>JAHRHJ020003709.1:0-126499 GCA_019776745.2 Taxus chinensis | reverse complement strand
CAATGAGGTACCCACATACAATACCTGGGAAAAATAGACACCGTAAAGGTACCAAAAACTAATAATAACAAAGTAAAGACAGAAAAATCCTACTACAAGATATCCCAAGAAGCTCGGCTCCAAAAACTCATATAAAGCTGAAGAATTTTGGTACGCATTGTGGTCTTCGATCATAGAACTCAAATAAACCTAACACTAGGATTCACCAAAATAGCTCCATGCAAGGAGATTGTCAATGGAGTGATGTCGAAAGTGCAAAAAAAACACTAAATATAATTTTATCAACTACTAAAAATATGTGTGCCACGATCTAAGAACAAACAAGGAAAAAAGGAAAGGACACAAGGTCCAAAGAAATTGGAGTGTGCCATGATCCAAGAAAAACCAAGGAAACAAGGCAAGGCAAGGACACGAGATCTAAATAAATAGGAGTGCCACGATCCAAGAAAAAGCCAAGGTAATAAGGCAAGGGCATGAAACCTGAAGAAGCAATATCAACACCACACCCTCCCATACTATAGAATGGTTAGAGTGATGTCACAAATTTGTATGAGTTGTCAAAATCAACTACTCAAACAGTGAAAAACTAACACTAGGCTCCACCAGAATAGCTCGCCCATAAGAGAGATTGTCAACATGCTAAAAAAAGTGTCAAAAATATAAATCCAAAATATCTTAACAAAAAATAAAGATATAAATGTATACACTCATAGATACAAGAATGCAATACCTAAAATTTTAGGACGTCAGGTTCAACCGAAAATGCATCCACAAGTGATCACAACACCCTCCCAAATTTGGCACTTTATAATTGAGTGCATGTAAATATTACAATGAGTAATAATACCTTTTACATTTGAAATATGTGTATAAAAATGTCACCAATGTGTAGATCTCAAAAAAATACACAATTTCAAAATAAAGATCATCTTAATCCAAGCTACGGATCAAAAGTTATGAGCTCTACAAGGTTTTGATATTAAAATAATATTTTAATGCTGATCTTTTTAAAAGGTACATGTGACACCCAGATGTCCAAAGGGTAAAAGAGTGCATCCAAACGATACATGCTTACGACCAAAGAATAAAAGCCTGTGCCCAAAACCTAAAATGTCCAGAGGGTAAATCATTGCGTCTAGAGGGTACACACTTATATCCAATAGATAAAAGAATGCACCCAGAGGGTATAGATTTTCGTCCAGTGGATAAAAGACTACATCCAAAACAAAAATACCTAGAGGGTAAAAGAATGCATTCGGAAGGTACACACTTATATCCAATAGATAAAATAATGCACCCATAGGGTACAGATCTACGTCCAGTGGATAAAGACTGCATCCAAAACCAAAATACCCAAAGGGTAAAAGAATGCATTCGGAAGGTACACGCTTATATCTAATGGATAAAAGAATGCACCCATAGGGTACAGATCTATGTCAAGTGGATAAAAGACTACATCTAAAACCAAAATACCCAGAGGGTAAAAGAATGCATCTGGAAGGTACACGATTATATCCTATGGATAAAAGAATGAATCCAGAGGGTATATATCTGTGTCCAGTGGATAAAAGACTGCATCAAAAACTAAAATACCCAGAGGGTAAAAGAATGCATCCAAAGGGTACAGATCTATGTCCAGTGGATAAAATACTGCATCCAAAACCAAAATACCAATAGGGTAAAAGAATATGTCCAGAAGGTACACACTTATATCCAATGGATAAAAGAATGCACCTAGATTTGACTATCTCAAAACATGGTCGACTTTACAGTCAATTCTAGGGTTTTGACACCTTCTAAATCCAATTCTAACAAATTCATAAAAATGCATGTTGTAAAAATTTGCTAACAAATTCCATATACATGAAAAAAATAAACCCTTGCTTGCCAATAAAAACTTACTGGATGTCTACATTATCTATCACTCTTATACCATGAAAGGAATGAAAATAAGATTGTTCTAAGCCACGATCTCAGATGATAATAGCACACCACATTAGATTTGCAAAACAAAAGAGCTAAAATACCATATATGGAAATCCATCATAATCCATAATACTCAATACATTATAATATAATGATTTGAATTATTCAATAAGAAATATGTACATATAGGAGGAGGGAAGTGCAAGTACTACCTAAATCAGTGGTGAATAACTCCCACTAACTGATACTGGTATTTAAGTTAACTCCAAAAGACTAGTAAGCTAACTCCACATTACTAAGAAGCTAACTCCACACAACTAGTAAGCTAACTCCACATAACTAGTACACCTAAGAAAGCTAACCCAACAAGTGTAGGGCTAACAAAAGTGTAAGAATTATCCTAATAAATAAATAAAAGGATAAATAATAACCTACACTAACAGTTGAATCCTCCACATATGCATAGCTTAGGCATGGGTGGAAAAGAAGGTGGGTCCCGACATACAGAGGCCTGAAATGAGCGCCAGCCCACCATGTGTCAACAACTCAGGAAAAATGGACACCGTAAGGTACCCATGAAACCAATTTATAATGAAGTAGAGAGAAAAATCCTGGAATCCTGCAAGATATCCTCCCAGTGTAAGCTTGAAGGCCAAACAAATTGGTACAATGCTGAAGAAGTGTGCACTGTACACTCCATGGTTTGAATCCACTACTCGATCATATAACGATCAAAAAAAACTTTTACAGTGGGCTATCGAGCCAGAATAGCTAACCATACAAGGAGCCACGTGTCCACTTATGGAGTGATGTTGAAATTTGATGAGAGAAACAAACACGTCAAACCATAAAAATGATCAACTGAAACCAAATAGGTGTGCCCACGATCCAAGAATTTTTCTTCAAGGCAACAAGGAATTTGGACACGATGATCTAAGGTTCACATAGGAGTGCCACGATCCAAGAAATATCTATTCGCATTTGTGTAACAAGGCAATTGGGCACGAAACCTGAAGAATCAGTATCAACACCACACCCTCCCATACTACAGAATGGGTAGAGTGACACCACATAAAGAAGAATTTAATTGAGAACCAAAAGAAGAATTTTGTTATGGAGATTCAATATTTTATAAGGGTCCAAAAAATCATATAAGTGACCTTCAACCAAGTTTGTACTTAGTCCATGATGCAACCAATTAGAGGATAGAGTTATCAAGTCCCTTTAACATGGGGAGACTCCAAAAACATGACAAAGGCCATATAATTTAAGGATTGTAATTTATTTTATAGAAAGTTGATAACTATAAAATCCCTCCATTGATGAAGGTGTGTCTTATGACCTATCACTCCCTACCTAGGTGATGTCTCTTACAAAATATGATTGGTGTTAGTATAGTTTACGAAATATTTCCTACACACAAACAATGTATACCCTGACATACATCAATTTTGATCACCACCCACACTAGGCCTATCACATTAAAGAAGATCCTAACACACTCACCCAAAGCGTGAAATATTATATATCCCATCATGTTAGAAAAAGATGGAAATTCACTCATAAAAAAATTCCTCTTCATGTTTAGGATGTTATAACATTTAGAGCATACATACATATATCTAAAAAAATTACCTGTCATACCATGTACACATAGTCACTCCACAAAAATCTTTCATAACTTAAAACTCATCAATATAATAATACTTACTCCTCTATAGGGCTAGGCGTATTGCATGCTTCTCTCTACTATTTAGTTGGAGAAACTTGAATTGCATCAAATTGCTTGTTTTTTGTCTAGTGCTTCCATACTCCTTTAAAAAGTTCTCTATAATTCATCATACTTGAGTTATATTTTCTTAAACTTCTTCGTAGGAGTGGGATTGTGCCACATTTAGAATCCTTACATCCTTTCTTCTTTGATGGGGTGGTGTAAGATAAGTGTCGTAAACTTAAATGGCACCTTACCATTCTTCAGACTTGGGCTTCCCAAAGCGCATGTACACCCAACAAGAATCCTTCCCTGACTACTAGCGTTATGATGGGATTAAGAATCCATCATGTATAATTCCATATTTTAACTTGGGGAACCTTGGTCTCATAGTAAATATTGCATTCATTCAAAGTATGGTACTCAACATGTACTAAAGTATTCATTAAAATTGATAAGTTAATAATATCAATCCTTGATCTATATTGACATTCACCTTTGAAGTATCTATCCAGTAAATTGCAAAACAAAATTTTACACAAAGGACCCATATGAATCCATTAGATCAATGTACCAATACCTTCTAACATACACATGGGTGGATCCCTATGGTCATACTCTATTCAAATCAAATGTGTCACATATTTTTTATTTAATTCCTCTGGGGACACCCCGATTGTAATTAGTTAGTTAGATATTAACCAACCACCATAATAAAGAATTTGTACTTTAAAAAAATATTAGATGTAAAATATTATTTCCTTAAACTAATGTTCCCATTATGTTGGCCACCAGTCCATTAAGAGCTCCTATTTCCTAACAATCTATAAGTAATAAAATAGACTCCTAAGTAATTTTCTCTCCCTTTTCAATCTACGGTCATTTCTTTGTCTAACTAATGACCAGTCTACTATGAACAATGTATAATGTTATATAGGGGCGGGGTCCCATTGCCATTTTCCTGCCATGCACTATGTAGAAATTTTTTTTCGACTTTAACCATCTTTCTGAGGCATAATTTATATCTCACCAAGTAATCAATACTCTTGTCCTAGTTCAGTAATGTCTTATTTAACAAGCATGTAATCCCCTCCACATATTGTAGTTTGGTGGTTGTCTCATCCACTAGCCTTTTCTTGTCCGCACATATCAAGCTTTTATCTCTTTCGCCACTATTGGCACTCAACCTTCTTTTATACTTTGTTGATCTACATAATTGTGTAGATTTACATCCTCCTATCCTTCTTGAAATATAAATAGTAGCTCATGGACTTGTAACATCATCCATTGGAATCCAGGGCGTGAGCCTTACAAAAAAAGGTAATCTCATCTCAACTACACATACATCCCATCCCTTGCAGTTTTTTACACACCTTCTCATCTATAATATTCTCCAACTTATCCACAGTTTGTTATGTCCATCATTTAAAAAACACATTTCATTAATGTCCTCTTTCAAATGGCCCTGTATACAATGGTTATAACTCACTTAATAAGAATAAATTCACTTCACAAATAATGAAAGATGCCCATGAATTCCTAACCCCTACTTCCTGTGGATACAACATGTCATAAAACCATTCATTTGGTGCTTCCTCTATTAAGCTTCTTATTCTTGGGTTCACTCTTTTACTAGTGCCATCTTAGATGTTTCACTGGCAATTATTCCAACCACCTCTGATAATTATGTGCCTTAGATTCAATCCTCACCCTTAGTGCTTCAAATCCCTCAACTCTAGCAAGATTGAAATCATCCCTTATCATCAACATAATTACTCTACTGCCACCTTTAATCCTTGCTCTTTGCATGTTGTATTTCTAAAATTACTGTTTCTCATAACTTGTGTACCATAACCTCCACTTTCTTCAAACCCTAGCTTCATGTAACTCCATCTCCTATGACCCTTTAGCATATCACCTTTTTCCCCAAATGCAAAGATTCCTCTAGTTTTGCCAAATCATCCTTGGTTCATCAACCATTATCATTTCTTAAGATTCAAACACAATTTTTGACTTTTAATCACTCAAGTTTGCACAAAACTGCAAAATATCTCAATTCATGTCAAGGTAAAAATGACTATGCTCTTCCCCTTTTATAGATTTTCATTTTTAAACATTTTAATGACTTTCTAACTACCACTTATACCGTACAATGCTTTATTTCTTCCTTTGCATTGTTGGTTTTTCAAACTTCTGGCTACATTTTCCCATACTTTTTTATGCCATAGACCTCCTACACTGTCTTCCTATGTGTGGTATCATGAACCTTTTGCACGTGCTACTACTTCCTAGTTACAAAACCTCTTGTGCATATCCTTCTTACATCACATACATTATTCATTTGTGATAGTTTACAAGTAGTTTCTCTTACTGCACTACCTCCCTCATGTTATGATGTGTGCTTTACCAAAATTTACTTCACACAAGTAAGGATCCACTACAAACCTTTGAGAAATTTCACCATTACATGTGCCCTCATGACTTTCATATCTAATTGATCCAATCATGAACAGGAACATATACTCTATGCACTAAGCTCACTTATATGGTTCCCCACTAATTTAATCCTCATGAACATTATTCTCCTACCCCACATAAAAAGTATATGTCATTCCTCTACACATAAATCTAGGGAAAATTTCATCAGCTCCTATGTACGAACAAACTTATTACAAAACAAAAGGTAAACACATGAAAGGGAAACCTAATCTAAATGGAAATACTTCCTTATTACAATCATAAAGGGAAAATTATTTATAGTAGGGTTTCATCCTACTTCCATTAAATTAACAAAGAAATATATTTCCATCTAATTAATGTAACTAGAATGCACTTGAATCTAGTATATTAGTTACATTAAATGGTCCTAACCAATGAAATATGAGATTCCCTGGGTAGCGCAAAAAGTTTGAATCATAGAGAAGTAACAATCCCCCAACTAAAAAAGACTTATTCCTGATATTTCTATCATGTCAAGATTTCTTTCATGTTTTTTTGTCTTCTAGATTTATTATGTGATTGTGCTTCATTCACCTAACTACATTAGGGTGTCAATGTGTTCATCCACTGCTTTTTTATAAAAAAATAATCTTCTGTACACAATACATAGCGATGGTAATATGAAGTCGACAGGAAAAAAAATACCTCTGTACCAAACACCAATTAGAAGTGTGTTTCCTTTATTAACCTCTTGTATGTGATCTTATATGCCTATAGTTCAGATGATATTTTTTCATCCTAATAATTTATTCATACATAACAGTTGTTTCTTAAAGTGTATCCCAAGATCTTATTGAAAACCTCTCAAGTTCCTTTTTTTTTGGATGATAGGGGTAGTTTTATTATGAGCCACCATAAATTCAGCAATCAAGATTCAAACTGTCTCATTCATAAAATGAGTTCCCCTATCACTTGTAAGGCTCAAGTGACATCCATACCTAATGTGTTTTTATGGTTGTGGTACACTCTCTTGTGGGTGGTGCTTCTACGCATCATGTTAGATAATCTATGTATGTGATGATGTATCATGCATGTCCTTTTCATTTCTAGTGTAATTAGGATGACAAAATCAATGGCCCATTTTCCAAAGGTTCTACACTTGATATAGGTCATAACAACATCTCATCACTATACCTTATCTTTCTTATTTATTGTAAGTTACCACAAGATTTAACAAATTCCTTGGTGTCCTTGTAGATAATCTCCCACATAATTCCTACAAGTAATATCTTTCATATGGTGGCCTCTACATCATAATGACCTCCCGTATTGCAACCATGTTCTTCTTTCATTATTACCTTTCACTTATGTTATATTATGAACCTCCATAATACCTCATCTCTACCCATTTTATACAGTTCACCTCCTATCAAATGATAGGGTGCAGTGAAAATGGATAACTACTTCTTTTCCAATGTCTTCATCCTTGTAGGCACAATATCTATGCGTAAAATTATAGTGATGTCCTCCAAATCAGTTTGCATGCACTACAACCTAAATAACTATGCATCATTTATTAATTATTATCTTCCAAATGATGTTGCAAGTAATTATTATTTGAATTTATGAACTGCATATATAATAGATAACCCTTCTCGCTTTGAATTTGGGTATTTTTACTCTCTAGGCATAAAATTCCTACTTATAAAATAGATGATATGATATATATTTCCATCATTAGTTTATGCCAACATAACTCCAATCATTATACTTGAAGCATTTATGTGTACATGAAATTGAAAAATCTATGAAGGGAACCATAGCATAGGTGCGGTAGTCAGTCTTTACTTCAGTGTCTCAAATGCCTTTCATCATTTTTCCCTCCAATAGAACTTCCATTTTACCTTACCAATTCTTCTAATGGCATGGCTATCTTAGCATAGCCTTTGATGAATTTCCATTAATACCATGTTGAAAGAGGGTTCAAAAACCTGAAACACGAGGATCATGAGGGATGATGTGAACATCCATGAAAGTGTGAATGAAAATGTGAAGAGATATTGGGAGGAGTGAGCATCAACTGATAGTGCATGCAAGTATTCAATAAATGGGCTGAACCTCGATAAGACACAAAATTCTCTCTCTATCTTATAGATCACAAATAGTGTACATATAGGAGGTGTTGAGTAACCCCCAACGTTTTAATCATGAAAAACTCAAGTGGAGAGGGGAGTTACATTCCTAGTATAGAAAAGTAACTCCCAATGATGCATATGATGCACTGACGCATAAGACAATTCCATGATGACCCCTAAATGACACATAGACCTATGATCTCACCTAAGTGAGATGACTCACCTGATGATGTGGAATGGTGACTCACACCAACACCCCCCCCCTTCATCTTAACTTAGGATGAGGCGGCAAGTCAGAAAAGAGAAATGGGTCTTGGATACAAAATCCTGATGAGGTACACATGCACAACAAGAGAAATCAAGTAGTGAAGGAAAACCCAGTGGGAAAAACATCCACCACAAGAGAAAAAAACACTCTCTAATATAAGAAAGATGCCAAAGATGGGTCCCAACCATAGACAATCCTGAAAAGGTACCCATGTACAAAGGGGAAATCTCTCACAAATAAGAAGAAGAGAGAAGAAGAGGGAGACAAGAGGAATGCAGAAGATGCCATGGATGGATCTAAACTCTGTAGCTCTATGAAGTCTCCCAGAAGAGTGTCGATGATGATGGTCCTCTACCTCTGGACTGAAGAAGAGCCACCCACACCAAACTATGTACTTACCCTTGGGAAGGAAAAAAATGGGGTGCTGGAAGTCCACCAACTCTGTGAAGGAAACCAAAGGCAGCAACACAAAGAACTCTGAGTCTGGTCCATGAAAATGTGACATAGGTCTAGCAAGTGAGCACCAAGGAACTGAAGGTAATGTCACAAGCATAGAACTATCAGAGTGTGAAGAAGGAACACCCATAGAAAGGATGTCCAAGTGATGTGAAGGAAACACAACAACCCCTGCACTAAAAAAGGGATCCACAAGAAAGGGTGGATCAATGAAGGTCTCCTGAAATGTGGAAGTGATAAGAGTCCTAGAAGGGGAACTCCCAACAAAGGAGATGATAGAATCCTCCAAAACACTTGTAGAAGGATGAGGAACCTAAAGTGCATCACAAGTGGACTCTGTGAAAATATGACCAAGGTTAGAGAGATACTAATCCCAATGAGGGGGCTTGACAAATAGAAGAGTGATGTCAGACAGGTATAAGTCATCCAATGAAGGTAAAGGAGTGAAAGGGGCCTCACACACTGGAAGTGGAAAGGAGGTTGGTGCAATGACGGTATGAGGCTGAGAAGGAGACTGCTCAATATCTTGATGTGATGTGGGAAGTGTCAAAACTCTCTGGAATAGGGAGAGAGGAGGAGAGAAGTCCTCGGTGATACTCTTGGCATTAGAACTGGGTGAAAAAACCTCATCATTTGAAGAAGAATCAAGTGAGTTTGTGTCAATGGAACTTCCATCACACGAAGAAGAAGAGGAGACCACTAGAATCAACAAGAAACATGACACTTAACAATGGAAGTAAAATGGAGTGTAGTATGTGAAGGGTATCCAAAGAGGGACTAAGAAAGATGCTCCAGATGCAGTGGAAGAGTTTAGGATCTGAACATCTTTCAGGTGAAAATAGGGGCTTGAGGTCTGGATACATGCATCATCAAGTGAAAAAAAGGAAAACATGGTCACAAGTGTCAAGAAATTCCTCAAGATGACGATGATCAGTGGGTGCAGGAACTGGCCCAAGTAAGAAGTGTGAAAGACCCTCATAGGTGAAGTAGCATTCCATAGAAGCACACCATATTGAATAGTTATCTCTCCCAATAAGAAGTGGTGGAGGTTGTAAGGTGATCCTGTGATGCTCAATTCTGGAAATAACATCCTCCATGATGTGAAAGAAAAAGTGCAAGATTCTCAAGAAGAAGGGTGTAAGAATGGAAGACGTCGAACTCAACCGATAATGCATCTGCAAGCAAATAACACACCTAAGAAAAGAAGAGTGATAACCCCCCTATCTGCGCACTTTATAAAGTAGTGTGAATATAATAAAGTGTGTCATGCAACATTGGATAAATTGACCACTCACCTTGTAGTAGGAGATAAGTGCACGAGAGTGGAGACCAAAATGGAGTCCTAGTCAGAAGTAGAGGAACACACACAATCAAGCACAAAAGAACAAAAATTTGCAAGTAACAAGGTACAAAACACTGCTCAAAGTGAGAAAAATGGCATCTCACAATGAAAAATAAAGGCTCTCTTTCCACAAGGTTGTGGTGGACACATCCACTAGCTATAGGTGAAGAGTCACTATAATGCTATAATGCAAGGGGGGCCCAGCCAAAAAAAGCATCCTAAAAGCCCAATAACCCTATAAAATGAGCTCAGAAAAAATACCCCCCTTATTAAAATGATTTTTTTATTTTGTTTTTCCCAATTTTGGCATACTTTACAATGCTCAAAAAAATGGGAAAAGTTTAAAAAAAAAAAAAAAAGGAGAAAAAGGGGGTAAGAGCCAAAAAACACCTGGTAAAGGGCACTAGATCGGAGTAATTCGATCCTAGCTCAGTGTGCTAAGGCTAGTAATGCTAGTACACGAGGGTCTCAGGTTTGAGTGACAGAGAATGGGAGTCCAACTGCAGTGACCTTAGATTGATGTGCCATGAGAGGGAACAAATGCTCAGTGAGAAGCAGTCATCAATTTAAGGTGATTTAAAGGTACCGATGGTCAAATGGTGGAGTTCAATGTGCAAGTGGAAAAGGCACCAAGGGGAGGTCCATGAGTGAAGTTCGGCGGTGACCAAAAGTCAGCCAAACATGGTAGGAGTAGTGTCAAATGTAGCAGAAGATGGGAGTGTTGAGCTAGATGGGTGACAGAGTAAAGGATGTGGGAGTTGATGGGTGAAACAGGGAGTCCAATAATGATCAGGAGTTATTGACAATGTTGGTGAGAAATGACAGTATGATGCATGGCTGAGGTGTAGCAACACGATCAGTGACGCTGAGAGTTGGTAGTTCATGGTAAGGACATACAACAATCTAGGGAATGTTCATGGTGAAGTGGGTGACAAAGAACTGAGGTAAATGATAAGGGTCCTACATTGTGTCAGGACACAAATGAGGGGATGATGAAGTGAAAAACAAGGGTGAGCTCAAGTTGGTGTGCCAGAGAACAATGAATGACAAGGTCAAAAATTCGAAATGGACCAAAAGGTGAAGACAAAGAAACCATGATAAGCCAAATGAAGGTCAACAAACCTAGCGAATGTTGAACAGGAGTCAAAGCAGGAGTGAAGTCAAGGAGCATAAGGCAAACAACAAGCTTGGGAATGAAAAATGCATGAAGGACTAGAGAACGAGAAATCAAGCACAAGAAGGTGAAAAACCAAAGAGGTAAGAGGCTGAACGTGGCAGTGAAAAGAGAATGCCATTGATTTGAGTCAGAGAAAATACCAAAAAAACCCAATGGGCATGTAGGCAAATGAAAATAATGACCAAGTCAAGTTTGTGGAGGCAATCAAGTGTAAGGAAGTGAGCTGGGGAACTAGGTCAGTTTAAAGGTAGTGAGAGTGGGATGAGTTGGTCCAAAGAAAAACTTTCCCTCTCAACAAAATAGGGCTACAATTGTGGCCTAAAAACTTTACAACTCTGCACCATAAAAAACTCAAAAACATGCACTCAAACTTGTATGCAACCTAGAGAACTGTACACAAGAAACTACAATACAACCACCAAAATGAGCACATCAAAACAACTCAATTAAAAATATAACCCACAAACAAACCAAATAGAGGTATAAAACCTCAAATCAATCAATGAAACAAGCACAACTGGAATATCCATTATGACACATAAAACAAATTTTAGATCATGACAGAAATCTAGAAAATGCACAAAAACACGATCCACAAATCATGAGATCTGATACCATGAAAGAGGGGTTCAAAAACCTTGAAAACATGAGGATCACGAGGGACAATGTGAACATCCACAAACATGTGTAACATACAGCGTGAAGAGATCTTGAGGAGCGAGCATCAACTAAAAGTGCATGCAAAGATTTGAAAATGGGCAGAACCTCGTTAAGCCCAAAAATCTCTCTCTAATCTCATAGATCTGAAATGGTGTACATATAGGAGGTGTTGAGTAACCCCAAATGCTGGAATCATGAAAAATCGAGTGGAGAGGGGAGTTACATTCCTAGAATAGAAAAGTAACTCCCAATGATGCATATGACACACTAACAGCGTAAGAGAATATGATGAACCCTAAATGACACAAGACCTACAATCTCACCTAAGTGAGATGACTCACCTGATGATGTGGAATGGTGACTCACACCAACACCTTCCATGACACACATTATATTGGGGAATAGTAGTTGTATCCCACTAGGTCTTGATGCAAAGTTGGAAAAGGATAATCTTGATTTTCAAGGGACATGATTCTCAATATCCCTACATTTTTCAAAACATCACATTGATTTTAAATATGTAGCAAGTGCTCAATGACCAATCACATTTGGGTATTTAGTCACCAAGATACACCTGCAATAATTTGTGTATGAAGTCTTTAAATTCTTAGAGAACAATACACAAAAACATTGTTGATGTAATATTCAATCCTAAAGGTTTCATTTTTGTTAGTGAAATAATTTTTCGTGTTGTAAATTATGTGCTTTCACCAATGCTCATGGGACTATTCCCCTCATTCTTGGTATAGGGAGGATCCCATTATTGAATGAAAATTAACCTAATTATATCTAATTGTTGTGGGTGGTGAAACATGATAGATATCAAAAAGGAACACTTCACTGAACTTGTGGAAAATTTATTTTATGAAGCACATCAGAGTAATTTACAATGATGAATTGTAAAGGAGATAAACTACAAAAGATAAGGTTATTTATGTGAGTAAACACTAGAAGATTTCACACATAATAACTAGAGTAGGTCCGCTTTCAATGAGAGGAAAGCAACAATTTAGGAAATTAGAAAGACTAACAAACTAGATACACATAGTTCTTTAGATTCATTAATCAAGGAGACCAAATTCCTTCTTGGTTATTCAACACTATGTTTTCAAAGTTCTAGAAAAGAAAGAGAGTGGAGTAAAACATAAGAAAAAGAAATGGAAGAAATGCAACTTTTATTTCTTGTGTAGTGATGAATGAAAATATCAATAAACCTAAAACAATCCATAATTTATACCAAAAACTAAACTTTCAACATCCTTTGGAATCAAGAATCCATTCCAATTTATAATATTGCAGATTGTATTCTCATATATCCCCACATGAATCTTCATGTTCTTATTCTTTGTGAATTTTTTATTTCCTTTAGAGGGGATTTCTTTAATTTAAGTTCCTCTCATATAATTTTGATAAAGTATTGTTACATCTTGCCAATATTTTGTTGTCACTTAAGTGAATTGGACAAAATAGCAAAAAATACATTGACAAATGAAAATAGAGTATGTAGAGAGAGAAGCGACAAAGGAAAGGAATTTATTATTCTTATTCTGATGAAGATATTTCTGATTTGAGGCATGGTCATCAAAATATCCTCTTTCTGCAAGATGCTAAGAAACTTCACACTGACATAATGAGTGTTTAGGAAAACCATTTTGAGACCTCCCGATCTAAGCCTAAGATGACTATGAGCATCACTTGAGATGATTCCTCCTTGGTCTCACAGTGAGAGTGAGTGTCACTCTCTTACTCCATATGCTTTCAAGATTTTCATCAATGATCATAAACTAACTCCATGATGTATGAACCTCTTTATGCTTAACTTTAACTCACTATAATGTATCCTCACATTGTGGATGAAAGGGATGGCCCTTGAATAGAATTATTGATAAGTGACCAGTAGTTGGAATGACATGAGGATATTTTAATGACCACACCATAAGGTTTAAAGTGAGTGTTTAGGATCACTACCAAGTGGATTGATCAGATCTGATTTCTCATTCTTAAGACTAATAATGATGTGAAGATCATACCTTTTCCTATATTGGCTCCCGAATACTTCTTGAATTATATAAAATCATATACCTCCTATGCACATTCTTCTCATGGTATTAGATGACCTTTCTCAATAGAAAAATTGATCGTAGATGGAACTTGAAGGAATTAAGGAGAATTAAACCCATGTTATTTTCTAACACACTGCACTAAAATGCTGTAAATTTGTTCCACTACTGTCTTGCAAGATGTGAGCTCTCTATTAGGCATGGATCAAGTGTTAAGAAACAATTCATGAGTAATTTATTGCCTGAGATGACCTTTTTCCTTACCCATAAATAATCCTTCTTATCATTATTGTAACGATCATTTTCTTGATGAATTAAATTAAATGAAGCTCTTGATTCTTTTCAAGCTCTTTGTTATCCTTACCATGTTCCCTATTTTCACCTAATGCACCTAAATATGCTCTTTCATGTTTCTTGACACAATTATGATTAAAATGGTGCTCTAGGTTCATTTTGGAAGAATTATTTCCTTGTTTGAGTTATGAAACAATTTTATAACCCTATGATGATCGAAAAAAGTAGAAAGGTAAGTGAAAAAGGAGCCAACTCTAACTTTCTACACCAAAAACTGAGACTTTCTATTATTGGCAGGTAGGACTATCAACTACTTGTTGTCGCCAAATCACTGCACCCTCCGAATGGCCAGGATGTGAATAGGACGTTCGGTGTGATTGGGACACATGGGATCACCTCTCAAGCTGTGGGACTTGGGCTCGAGGTGAACCTCCGGAGAAGGCCGGCTTCCTCTTCCTAAACTAAGTGTTGTACTACTCCTAGTGTAACAAAAATGATTATCTAGTCCTATGCTAACATTTTCATGGGGTTTTAGGGAAAGAGATTTACAGAAATGAAACTATACTAGGGATGGTGATGCACCAAATAAAGGGTGTCTTCAGACTCAGGAAGGGTTAATTTGAAGAGGGTGTGTGCACCACAGGTCAACTTCACCTACTGCAACTTAGAGAGGGTACATGATACCACAAACTAAGAGACACGCGTTCCCTTTGTTAAAATTTATCAGACCGAGAAATATACCAGTTTCCCAATGAAGAAGGATGAACTCAAGAAGGGTGAATGGACACCACAACTCAACTGCATGCAATACTTCACCACTCGATAAGCACAGAACTCCAAGAACCTGCAATAGAAACTTAAACTTGCACAGTGTACCTGCAAGTATGAGAAAGGCACAAAGAAGCACAGAAGGATGAAAGGACCGAGATTAGTCACAAAACACACACTTTTATTGCTTCAATAACATGCACAATGCATCATACATTCAGAAGAGGAAATAGTTGCCATTACAGTCTTGAAGAGGAGGCTTGAAAGTTCTCTCAACACACAAGAACAACTTGCAGAAGAGAGAGGATTCTTGAAAAGTATACACTCGCCTGAGATATCTAACTGTCCAACTTGTCTGAACTGTTGGAACCCTTTGAAATGAGCTTCCAACTTACATTTATAGAAGAATATGTGAGAAAGAAGAGGAAATGGTCATAATTACCTTCCTAAAATGAAGGCCCATGATGTATTTATTACAGTTAGTTGAACCACCTGAGAAGGTTCCATCATGGGTCATTAATTGCTTGTTGACTTAGTCTTCTTAATGAATTAAAATAATATTTAAATAAAATATTTCAATAATAATAATAAATATTATTATTTAAAATATTCAATTCCTTCTCCGTATGATGAAGTCACCCGCATGATGATTCGCTACATATCCTTGGAAGGCAGGTTTGTTACTGTCCCTGCCAAGCACCTTGTCTTTTTGAATCACTTTCGTAGGAGTAGGTTGGTTTGCTTTCCCCACTATCTGTTAAACTCTCTTGAGCGCTCCATTTTGGAGTTCCAGAAGCATACCCGGGCGGTTCCCCTTCACCAAGGGCTTATTCTGCTTATTCACAAGCACTGCCTTATTAAATTCCCCGGTCTCCCTTCCTCTCCCAGCCTGGCTTTGGGCTTCGTTGCTGCCAGTCTTGTCTCCCCTACTGTCCCTGCTACTGCCCCCGCCTCCGGTGCTGATGCCCCCATGCAGGCTGCTCTTGCTTCTCCTTCTTTTCCTCCTGCTGCTGCCCCTGCCACCCACACTGTCTCTACTTCTAAACGTGTCACCAGGGCTTCTAGGAGACTCAACCTTGAGTCTACTGCTGAGGGGGATGAACCTTTGGTTGACATTGCTCGTGATCTGCTGAACATTAGTAGTGCCAGTCCCCAGGCGGCACCAACGGATAACCCTTCTAGAAGATTGGAGGCCTTAGAGGCTGAGCTTAAATTGCTGAAGGATGAGGTAAAAAATCTTGCTAAGCAAAAAGGCAAAAAAAGCATTGAGGGAGAAGGGAGCATTGGTAATAGCCAGCTTGATGAAATATACAAAAACTGACCTCCCTAGACTCCCACCTTGGGAAAACGAAGACTAGGCATGAGTATAATATTGCAGCATTCAGGGCCATAGAGGAATTCATCGAAGGTCATGCAAGAAGTGTTTCGCATCTCAGCGGTGTCCCGATGACTCTTTGGGGCAATGAGAAAGAGAGTAAAAGAACCAGAGAGGAGCTCGATAAGATGGATGCTTCTCATATGACCACGCTGGGTATGTACCATGCTTGGAAAAAAGTAAAGATGAGTATTGATCAAGCGGCCAAGAAGTAGTCCAGTTTTACTACTGCTTCTTGGCTGTAGGCTTGCTGTTTTATTGCCGTTGTTTTGCTGTTAAGTCTCGTTTGTGTTGCTGTTTCTAGGCTTCGGTGTTCTTTGCTGTAACTTTTGTGCTTTGTTATAGCTTCTCTGCTCCTCTCTCTTATTCAGGCTTTTAGGCCTCCTTTTGTACACAAGGGTATAGTCCCTTTCAAAAAACTATTTACCAATATTAAAAAAAAAAATATTTAAATAAAAATATTAAATTAATTAAATTATTAGTGGGCCCCATATTCACCGGATTTGAAGAAAAGAATAAAAATAAGTCCAACTCGGTGGTTGGCTCGCCGAGTTGGATCCGAGCTCTGTCATCCATCGCATCAACCAAGTTGAGTTCCTTTGACCGTGAACGATTTGAGCTCCCCCACTTTGCCGCCTTGAGACTACTTCTGACTCGTCTTGAGCTTACGTATCACCGACTCGCGTAGAGTTGAACCCACCTTTGTATTGAGCCTAGTTTTCTCTAAGTGTCATGACCTCCCAATGAGCTTTTCCCTCATTGAGCTCTTTCTAGAAATGATTCTTTCACCACTGATCCTTATCATGCTCAGCAGCAACTCACCCACTTCTACCACAACCAAGATATTCTCTGGATGAAAATGCTCCTTGAACCGAGCCACCATAGATACCGAGTTGTTCATTGAGTTTCCTAATCAACTAGTTCTATCTCCTGTAGTTGAGCTCGACACTTCCTCGATCACCACCCGTCTCTTCTACTATTTCTCACCAAAAATGACTTGTGAAAAGTTCTATGAAGGGTTTTTCTCCAGCTCCACGATCAATCTGAGCTCCCTTTTTTCTTCGTATTGAGCGAGCTTCACTTCCAATCCATCTTCCGAGTTTTGAACCTTTAATCTCCTTTAATCCGTCCTCCATCGCGACACCAAGCCACTACTCAACCGAGATCTTTTGTTACCATGACCAATACAATATTTACATCACCGTGACACTCCCTTGATCATCATGTCCAACTGATGAGCTCTCACTAGTGAACAAATTCTATCAAGCTCTTTCTGTAACTGAGCTCCCATCATCTAATCACCTGGACCACCACGATCTCATCGCACTCATTCCCTGGCGAGCTTTACCTCCAAGTCCGGCGCCATCACTGTGACCTGAGCCAAGCTCCCAAAACGAGCTCTGTGTAAAAATTGTGCATGATCTCCATCTGTATTGATATCCCCACCTATATCGAGCTCCCCATACCCGTTTTGCTTCTTCAAGATCATGCAGAATCCACCTCTTAGTCTGGCGCCATCGTTGCGATCTAAGCCAAGATCCTATCTGTGAAACTACATGCTCTCAATTCCGATCGAGCCGACATGCACTTGCATTCATCCTCGGCTCAGAATTATCAAGCTTCCTTATCACATAACACTTGCAATAAGAATGTTTTGGCTTTGCCATAATAAGCACAATTGTACCTTCCAAACGATGAGAAAATGCCATTAACAATAAAGACCTAATGCTACCATGATGATGACCTAGGCTTATGCCCATAACATGTCGATAGACACCCTTGAGACTGATTTTTGGCCAAAGAGCCCTTCGGTATTTTAGTAGTGCATTCGGCAATCTCGGCTCCAATCAACAATTATGCCACTATTGGGATCTTAGTATGGCATAGGTAGCTGTGAGCTACACAATATACTCATTTTTCCAGAAACTAAAAAGATCCTTCATGTTACAATTTGCAACACATAATAGAAGCCCTTCAAAACAAATACATTGAACGACTGGGGCAGCCAAGAGGATCTTGAAAAAATGTACAGGTAACGACCATATGAATTCTCCCTTAGTCGTGGATCAAAGCTAATAGAAATAGAGCTCGATAAGATTAGCTTGAAACTGCAGCATAATCATCCATTGAAAAAACACAGTTTCTCTGATCCTGGTAAAAGAATATTGTTATTGTCTGGTTGGACGTACATAATGGAAGGGTATAAATATTGCCTACTGCCCACAGAGTTTCTCAAAGAGACCATTTACAAGTAACAAGGATGCAGCAAAATGGCCGACCAGGTATTTTTAGAGCTGAACTTTACATTTAATTCGTTTCTAGGAAAAGAAATGCTGAGCAATATGAATCGTTTCATTCTGCACCATTTTAAACCTTCATCTCCTGGTTCGGGCAAATTTTATGAAGCCTTGAATAGCATGAATCCAATCCATCGTACACGGCAGTGAATATTTGTTTCCTGCAGTGCTTGCTGGAAGCTTTCAAAAGACTTCTACTATGTTGCACGTGCCTGCTGCCTATGCGTGGGAGTTTCTCGCGACCACCGAATGCTCAGAACTATATGCTGGAAAAGGTGAACTGAACGGGAGCTGGGAGATCTACGCTGGCAAGGGTGAACTGATCAGGTCGGGCATCTATTCACTGCATTCGGTGAAACAGTATGAACGCCTCGTGAGGAAAACCGTGTCTATTGGAAGCACTCAAAAGAAGGCTTCTTCTTTATTGCAACACGCTTGGTTTGATCTCCATGCACTCACCGCTCCACTCGGTGTTTGACTCGTTCCTCCATCTGATCCTATTTACACGGCCTACGCGGAAGTCTGATGATGGTTTCCACCTTAATATTTCCGTGCTTGGCAGTGTTTGCCCGAATCTCCCCTTCACAGAAGTTTTGTCATGGTTTTCCAAACCAATATCTCCACACCTAGCAGTTTGACCGGATTTCTCCCATTTTTTGGCAATAGACTCAAACTTCTCCCACGTAATGGCTTGACCACACCAATCCACGGGCCCCGACCTTAGCTTTTCCGCACAACCTTGGCAAGATGAAACTCGGGACCCCCTTTACGCGAAAACCTTGTGTTGGCTTTCCACTGCAAATTTTCCACCATAGAAATCGGGATGAAGATATCCTATGTGGGGAAATACTGATTTGGCTTGCCATCATCAAAGTTATGACCTTGGCAATATACTAAAATATTTCCCATGTGGGAATCTTACAATGGCTTGCCATCATCAAGGTCCAACCCGACAAAAAAGATGAAATTCTTCCAAGCCAATGCCTTAGCATGGATTTGAACCCCAACTTTTTCTTCTCGACTTACAATCGAACCAAACAAAACTCTGGATTCTCACGACCTTGTCTGGCTCGACTGAGTGAGCCAATGCTACCACGTCTGAGCTCCATCCTCAAATGATCGATTCTTTTCCATTGGCAAAGCCATACAAGAATGTTCAAGGGATCGGGGTGATCAGGTGTTCATTGCATTTCATGAAATAGTTTGAATGCATGTATAGGATTTCCATGCCTTCTGTAAGCTACAATTACCATATTCCAAGAGAAGAGATCTGGATCAGTCATGCAGTTGAAGACTTTACGAGCATCCATCAAACTTCCACACTTGTCATACATGTAGATAAGTTTATTTGGTAATAGTGTGAGTCTTCCAAATGTGTTTCCCCTATTATTGATGTGAGAGTGGATTTTCTTGGCCTCCACAAGGGATTTCTTAGTAATGCAAGCCTGTAGTAGATGAAGATATGTTAAAGAATTTACAGATGGATTATGTGTTGTAAGAAGAACGTGTAGTGCCTCCTTCAAGTGACCCTCTTCATAGAGTGCTACGAGATTTTGATTGAGATGTATTTGGTTGCTTGGTTGCAAACATTTTTTCATTCAAACACTACCAGATGACCTCATCGTCATATCTGCATAATCTCATATCATCTTGGTCAAACAAGATAATTTTCCCAAGTGGTTGGTCGAGCACTGTCTAATGGATTAGACCTGGCCTCATGTTAACCTAGCTTTCCTTGACTCGGCCTTCAGATCTTTTTACATCGATCTCCACCGGGATCCTTGTACAGTTCCTTTCATTCGTCAATTTTCAACGAGCTATATTTTGCATTAACAAGACCATCGTCGAGCTCTTACAACTGAGAGTCTCCACTAAGATGATTTCTGAGATGATTATCAATTTGACACTGGGTTCTTTATCAACTCGACCCTGAACTCTCCACTGAGTTGAGATCAACTGGGTGCCTTTCGATGCTAGGTGATCTCTTCATATGCAATTTAGGAATTATTTTTAATTATTGCATTTCGATAATAATTGAAGGTGGGTTCCTGGGACTATTATTTTATTTTGAACATGATAGGACCCCGTTGTCCAATCTTGCCAGGTGTGCAAAATTGGATAACACTACTTATTTGGGATTTTTTCCTTTTTGCTAAAATTTTATCTTATGAATCTCTTGGAACACTCAATTCACCTTCATTTATTATGATTTACCATTTTAGGAAGTTTCTATTTTTAGCAGGCTACTTTTTCTGAACCTTCTATTTTGGGAAAATTGCATGTTTTATATTACTTACCATTTTACACTATTTCAAAATGTGCTGAGAAATTAGAGCTTGAAATTTTGAGAGTTTTTCTATTTTAGCATCTAAGTGAGCCTAACATATTATATTATTAGTAACTTTAAATTCTAGCATCAATTTGTAACAAAAATTTCTTTTCTGGATTCAACTTTACACTGTGATCCTGTGCTCTGATTTTTGTTGTGTTATGCTAACTGGAACTCTTGAAAATACAAAAAATGAAAATTTCATGATGATGAGGATATCATGCCTATAGCTATGATGGAAACCATTAATGGAGGATTGTATCTCTAGTGATCATAAGGAGGCTTGGTATGATGGAGTGCTATGAAAACTCACCAGAATCTATTTTTTAGACTTGGAAAATATAAAGAAGTCACTATTTTTTGTGTTGTTGGCTTCCCATATTGATTTAAGCAGGATAATAATTGTTTTTGTAGGTATTTTCAGGTTTTGTGGCATCAAAATTTGAAGAAATGTTGAACTATGCAAGAAAACTGAACATGGAAATAGTTATGTCATGTTTTTTAATCACCTCGTAGTTAGTTTTTTTCACAATGAGAAAGCTACTTGTGCTTTAAATCTAGGGATTTCATGGCTGTATTATGGGGAGAATTTTTTTCCCCTATTTATCCTTAAAAATGGGGATGAGGGGTAAGGAAAAATGTCTACTCACCAGATGAGGACAAGTGGTACTTTGTGGTGTAAGATGAGGTAGATGAGGAAAGTATGCCCTAATAGCTAGGAGATGTCAGTCGGTCACATGAGTAACCTGAAAATGGGATAGATATAGGAGATTTTTTGTGTCTCCTATTTCCCCTTTGTAATTATGAAAATAGGTAAATGAAAATTCTCCCTCACTAGATGATGTTAAGTGTCACTTTGTGATATATTGCGAGGGAGATGGGTTTGGCTTGACTAGCACTCTGTCAGGTTGACCCAGGTCACATGAGGGACCAAAAATAAGGGATGAGGTGGGGTGAATTTTTTTCCCCTATATCCCCTTGGAAAATGGAAAATAGATATAATTTTTTTTTCTCTCACTAGAAGGTGACATGTGTCACTCAGAAAAATGACTAAGTATGAACAACTCACCTCCATAAGAGAGAACTTGACAAAACAATTCCTGAAGCTCTAGAAGGTATTTTCACATGAAATTTTATATTATTTTGAATCCTAAGGAAATTTAAAGAAAAAATGGATAGGTTTCATAACATTAATCTTCTTACATCTCCAAAAATTGTCCCCTTTTTGTTTGGGACATTAGGGTGTGTCTGTCAAGAATGAGTTTCCTTGAGAAACCATCAGGTCTTGTGAAATATGAGATAATTATAACATGTAGATGATTACCTAATATTTCCAATTCCTACTTTATTTCCACCTAACTCCTTATGGAGGTACCAAAATCACCCAGTGAAGTTTATGTACCAATTTTGACTACATACTCCATACACCTGAAAAACCCGATGTTGTAGAAACTATCCCAAAACATTCAAAACATCACTAAATATTCCTAAATAATTTCTAACATCCTCATGAATATTCAATACCACCTACATATGAGTGTGGGATTTCAGATATTTCCTAGAGGGGTGTACACCTGCATCAAAAAATCCAAAAGTAGCCTTTCTGAACTAGTCGAAGAGCTAGTCTTCAGTCGCTCTTCACTAAATGGAATTTTTGATATTGAAACATAATTTCAAACACTTGTATGTTATTGTTAAATATATATAAAAAATACAATGCCAACATTATTATGGAATAGAAAATAAATTGACTAGGGAGGGGGAATCAAGAAGACTCAGGAGTAAATTTTCAAAAAAAAAGAGTTTTCATTCTTTAAAGTTTGAATTATTGAGCTAAGGAATATCTATATCTCAATGGATAAGGAAATGGTCCACGTAAGTATTGTAGATAAGGCACTAGTCCACTGGTCAATATAAATTCTTAGTCTCATTATGTATTGTATTTATTTTTTATGCTATAGCTTAAGGAATTCTTCTATATTGAATACAATGAGGACAGGACAAGCAAGAACTCTAGAATCTCAATAAATTTCGTGGACTAGTGCCTTGTTCATTGAGATATAGATTCACCAAAGTAATACATAATGAAAATTCCCTTATTGAACACACACACATAGCAAGAAACAAAAATACAATAGGAAAAGGAAACACAAAATGAGAAGGGAAATAACCTAAATCACCTTTGTACATGCGGGGGACAACCCACTTTAATTAAATCACCAATTCAAACTGAATGCTTACCCATATACAGTTATCATTGGATTCCTTTCCGCCACAAATCCATTGATAGGCTCACTTAAATATGAATATTTCCTAAAATTCTTGAGAAATCAAGAATGATTGTTATTGAAATTGATGACCCACATACTAAGTTCATTTCCTTTTTTTCTTTGAAAAGTTATTTCGATTTTATCATTGATTCCCAAGTTCATTCCAATTTCTGATTTTCCATTGTTTTTGTGAAGATGAACCTCAATCATACTTGACTTATCATTTTCATAACTAGGCCTATGTAATTTGATTGGATTTTTTTCTTCATTTTTCATCTGTTTCATGACCATTTTCCTCATGAGTTTATTCTTGAGATAATATGATTTGAAATATTCATAATTATCATTAGTCTCTTGATGTTCTCTATTTCTCAATTATTCTAAGGAATATTCTTTCACAAATTCTGGCTCTTTCTCAACATGTTATCCTATATAGTATGGTATGTATGTTTCTTCATTCTCTTGGAAAGAAAATGAGCTCAAGGCTTGGATTGCAATATGGAAACTATCATCTTATTCATATTGTTTTTTTTGAGATTTGTCATCCATTATCATGTTGAGAGAATCCTTCTCTTGATAAAATTCAAAAATGAAGGTTTCTAGCACATTCAAAATGTTTTCATTTCAAACAAAATCAGTCTTAGGATCAAGCACCATTTCATCTCTCCAATTTTTTTATAATAAATTTTCTATCTTCATGATAAGGGGATGAGTAAAGCATTAAAGATGAAATATTTACATTATCATTTTCCCAATCTTGATCACCAAGAACCAGGAAGTCCATTTATGTGATGAAATCATCATCTCCTTGAATAGGTTCTAATTCAAGAGGCTGAAACATCTTATCATTGTCATATATCTTATCATACAATCCCATTGAGAAAGAAAAATTTTCAATCTCACAAACATACTTATTCAATGGAGATTCAAGCTAAACATTGAGAACATGGTTTGAAACATTGAACTCACCTGTCAAGAAGTTGTTGGGAAACACTCCTTCTTGATCCTCCTTACTAATTACATCAAAATTGCTTTAATTCAAGTAAACACTTGCATGAACCTCATCAACATCTAGGGGAGAAACTATATTCATGATCACATCGCATGGGAAGTACATGATTTCAAATTATGATTTCATCAAGCCATCATTATGCTTTCTAAATGGATCCATGATGCTTGGACATTCTTAGACTAGCATGGGAAGATCAAGATATTTCTTGAAAGTCATGAAAAATTTGTAAGACTTTTAATCTCTACACAGAATATCTATCATTGGTTTAATTGGTATTTGAATAATATAATTCATTTTCCTAATGGGAATATGTTTCTTCACTTTTCCATTGACCAGAATGGTGGCATATGACCAATTCAGTTGCATATCTCAGCCAACATATCAAAAAAATATTTGACCAAACAACATACCATATGAGGCAAGAATATTTTCTATAATTATTCTCATTGTGATCTTCCTTTTATGGAAATCCACCAACACCACTTGATCATCCTTGATACGTCCAACGAGAGGTATTTATTTCATTTCCATTGAGAGGAAATGACTAGAGCTAGGAGAGAGAGAGACATATACTTAGATATTTAGGAACTTTTGTAGGCATGACATTATCCAAAGAACTTGAGTCAATGATGAAATTATTCAATTTATACCCATTGACCAAGAAGGCTATGTAGAAAGGTTATACCTTCCCAGAGGTGGAGGGTGTGGATGAAAGACAATTCAGAGGAGTGGAATGAGAGGTATGAAGTATTTCTTTGGTAGTGGCATATTTAGAACATGAAAAACAACTACTTCCTTTGATATACTGAACAAGCCTATCAAATTTCTTGGGATGGATTTTCAAGTATTCATACAAAAAAATTGAACTTTGGATATTTTGCAATGGTCAATGAAATAAAAGGATGAGGAATTGGTAGGAAAAATAAGAATTATGGAATACTTGACATAGATGCTCTTAGGATCAACATAAACTAATTCTTCAAGAGAATTTGAATGATACTTACTCAAAGAGACTGAAGGATTATGGATTAATGTAGTTTCATGCCTCTAATACACCGACCATATGGAAGTAGAATTAGATGATCCTCCTGTTGGGTCCCATAATTACACCCCTAGGGGAGAGAGTAAGGTGTAGATACACAAAGGATGGGGCAAGAGGAGGGGGCCCACATAATTTTTTCATTTTTTAGTTGAGGATGGGGTCCTCCTCTACCCACCCATCCACTTTCCAAGGGAGTGAAGGGGAGGCACCTTAATAAAGGGTGTGGCTGATTTCTCTGCTACTTTTGAGTTAACCTAATTCAAGGTGATAGGACTCGAGACATGGCCCAAAGGGTTAGAAATAGGGGAAGGCATTGGAAAGGCATCTCGAGTACGATAGTGGAGAAATATTTATGGTCGAATGGAGCCACAAAATGCATTGCTCACTCAAAATAGTGGCCATGAAGCACTACAAACACCCATGAACTACGATATAAGCCACTAAATACATATTTTACAGGATCCAAAAATTAACTCCGAAGAGTTGACATGATTCATTCTAGGTTAATGATGAGGATTTTCTAATGATGAGTGAATACACTTAAGGCATGTGTGTTGAAAATGTATTTCACGGGTGGATCTTGTCTAAAATAAGAAGGTGAGGTAAAATTTTTGGAAAACAATTGTGGTACTAAAATTAGTTATTGAATATTTATGAGATGGAGATGGGGGTTACAAAGCAGAAGGACTCAGATGTCAAATGGAACTAGGAGGATCAGGAAACATGCCAACCATCCATTCATAACACCCTTATTGTTTCATGAAGTATGGGTAGTATAAAACAATATTTTCATAGGAAATCAGTTGTAAGGGACTTTTAAGAAAATAGATAACCCCGATCCTTGATTTTTCATTTCAGTACCCCTAAAAATATATTATTGTGTGTAAATTATGCTAATTCTTTTGATAACAAAGGACCCCCAAGATGAATAAACACATTACCCATTTTTTTTAATTAGTAAGGAATTTTACAGGTCCCAAAGATGACATTGTGAAGTACTCCTAAAATACATCACTCTTTCAAACCACCCTAACAAAACTTGACAAAAACATGGTATTGCAATATAAAACTATATCCATAACCCAGATAAGATCTTGAAGGAAAAAACATGCATTATCCCACCCTAAAAGAAAATAATTCCATGAGAAAATCATAACCAAAATAATTACAGTAGGCTATTTGAAACAAATGCATTAGACTTGGAAAAAACAAGGGAAACATGGATATGCTCTCAAAGCCTGTTAGCGACTATACAAAGGTAATCACCTTAACATGGGTTCCAAAAAAATGGGGAACATAAATTTTCCTACATAAGGAAAGTGAAATTTTCCATAGTCAATTCAAGCACCTTAAATTGTCCCAAATCTCCTCCCTAGAGTCCTCCATTCCCTCGTCCCCCTCTCCCAAAACCTCCATTTTCCTCCTATACAACCTTATTGACTTTATGGTTTTAGAGAATATACATCTAGATTCCAAATGAATCACGATCACTCCAATATTTGGGGTAACTAAAAAATAAGAGAATATTACCCGAAGATGACCTTCAACTTTACTTACCGTCAACTCGTCGCCATCATGTCAGCATGAAAAAAAAAATTTGTTTCCATGTCACATTAATTTAATATCATATTTTCCACATGAGAATATATGTAATGTGGCAGACATTTATTCACCCTCCGATGACATGCTTTATATAAATACTTAATATTTATTTCCATACCACACATGCCTACCAATCTTGGCTGGATATGAAATTTATGGCGATATGATTTTTCCTGACATGTCATCAACTGAGACATACCTATTTAAACGTGGTTTACTAGGCCATAAAATTATCATTAAATTTTCATAGATCCTCCTAGATCCTAATTCCATTAATAATCATGCTTTCATCGCCTCTTCATCTCTAGGATAAAATTCCACCGAGGAAGAACTCACAAATTTGGGTGAATTATTCCAACTCACGAGACTTAATGAATCCTTCATCATGCATGTTTTCAGTATGCCTAATGCTTGGAAAAATACTTATGGTATCTCACCCTAGAAAGACATTATTTTATCCTTCTTGAACAGTCTGGCTGAAATTGTTTCCTCATTCCCTTTTTTTCAAACCCTTCATTTCCATCTAATCCACCCTAAGCATCATCTAAATACGATGGTCCTAAAAGAACATTGGTTTCATCATTTTCCTCATGTGCATAATTACCTTTGGAATATGTTAAAATCCTACTTTGATACCCTTCTATTAAACACATAGTTCTTTATGTCAAGCCAATTGTGCACATTAAAAGAAGAAGAACAACCTCCAGGCCTGCATGCAGACAAAATAGAGAGGTGACTATTAGTTTTAAAAAATTCCCTTGCAAAAATCCAGGCTGTGGTAGATTCCCAAGAATCTCCTCAAAAGAAGAGAAGAGATGTCACAGATGATCCACCCACTGGAGTGAATCAATTTCTAACTTCTCGTCCCTCCACTAGTCACAAGATCAAATCATACATAAGAGGGGACTCTCCATTTATGAGTCGGTGATCTCGCTTAATAAGAAAAGGGAGTTCACCCAAATCTGTAATGGTCCTTGAGTGGAAATTCTTGAGCTTCTGGAGAAGGGGATGTTAGGGGGCATGGTGAGGGACATTTAGTTTTTGTTTAGTGTTATGTCCCATGAATATTTTATTCATTTCAGGGACTAATTGCTTAAGCGTGTGCCAACCCTTCCCAGTGAGACAATAATTATTGAATTTTAACTTCTATGGTTGTAATATAACTCCTTGTAGTTTCATATTTTTGTGTGTATATGTATATTTTTTAGGGAAGGGGATCCTATAATAGAACCCCCCTTTTTTTCGATGCATATCACCCTAAATTGTCCAACTTTATCATTATTGCATGATATATCATTCTTTCTTCTGCTTGAGCATTACTGAAACATATAATTTATTTCATGTTTAATTTCACCATATAAAAATCCACAAAATTAATTCCTTTGCACAATATCCACTATTATGTGCATACACTTCACATAAATACACACTATCTTGCAAGATGAAACTAACCTTCTTAGTATTGAATTACTCCTACCTTTTTCAAATGATAAATACTAAGTAGATTTTCCATCCTTTTAATATACAATGAAGAAATCATAAATACATAACAAGCATCCACCCATTACATAACTAGGTTCCATGGCCCGCGGAAGGAACTTAGAACATTTGTAAAAAAGGCGGAGTGTAATCTTGATTCTGGGCTCCAAAAGGTGGACTACATTATAAATTGAACACACATACCTTCTCGATCCTCAGGGTCAAACCATCAATTTGCATATTCTTGGGCATAAAATAAACTTTTAAATTGTTACAACTTCCCCTAGACATTTATTTATGTTTTCTCCTACATCATGGGTCAAAGAACCTAACTTGTGTTTTAAACAAATGTCAAAGAGAAGTGGAATACACCTCATGATTCCTTTACAATTTCCAAAACATTTTCCTCCCTCGGGTACCAGGGAGAAATAACCTTTCACACCTGATACTCATACTTTACAAAAACAACTGATTTTTGTAATAACATACCCAAGTACCTACTTCCACGTTTATTTCCAAAAACTCGTGGAAACCTTCATACTTTGAATAAGCACAAAAATAAATAAAGAACTTGGTTTTTGTATTGAACAAGATAATTTTAGGGAAAAAATTGGAACACATGTACCAAGTACATAACTAATCCAAAAATAGGAGCACGTCCAATGATACGGAGCTGAAATATAGCATGAAGATTATGAGCACCAACATTGGCTCTAGCTAGGGGATGGACATCCCCAATGGGTATCTAAACAACACCAGAAGAAAACCTAGGATAAAAAGGAAATATTCCTATCCATTGGGAAATGGATTCCATGGAATGATCACCATTACAACACACCACAAAGAGAGTGACTAACACCAAAATAAAAACACCAACAAGAAGAAAACAATAACCAAAAAAAGGAAGCAAGAAACTATACAATGTACAAATGAATCATTGAGGCCCATAGGATGTGAAACTTTTCCACTAAAGACAACCCAGATCCCACACAACACGTAATTTTCCAATCAAGAGGAAAAAATTAACAAGCCAAACCTTATGGGAAATGAACTTATCCATTTCTACTAAAACACATATCACCAACCATTTTTCTCTACTAACACACAACTCATTCTGTAGCAAGAAAAATATACAATCGTTCAAAACAAACCAAGAGACCTTATGAACTTAGAAGAACATGTCCATGGAAATCTTCCTCTTCTCCTCATACTCTAGAATATAATGATCTTAAGAACTTCAGGTGTACCTCGAAATTCCTGAAACATTCATTCTCTTCATTTCCAATAAAATATCCATTTAACCAATCCCTTTTAATCCATCCAGATTCAACACATCCAGATTTGAAGGGAAGAATTTTTTTCTTTTTATACCCTTCTTAACATGTAAAACACAAACATAAGCCCCAAACACACTCTTATCTCCTGTCTCAAAGAAGAAGAAATTTCCTACAACTGAACACCACTACCAACATGCAAAGAAACTTGTTGCACCCTTAAAGGCTTGAGTAAAAAATGTTGCTCGATAATTTAATTAAAAAAAGGGAACACAAACATTCAAGTTTGGTCTTAGAAGAGATTCAATAAATGTATATTTAGGAAACAAAACCATATAACCACTTTCTTGTCTTTTTCCATCTGATAAAAGAATTTCAATACAACCTTTATCCAAACAAACCCCTCCAATACCAAGGGCCACCATATCAACTTTAGGATCAGATTGAGGAACCGAGTTACATACTTTAGGGAAACAGAAAAACTCCTAATTTTTCCATAAATACCTCATCACAGTTCAACTTGATGACTTACACCATAATATAAACATCTTCTCATTATACACCATTACATCAAGAAATAGGCATCTATCTTCCATTGAGGGAACACCCCATCATATTTAGCAATCATTTCATCCTTTAACCAAAAAAAATCATGACTGATAGAATCACAACCTAGGTATAACCCTATTGTATCATTTCCTTTCAAAATCAAACAACATACTCCTACGAGGATATACGAGAATTGATTTTTTGCTTTGGCACACAAAATATTAGTATAAGATACCTCATCTTCATAATCATGTTTGATTTCAAAAGATACCAAAATTTCACTGACCGAACTATCAAATTTATGATTTCTCTTAATATTAATCTCAGTCAATTGTTCTACAACAATAATTTCTCTGTAATCCCATCTTCTTCATCTCTGAAACCCGTGATATTCCTTTCTTCAACAAGGCCTCCACCATTGTTGTCATGATTAGAAAAAAGAAAACTTATATCATCATTGAATTGATATCTAAACACTAGCATCATTTTGTTCCACGAATGTAATGAACCCAAGGGTAAGGAATTAAATTAATCGTTAACATATTCCCTTAGTGTATGCACAAATAACTTCATGAAAAAATCATCGTGTCTTAGCTCATATTCATGCATCACCTTCTCAAAAAAACCAAGAAGTTGTTAAAAATATATATTTCCATATCCATGAAAATGAGGTAATCAGATCATGATTCCATCAAGGATCTGATGTGGGTATCTGAGAACTCACTTAAATTCCATAGGCCTAAAAGAATTTGATCTAAAAGGGACCTTAAGAGAAGAACACGCTGCATCGCCATCATAGATACCCATGGATATATTTATAGGAATCAAATTCTTACCAATAAAAAGTTACCCCTTAGAATATGATGAACACGATGATCTTATCTAAATATCAACCCAAATATGAAAAAAAAAAACCAATTATAACATGTCAATGAAGAACACTCTTCTACTACAACTAAAAGGATAACGAAGTCTCCACTGGAGTCATGACCCTATAAAAGTAAACTTCGTGAAGCATAAAAGGTACATTACTCCAACACATGATTATGAGATTACATAAAACTGGATAAGAAAATAAAACTAAAAATCCTCGTGATAAATTATTTTAAAGTCATTGGAAACGCTTCCAAATCATTATTGCCTCCCATATTTACACCCCTGGTGGAGAGAGCCAAGTGTGGATGCATAGGGGACGAGGTGAGAGGAGGGGTGCCACATAATGTTTTCCTTTTGTATCTAGGGACATGGTCCTCCTCCGCCTGACCATCCACTCTCTCTAAGGGATTTATGGGGAGGAACCTTAACAAAGGGAGTGGACTATGTCCCTACTACTTTTGACTCTACCTAAGCTAGGGTGAGAGGACTTGAGATATAACCCAAAGAGTTCCACATAGGGGAAGAGATCAGTAAGGAATCTTGATTCTGGTAGTAGAGATAGATTGAAGGCCAGATGCATCCATAGAATGCATTTATCACATGAAAGAGTGGTCACAAAGCATTGCAAGCACTTGTGAACTCCAACTATAGGATTTTATAGAAACGTTTGACATGATTCAAACATTAACTTCCAAGATTCCATATGATTTGTTCTAAGTTAATTTTGAGGATTTTATAACAATGAGTGAATACACTTAAGGTATGTGTGTTGATCATGAGTGGATCATGTATTATATAAGAAGATGATGTAGAATCCATGAAAAACATGTATGGTACTCAAAGTATTTATTGAAAAATTATGAGATAGAGATGGGTGTTAAAAAGAGGAAGGAATCAAATGTCAAAGGGAATTAGAAGGATTCAGAAACATGCCACCATCCCATCATAACATTCTTATCATTTCACCAAGTAGGGGTGGTATAAAATAGGATTTTCACAAGAAATTGGTTGCAAGAAACTTTCAAGAAAATAGATAACCCCAATCCCTAATAATAATTCAGCTCACTACCCATGAGAATAAATTACCATGTTTGAATCAAGTTGAGTGTCCTGATAATAATGGACCCCCAAGACAAATAAATAGCCATTTTTGTTTAATTATTAAGTAATTTTACGGGTCCCAAAGATGGCATTCTGAAGTACCCTGAAAGGACATCACTCTTTCGCACCACCCTAACAAAACTAGATAGCAACAGGGTTTTCCCATAGTAAATTATAGCCATAACCTGCACAAGATCTAGAAGGAAAGAAAATGCATTATCCCACCCTAAATTTTTTTTATTTCCATGAGAAAAGCATGACCAAACTAATTACAGTAGGTTCTTTGAAACAAATCCATTAGACTTGGAAAAAAAAGGGAAACATATATATGATCTCAAATCCTGTCAATGACTATACAAAGGTAATCACCTTAACATGGATTCCAAGAAAATTGGGAACATAAAATTTCCTACATCAATACAGTACAAATTTCCATAGTTGATTCATGGACCTTACACCATCCCAGAGCTCCTCCCTCGAGTCCTCCTTTCCCCCCAGCCTCCCTCTCATAAAACCCCCTTTTTGTTATTATATAACCTTATCCACTTTAGGTTTTTAGAGAATATCCATCCAGATTCCAACTGACTCAAGCTCAGGCCATTATTTGGGGAAACCATGGAATAATAGAGAATATTCCCCCAAGAATACCTTCAACTTTACTTACCAACAACCAGTCACTATCAGGCCATCATGATAAAGTGAAATATTTTCCATATCACATTAACTTAATATCATATTTTCCACATGAGAATATATGTGACATGGAAAAATATTTAAATTGATAAGACTCTCCTTGAAATTGCAAACATTTATTCACCCTCTAGTAACACACTTTATATAAATACTTAATATTTATTTAACTTCCACTTGTACTCACCGATCTGGGATGGATATGACATATATGCCAATATGATTTCTCCTAACACGTCATCGAGGAAGCATGCCTAAATAAATGTGGTTTTACCAGACCAAAAATGTACCATTAAATTTTCATAGAGCCTCCCGCATCTAACTTCCATCAATAATCTTGTTGTCATAGCCTCTTCATCTCTAGGAGAAAATCCCACTCAAGAAGAACTCACCAAAATGGGTGAATTCTCTCCACTCACAAGCCTTAACGAAGGCTTCATCCTACATGTTTCCAGTGTGCCTAATGCCTGGGAATATATTACTGACAGATCACCTAGAATTCTCTAATTCTATCCTTCTTGAATAGGCTCACCGAAATGTTTTCCTCATTCCCTCTCTTTTAAACCCTTAATTTTAATTGAATCTACCCTGAGCATCAATGGAATATGAGGTACTTAAATGAACATTAGTTTCATCACTATCCTCATGTGCATGATGAACACTGACATATGTTCAAATCATACTATGATCACTTTCTATTAAATGTATAGCTCCTTTTGTAAATCACACCATGTGTATTAAAATAAGAAGAAGAATGTCTAAGATTACATGCAGATGAAGTAGAGAGGTGACTATCATCCCTTAAAATTTCCCTCACTAAAATTTGGGTCATGGTAGATGCACAACCCTGTCCTCCAAAGAAGGGAAGAGTTATCACAAATGATCCACCCAACAGATTGAATCAATTTCTCACTTCTCAGCCCTCCACTGATTGAAGGAACAAAGCATACATAAAGGGAGACTCTCCTATTTTGAGCAGGTGAACTCACTCGAGAATAAATGGGAATTAAACTAGATCCTGAATGAGCCTACATGGAAATTCCTAAGATGATAGAGAAGAGGATGTCATGGGTCCTAATGGGGGAAATTTAGTTCATTTTTAGTGTCATAGCCCATGATGATTTTATTCATCGCAAGGACTAGTTGTTGAGCCGTGTGCCAACCCTTCACAGTGAGATAGTAACTGTTGAACATTAACTTCTCTGTTGTAGTATTTCTCCTTGTATTTTTATATTTTGTAGGTATATTTATATTTTTGAGGGCATGGACCCCTATAATTGAACCCCCATTTTGTTTTCAATGTATATCACCCTAAATTGTCCATTTTATTCATTATTTCATGATATATCATAATTTATTTTATTTTAGAATTATCAAGGCATATTATTTATTTCATGTTTACTTACACTATAGACAAATTCACATAATTAATTGCTTTATACAATATCCACTATTGTATTTATACACTTCACATAACTGCATGCTACCTTGCAAGAGGAAAAAAAATTTCTCAGTATTGAATTACTCATGGGTTTTTAAATGGAAAATACTAAGTATATTTTCATTCTTTTACATATAGGATGGAGCAATCATAAATACATATCAAACATCCACCCATTACACAACTGGGCATACATGCCCACGATGGGAACTTAGAACATTTCCAAATAAGGAAGAGTGTAAACTTGATTTCGGGCTCTGAAAGGCTGACTACAGTGTAAGCTAAATAGACATACCTTCTCAGGCCTTGGGGTCAAACCATAATTTTGCATATTCTTAGGCATAAAATACACTTTTAGATTTTTACGAATTCCTTTGGGCATTTATTTATGTTTTATCCTAAATCACAAGTATGAGAACCTAACATGTGTTTCACACGAATGCTGAAGAGAAGTGGAATACACCCTCATGATACCTTTAGGATTTCCAAAAAAATTCCCTACCTCGAGTACCAGGGTGAAATATCCTTTCACACTCAATACTCATACTTCACAAAAAAAAATTATTGTTCCAATAACATTCCAAAGTAACTATTCCCTCGTTTATTTCCACAAACCCATGGAAACCTTGAGAATTCAAACAAGAACATAAATCAAATGAGCACTTGGTTTTTTCATCGATCAAGATAATTTTAAGGGGAAAATATAGGAACATATTTACCAAGTGTAGAACCAAACTGAAAACATAAGCACATCCAATAATATGGTGGTGAAATATAGTATGAAGATAATGGGAAAAAATACCTCCTTTCATTGTTATTTATCATGGATTCGTCATTTGAGGATTTAATTTCTTATCTTGGTCAGCAGAAGAAGAGACTAATTTATCCTTTTGTGATTGAGTGAATACAAGTAACTATCTGTAGTTTTTTCAATCTCTTCATTTGGTGTGAATTCACTATACCTTATCCTCTTTAATTTCCGATTCAATCATTTCTTCTTCTTCATCTTCATTAGCCTTTCATATTTAATTTACCAGAGGAACTTCCAAGGTGAGTCTTTAGAGTGATCCTATAATTTGACTATTGTTTTGGTTTGGATAAGATGTTTGTCGAGAAACTTCCTTTTTCAACATGTCAATTAATTGGCCAACTTTTTCAATAATGAATCAACTCCCTCATATTTTTAACTTTAGGCCCTATCTTTCATTGGATGGTAGTTGCTCTTTCCTCACAAGAGAAGGCCATCTTCCCCCTCAATGGAAATTTCTTAAGGGTTGTCCAAATATCTCGATTAAACTCTCAATAGAATGAAACTAACATCAAGAAACTGGGCATTCATGAATTATATTTTTAGATTATTTGTAATAGGACATAAACAATGGGAGTCTTGTTGGTTAACTTGTATAATTTTTCCACAAAGTATTTGATGGACTCTTGCAGTTCTTTCTTCATCTGAGTACGTTGAGAAAGGATGATATGAACATCTTTAGAAGTCTTAAATATTTCTTCAAAATTCTTTTTAATATAATCCCAATTAGAAATTGAGTATGATAGAAAGAAGTAGAACCAATCCACCAAAACATCTTACAATGTTTCTACAACAAAGTATCTATGTTGTACTCCAAGGATGCCGCATGTTATGATGAAGGTTTTCATATGATCATCTAGTCATTGCTTTCCATATCTATATCATTTTGGAAATTTATATCTTGATTAATTAGGAAGTTCATGAAGTAGAGGGGTCAAAGCCAACAGACTAGTGTTTTGTCCCCGTGGAACAGGTACTTGTGCTTCCTTATCAGGTTTTTCTCTTTCTTCTTCTTATGGAATGACTGCTAATGGTTTTGTATCTTGTTCTTTAGTATGAATTTCTAGTAACTTATCTTATTACCAGTACAATACAAAGTATGAAATCGATATACAATTGTTCTTAAAATGTTGGATCAACAACACCACCTACATGATTAGCTCAAGTGTACCTTCTTTTTGCTATTTTTTCTCAATTACATAAAAAGGAAAGAAATTGAAAAAGTGCAAATTTATAAATAGTATTCTAGCAAGGATTTTGAACATATTGGTTGTATTTTGGGATTTTTTTAATTTTTGGGTTTTTATGAATTTTTTTTTTGTTTGGGATTTTCAGAGATCTTATACACGTGCACACAGGGAATATCTCTCCCCAGTATAATTTCTAAATATTTTTGGTGAAATAATTTTCATGTTGCAAATTATGTGTCTCCACCAACACTCATGGGGCTACGCCCCTCCTTGTGTGTGGGGAGTCTCCCATTATTGAATGTAAACTATCATAATTCTCTCTAAATATTTTGAGGTGGCCAAATAAGATGAACATCACATAGGAAAACTTCACTAAACTTATGGAAAAATTATTTTATAGAGTACAAGGGAGGAATTTGTAGTGACGAGGGGTAAAGCATAGAAATTAGGAAAGATAAGGTTATTGTTGTGGGTAGACACTAGCCAAGTTCTCACACAATAGCTAGAGTAGGTCCACATTAAATTAGAGGAAAGCAACAATGTAGGAAATTATAAATACTAACAAAATAAATACATGGAGTTTTTTAGATTCATTAATTATGGACACCAAGTTTCTTCTTAGTTATTCAAGATCACTATGCTTCAAAAGTTGTAGAAAAGAGAGAGTGTAGAGGAAAACATAAGAAAATAAAATGGAAAAAATGTAGCTTTTATTTCTTATGTTGTGATAAATACAAAGCTCAATCAACCTACAACAATCCAAAATTTCTACCAAAAAATAATCTTTCAGGATCCTTTGGAATGGAGAATCCATTCTAATTTATACTATTACATATTGTCTTCTCATCTACCCCCCACATGACTCTTCATGTTCCTATTCCTTATGACTTTTCAATTTACCTTAGGAAATAAAAATTAAGCACATATCTAATAGTTTTGAGAGAGTAATTTTAAATTTTTAAAATATTTTGTTGTCACTTAAGTGGATAAGACAAAATAGAAAAAAGGACATTCACAATTGAAAATTAGAATATGGAGAGAGAAATGAGAAATAGGAAAGGAATTGATTGATTTAATTCTGATGAAGGGCTTGTTGATTTGAGGCATGGTGATCAAAATCTCCTCCTACAAGATTCTCAAAAACTTCATACTTATAGAATGAGTGTTTAGGAACACTATTATGATACCTATCGATGTGAGCCTGGTATGACTATGATAATTACTCACGATGATTACTCCTTGGTCTCAGAGTGAGAGTGAGTATCACTCTCTCTCAAGATTTCAAAATTTTCATCATTGATCATAAACCAACTCCATGATGTGCAAACCCCCTGATGTTTAACTTTCACCCACTAAAATAGATCCTCAAATTTTGGATGAAGGGATGGACCCTAAGTGTATTTATTGAGAATCAACCACTAGTTAAAATGACATGAGGAGATGGAATTTACCACACCACAAGGTTTAAGGTGAGTTTTTAGGAACACTACCAAGTGGATGGAATTGAGTTGATTGCTCATTCTTAATACTATGATGCCAAAATCACACCTTTTCTTTTCATGGCTCTCAGACACTTCTTATATGATATCAACTCATACACCTCCTATGCACATGTTTCTCATAGGATTGGATGACCTTTCTTGATAGCAAGATTGATCCTATATGGAACATGAAGTAATGAAGGAGAATGAATCCCATGTTCTTGTCCCACAAATTTCACTAAAAACACTACAAAATCTGTTTGTATTGTCTTTTAAGATGCAATCTCTCTATCAGGCATGTATCAAGAGTTTAGAAAAAAATCACGAGGAATGCATTACATGAGATGACCTATTTATTTACTGTTGGGTGGAGAAAATGGATAAGTATTAGCCACACATAGAGGTTTGGAACCTCATACAAGAGGTGTATGGAAGGGCACACACACATACAATAAGGAACAACATGTGAAGGTTTGTGCATGAGTAGACAAAGTTTGGGACTTAGCTGATTTACTAATGAAATGGATAAAAATAGAAGATCATAGTTGGAGTGGTGTCCAAGAAAGGTCTGTAAATAGAAAAAATAGGATGGCTTGGGACACACACATGAGATATAATTGGAAAAATAACATGCATGGAAGAATTGGATAAAATTCAATGATAGAGCTAATAATAGGATTAGTGCATGTAATATTTTTTGTATATTTAGTCTAATCTATTATTAGTGTAGGAAAAATCATGAAAGATATAATGTATGCAAACCTATTTTTAGACAAGTGCATGTAAACAGTGAAGTGAAAGTCCCCACTGTATATATATAGGTAATGCACCCTTTTTTAGTTAGTTATGATGTAGAAAAATTTCTATACTGAGGATCTTAGCTTTACCTTTATTGTATTATGGTTTGGGGATTATGGTTATTTATGAGCATGCATAAGACTACATAGGTCATGTGCATTGATATATTGAATTGTGATGTAATCATCTTCTTTGTTACCTAATTGAATTTTTCTTATGTTAGATAGTTGTGTTTGGGTAGAAAGTATCACTATTTCTATGGGATTTTGGGAATTCAAGTGTTATTGATCATCTTGAATGTTGATTAAGTTTCCTTATTATATGTGTTTCTAGATTTCCATGATTATGATGTTTCTTTGTACATGAATGATTATGTTGGTTATGAATGATTATGAATATGATGAAAATGCATGCTAATATATTGATAAGAAAAGTACAGGAAGGACCTAGTGGTTGTGTGCACTTTGGGAAAGCTTCCAAGTATAGCTAGTGTTGAAAATAAAAAGACTACATTTCAGTACCTATTTTCATTCTGTCTACCAAGATGTTGCATGCATATGGGGTTTCGAAAATATTTGGAGAACATTGAAAGTTGGATAGAATATGGCCAAGATGCTTTTGCACAGAGATATAGCATTGCATTTGATTTTAATTCAAAAAATTGAGTGGAAGATAATCTATATGATTTCTTGTGTGAGAATTTTTTTATCTTCTTCCCAGTACAATTGTATCAGTGGTTGGGAGCTTACGTGGAAAAAAAAGGTGTTTGGATAGGAAATAAATATTGGTTATTGGATTCTTACCAAAAACTCTTTGATTCGAATGATCCGTGGACTAAAGTTATGGATCATTTTTGAGATGGTGTACTATGTAGCTATACTTTGGAGTACGTAGTTTTGACATACTCTTTCCTAGAGGAAGCAAATTTTTGGTTCTTGCATGAGCCAAGAGGATCTTATTTGCATGAAATACCTTTAGCTATCAAGATTCTTATAGTGGAACTAAGAATGGAGAAATTACCTATGTTGTGATCAAATCCAACCACACATAAGGGTAGGAGTAGGTTTGGGAAGGATGTTGGAGGCCCTAGTGGAAGAAATATATAGAGAGGAAATGTGACTCAAATATAATGAGGCACGACAATGGGTAGTTGATAAGGAATTGAGGTCAAGAAGAATGATGATTGGAGGAAGTGATGAGGAACCTGTGCAAGATGAAGGACCGCAATATCAAGTCCTTTTGACATTGGGAAAAGATAATATAGAGACCCCATCGGTTTATGATGAGAATGAGTCTGAGGAAAGAATGAGAACTATGGGCGCACATCTGACCTAACCTGATCTCCTAGACCTTGCAAAATGCACTCTAAATATAGAGGTAGTTTTTTGAAGAGAATCATATTGAAGGAAAGAAAGAATAATATCCACATTGGGTAGGATATATATGTAGACACATTTTATTTACCATATAAGAAGCATGGAAGATCAAGGAAACACATATGGCAGCACAACAAGTTCCAGTTTTTGGGATTACTTTTGGAGTTGTTTTTAAAGGTGTGTGTCATCAGGACAGAGTGTTGGCATACAAAATGTGAGAAGTAATCCTATGGGTGTTTTTTATAACACAAACATTGGGTGTCTAATTTAGAAAAACAACTGGCACATAAAGAAGTTCATTTAATGGAACACAGTCCATGTCGAGAGGCTCAGGAGGCTCAATTCATCCACTACATGGAGGAATTCCTGGTGGAGGTTCATTTTAATGGTCGGGTCATATTCCAGGATAAGGTCCTCAACCACCACCAAATCAACCATCACAAACACCATCTCAACAACCACAAAAATTTACGCCTTGATTTTTCTTTAAATGTCTCTTCACTTTCTAGAGTATCAAGGTACGGAGGATGCGACTGAGCATGTGCACAAGTGTGAATTGCTATGGAGAGATAAGGACATAATGAATTTTGATAGAAATATAAGTCAATTTTTCACCTCACTTTAAGGGCATGCAAATAGTTGGTATAAAAATTATGATCCACACCAGACTATGGTGGATTATGATGCATTGTGCACTTCCTTTTTGTTTGAGTTCCACATTCCTAAATTTGAACAATATAGTATAAGTGTGCTACTTGTAGGGCTTGTCTAAAATTGTAAGGGAATATGATGCACATTTAAAACTCTATTATCCAACCTTCGTTATGATATTCATCAGATCTAACATGCATAGTAATTCATTGAAGGATTGTTGACTCCATTTCAAATGGCCATATCACATAACACATTTATTGATCTACGCAAGTGTAGACACCTAAAATCTATTTACGCAAACTTTAATGCTAAGATTGCACTAATTATCCCCTTTCTCATCATTTCCATAATATAACACGTCATTGCTAATATCAAGAATTTTTTTCATATCATCAAAAATCTTTGGTTTCACTAAAATCTTAATCTCATATTGTAACTATTGAATATTAATTGGAAAGACCTTTGATGATAAATTTGAAGTTAGAAAATGATCTATTTAGGAGGGTAATTAATTATTATTAATTAATTAGCTTTCCCTTAGGTATATCAATAAATTGAAGGTATTTAGATTGTATCATATTTTTATGAAAATGGCATTAAATAATATTAATATTCCTCTAATTATCTTCCTATAATTTACATCTACCTATTAATTAATCACCTTTGATTAATTAAAATATCCCCCAACTCCCATGAGAAGCTAAACATTGGTTCAAACAATTTCTAAAGTAAAATTACCTTTTATAAAGCAACCTTATCCATTCCTAATCATGTTTTACCTTTATCCCACACCTAGAAGCAACCAAGTATGTAATTTGAATCCTTGAATCTTTGAGGGATGATATATAAATTGAAGATCCTTCTACCTTTTCATTCTTACACCTAGGAACTTCTTGAGGAAGAAGAAATAAAAAATAAGAAAAAATAGACTAAAGCCATTACTCCATTGGCATAACTAAAGGAGCAGTTCAAAACATCTTGACAGAGTTAAAGGACCTTTTCCCCAAGTGTATTAGGTGAGATATGGGAGGTGTGGAAATCATCTTGCAGCCCATTCCTTGATCCCCATTCCAAGGTCACTCTCAGATGAACCAGTTGTCTATTTTCGATAGCTAATGTTACTAGTACCTAGGTCTCATAGGTTAAACAATGGTTGAGAATAGAGAAATATTTAGCATTGTAGTTTCAAAGTTTTATTATTGAATGTTAGCATTTAACCTCGTTGTTTAATTCTTATCCCATGATGGTGCTAAGTTAATTATTTAGCTCATGACTAATAACTATTTTAGGTGGTAGTCTTTTGGCGTTGTGCATTAATTACAAAGCCATGTAGTCGATAAAGGTGATCATGAGATCACTCCAAATATTGTGAATTTATTAAATACGATGTCACTCAGATAAGACACTCCTATTCCAGTATGATATGCTTATAACTTGAAGAGACTTTTCATAGGTTATTGAGACTTGTGAAATACTTAAGTATACACTAAGAACAATTGGAAGATTCACTCTCTATAGCCCATAAATGATAATGAAGCTTTTTATTTCTTAGTATTACTGTCTAGTAGCATATCTTCCATCTTCCACCTCCATGTAGTTTTGTTCCTAAATCAATAGGGGGACTAAGAATCATGCTCATTACAAGAGATGGTGATTCAGAATGCATAGTGCAATAACATTACACGGGTTCATTAGAATGGATAGAAATTATTTAATTTAATGAAATAGATATTTTATGATAACTGGATAATGAATAGATTTTGGAAATGTTGATGCATCGATTAAGAGTTTGGGCTGATATGATTCCATAAACGAATCAGTAATTGATTTTGGAAATTCTTCTACTCTTAATTGATGATCATTGTGATAAATAATATTTCTTATACTTGGTCATGTATCGTAATGGAGACTCATTTCTAAATGAAGATTCAACAAATGTACAAAATTTCATTTCCTAAGTTTGATTAAATTTAAAACATATTTGTTGATTGTCTCAATATCCCTCTATTGCAATATTTTAGTGTGTCGAAAAGCCTCAACCTTTAAATTAAAATAGTATATGAAATCCAAGGAGTAATCAAACATTCTAATATATCACCCCTAGAAAAGTATAATTGATGACAATTAAAATGACTTTGTCAATCAAGACAATTATGGATTTACAAATTAACAAAATTGGACTAGAACTAACTTGTCAAATCTTGGACTAATGTGTTTACAGGCAAATTATGAGATGAAAAAGTCATTGTCATTATTCAAGGTAAATTGTGTCTCCCCTGGGAATGTAAAAATGATGAGCTAGAAACCTATTGTTCATGGATAGATTTTATTCTAATGTATCTAACAACATTGTGATCAAAATTGGAGTTAGAATTTTTATTTTCTACGAAAGTAAAATTTCATGATGCAAATGTTATAGGAGAGTTATAACTTCCTACAATATCTTGTGCAACAATTCTAGTCAAACAATAATAATATGTGTAAATTTCATGTACCATCAAATTTGCTTTTAATCATGGAAGATTGATGTATAACGTGTCTTAAATGATTTAATGTGTTTTAACCTAAAATGCATGATTGTTTTACAATCAATGTAATCTATGGTGACTTATTTTGAATTAGTTATAACCCATTTTACCTATAATAAAAGGCATCTCCTGCTTTAATGGTTGCTAGTTAATCTTTGTACCAAATGGAATAATTAATACAAAAGAGGTGGAATTCATAGTATTTCATTCAAATTTTATTGCCATTCTTTTGTAGGTCTATCCCTACATGTGCAACTCGATTGTGGACATCACAACAAATGTGATAATGCTACCTTCCTAGAAAATGTATTCCTTGATTCATGGTGCATGTTTGGCTAAATACAATCCAACCTAATATTGTAGAATTGAGACTAATCATGATTGTGAATGTCTATTTATTCATGGAACATAGATGTCATGCATATTATATCATACTTAATCCTATCTAAGATACAACTCAATGGTATACCTCATAAGTAAAATGAGATATGTTCCATGCCTATTTTTTAGGTCCTAAAATTGTTGTTTGCTTCTTTACATTCTTCCCAAATTATGATTCCCAAATTTGACAATATCTCTCTTTTAAATTTATCTGGGGTGCACATGTAGGAGACAGTCATACTTTCTAGAAAGTGGACTTTGTGTTTGAGTGAATACAGCTGGAAGTATGCATATATTTGGTTTCATGGTCAATTTTGAATAAGGTGAACCTCCCCATTTGAATCATAGGAGGGAAATTTTTATACTCTTAAATTTGAAGGATGTTGGCCTTAGCTTGATCACTATGAGTGTAAAAATGTTACGCCAACACTGTCCAAAATTATCCTTTCCAAAAAAAAGTAGTGATTCAAAAAATACATTGGTGCAGTAAACCTACTGTTATGGTTGCATTCGATTCTTTAAGATAATAAATTTTAACCATTCACTATTAATACTTTTACAAGAGTCCTACATTGTTTATTGAAGTTCAAGAACAAGTCATAGAGGTCTTGCATAAGCAAACACCATGCTTCTCACAAATTATTTTCATCTAGGGGCTTTATTTTTCTAAAGTTTATGGATAAAAATGCATTTGCATAAGGGGGTCTAGTAGGAACAATAATGGTTTTAGAAGGATACATGGGTCATTTTGTATGCATGGTTTTATGGTTTACCTTTAAGAAGGTAAGAAGTAAGTCCCAATTATAGTCTTTCCTAGGGAAGGCGATTTGCTCAAAGTTGTATCACTAGTTATATTTATTTCAATATAAACTTCAAGGGGTGAAAATCCCATACTTCATTTAATATCAATAGAGGATCATGAATATAATTATATTAATGGAATTTTTTATGACCCAGAGATAGTTGCTTAGAGTAACATTGGTTTATTATGCATCAGATAAATTAGAAGTACAGGAGGTATTGGGAATACCTATTGTATGAATTAATAATATGTATAAGAGGTTATTATTCATCTATGATGGTGGACCAATCTAAGTACATACAATAATATTATTCAACCAAAATTAAGACATGAAAAGAATGTCATAGTTTTTCTAGGATAATCAATAAGTAGATGTTGACAATATGGAAAGATGGCCTTTATAGAAGTGGAATCATTCTGATCCAAGTCTTTTGAAAGACATATAATTAAAGTTACTCAATAATTACCTGTAGAATCCATAGAGGAAAATCTTCCTCATTGATTGTATAAGCTGTTCCATCAATGAAATTCTTTTTGAAAACATTTCTCTTGGAAGTGACTTTCAGAGTGATACATCTTAGTCCATTAGTAAATTGTGTCCTATATATTGCAAGATGGTGGGTCATTGTTTATACTAGTCCAATAAGATCTGTAAATGGCCAGAAGTCAAATAGGTTTTCATACAATCCATGTTAGAGTGCAACCATGCATGTAGAAATCAGATGTTGGAATCATCCTTGATATTTTAATTCAGGGGTAATCTTTGTATCACAACTTGGAATATGGGATAATGTTTTATTGGTGAGTTATAAACTATAGGATCATTGGCATAAATAGATAATGTTTATTGTGAATAAGATTACTCCAATAGATATGGAGTACATTCTAATGATAATACATAAATTCCTGACCATCTGACAAGGTCATCAGTTCTAATGGGAACTAGGTATTTCTTATATGGATTTAACCCTCACATAGAATTACCTGTGGGGGTGTGGACTAATTTCTAGGAGAGTAAGCATATAACTCTTAAATGAAGCAATACTAGTCCTTCCACCGAAATATGTGTTGGTGAAAATAGATGTATAAAACATCAAATTTTTACCTTGCATTAATACTGGTAAGGTCATGTCTAAATTTTTCTCATATGCACTATGAATTTATTCATGTGTAAAAAACCCATATTGGGTGACTGTACGTACCCAAAATTGTAAGGTACTGTACTGCCAGAACAACGTGTACAAGTGCCCCAATGATGATACAGGTCTCCTCGCAAGGTGTTCGGGATCCAGAAAAGCTCTTACGGATATGCGTTAACATCCCGCATGCCCCGCTTAGCCCCCGCGTGCTTTGTTTTCCCTATTTTTCCCCTCTTTTCTTGGCTTTTTGGTCTTCAGTGACGAAACCGCCGCCCTTCCAGGGCGGCGGTCTTGTGACCGCCGTCCTGCCAGGGCGGCAGTCCTGTAACCGCCGCCCTGAGCAGGGCGGCGGTCCTGTGCGCGTTTTCCAGAACGCTCTTTTGACACGACTCACGTAAATTCAACGTTTTACCAGCTTTTCTTGCCGACTTGAGCATGCATTTATGTTTTTGGTCCCCTGGAATAGTGTTTTTCCATTTGTTTATAGTTTAGAGTTCAGTTTGGTTTTGATCTTTGCAAATGGATTCCTATAAATGCATGGTTTGTGCTATGCAAATGGCCCCTCTGAATTTTGCTCCAAAGTTTGTTTTAATTTCTTGTTGCAGTAGATTTAGTTTTCCTTTGCTTAGAATTCTTAGTTTTCTCATTGAGTGCTTTTGGTTAGTTTTGTATTGCAGCTGGTAAGCCACATATCCAACTTGTGCAAGTGCAAACATTATTTGGGCCACCATTTTCACTCCAATTTTCTGTTTTCAGTAATTCGTTTTAGTTTTGCTTAGGATTGGTAGTTTCATTTTGTTGCTTAGTTAGCATTTGTGTTACTGTTGGTAAGCCACAGATCCAACTTGTGCAAGCACAGTTGTTATTGTTTTGGAGTAGAATAGCTTAGGAAGCCATTAAAGTTGCAGGTTTTGCTCTTCATACAGATAGTTTCAGGTTCTGGACGCTTTTGTTGCATGACTCGCAGTAGATCCCGCTAGGAATTGCATAAGCCAAGCTCTGTACTCTTGCGCTATCCCTCTCCTACTCGCATTCTATTCAGTCTGCATTTCTGAAGGCTGTCCATTGATCCAAATATCTACTTCCTGTTGATGCAAGCATTACACGCTTTTCTGGATTCACGTGAACACAAAGAACGAGGAGATCATACTGAGGGGACAAGAACACACACACCAGTCGGATTCGCCACTGTTCTGCGAAATCCAGGTTCTATCTTTCAAAGTTCTAGTTAGAACTTATCAAATAGAGTAGTTAATCACTTTATTTCAGTTATTTCCATTCTCGATATTGCCAGGGAAGTTGTGGGGATTGATAGTTTCTGAGAAACTATGATTCATTCCTCACTTCTGAGGTAGGATCGAGAATCTTGCAAATAGATAGATTAGTTATTTCGTTGTTTAGAATAGATATACAAAATTGCACAGACAAATAGCTACACTCGGTTATTTTGTTTGTTTTAAAATTATTATTTAGTTGTCAATTTCTAGATATTTTAAATAGCTGCTTTCTTATTCGTAATTGCCAGAAAATACAAAAAAATAGAGAATTATATATGCTAGATAGTTCACTTAGTTAAATTTTACTTTATTACAGTTTGTTTACATTACTGCTTTTGTATGACAATCACGGGACCTAGGGAGCCCAGGGAATACATTATTCGAGCCAATTGTGCCTCAGCCCAATACTCATTACAAGCAATAACTGACATAGACCAAAATCTTAGGATACAAGTCTTCCAAACAACAACAGACTTCCAACAGATCAGGATTCTCAGTTGAGAGGGTTAAACATAGAAGACGACCAAGCACACACGTTTTGGTCAAATCAGCCAAACTACAGATTACCCTAGAAAATATCCACATGACTGTAGAAGGGCTCGAAAGAGAACAAACATTCGGGTGTGATCCTTTAGTTCCACAGCCAGATGCTGGAGACACCCTAGTAGATATAGATACCAGCTTAAGAATCCAGGTTGCACGAACGCCTGTAAGGTATTCTGAGAAAATCACACAGTTGTTGGTTCTAAACATAGAAGCTGAGAAAGCATACGATTACTGGATACTAGGGATTAGAACTTGATCTCCACGCATGACCATAACAGGACCGCAACAACCAAGAGTCTATGGTTGTGATCCACAAATCCCACAGCCTAACGAATCCATAAGAGAATTAGACATAGACACTGGCCTACGCACATTAGTATTTCAGTCTACTCCACTTCCACCTATCATCATTCAACAATTATCCCTACTAGATACAACACCTAACGAAGCTAGAGAATTCTGGACTAGGCCAGAGAATCGTCCATAGAATTGATTATTTCCACCATCCACCATATGACCCTATCAGGAGAAATACACAAAACCATCCCGGGTCATTTTCCACGTATTCCACAACCCATAGATCGAATCACGCCAGAGCTCGATATTGATTGGAGCCTTCGAGCAGTCATCCTCGCTGATCGATCTGTCACACCAGTCCAAGTTAGAAGGGCCTTCTTTGCCTTAGATTCGCAAATTCCATTAGTGCGTGTTGAAGACATTAGATTGCCTAACTAGTTTGTCTGCATTCTACCCCCACCGGCTGTCTTGGCACGACCTCGGGAGGTCGGGTACGTGGAAGAGTCACTTGTTGATTCTCATGCTCGCCTGTTGCTTTTCCGACGTACAAAATTGGTGAACCCGACGTGAAACAAACAATTGTTTCACCTTCTGTACCTCATTAGCCACATCAGCTTCACCAACAAAATTGGTGAACCTGACGTGAAACTTCCTACTTTCTAAACAAGCAATTCTAATCCTACTTTCACCTTCTCTTTGAGAAGTTTCATCTTCTCCACATCACCTTCGCTCCTTCCCATTATTCTGCGGGTATTCATATACCCCCCGAATATGTCGGGATTCGATGCATACGGCAGACCCCTCTTGGGTCTTGAGGCATACTACGCCCAACAGAATAGGCAGTCATCACCCTCACTCTCAATATGGGGCGACAACTATTCAACTAATCAATTGTCAACACAAACACCAAGGACTAGATATAACTCGTCCTACCAAACAGAGGGGTTGGAGCAACTTGATCAAACACAAACAGAGCCTTCAGGCTCGAACAATATGACATTAACTGGAGAGTCTGCTTCATCTCCTCAGGTATTATTCCGACCTCCTATTAGTAGACAATCGGATCCATACTTGGTCTTAGACGATGGACAATCAATACTTTATCCTAGGAGTGAACAACGCTCTCAAGGCATGTACCCACCTGTAGGAACTTTACAGATACAGCCCGAGTTCTCTCCTCAAGAAAACTCCCCTATGCCATCACGTATGGAAAATACTCTCAGAGAAACTTGGCAAGATAGCAATCAGTTCATGACAGGCTATCACATGCCTATACAACACCGGGATATACAACAAACGCCACCAAGGCACGATATCATGGCTTCACCAAACGAAGTCATTTCAAATCTAATGGAAAAGGTTAGAGGATTAGAACTTGCCCAAGCAAGTCAAAATTCAAGAATCATACAAACAGGGAGTTCCAATCCTCCGCACCATCCTAGCCAAGTGGATCTCCTCACAGGAGTAGGCACATTGGGTATGACTCCTCAATATTCACAACAAGTGCCAACTAGACCCACTATCGCCAGTACTGTTCCTCTAGGTCCAGTACAAAGCAATCCATTCCTGGATAGTACCCCTTCGTACTTAAACATGTACTCCAAATCACCACAAGGGGATATGTTCTCCTCTCCCGGCATGTTTTCTCAAATGCACAGGGATTGCCTTATGCCCCTGCCAACGCGTACGTTACGCCATATCAACAACCCATTCCACCACCGCTCCCTCAACAGGCACCATCAATGGTCGAAACGCTATGCGATAGGGACTTATTCAGAATATTTGAAAGGAGCCCTTAGATTTCACCATACGAAGCGTCATGCTTCCAAGACCTCTTCCCGATTTGCCCAAATACAAAGGAGAGGGAGATCCTAAATGCACATATCAAAGCTTACGCTACAGCCATTCGTGAATTACTCCCATGGGATGGGGTTGTTGCTAAAATATTCCCCAAAACCTTGGAAGGCATTGCTCTCGATTGGTATTATAGAATACCTGAGGCTTCCATACATTCATTTAAACAACTCATGTCAGAGTTCATCAAAGCCTTCGACATGAACAAACTATTAAGAACAGGAATCAGGGAGTTCTTACACATCAAACAAGAACACAATGAATCTGTCGCTCATTTCATCCAGAGGTGGCGTACAGTTCTTTATTCATCAGCAAGTGCTCCAAACATGGATCAAATGGAACTATGCGATTTATTCCTTCATTCTCTTAGCAGAGAAGTGAAGGAAGAAGTCCAGAAGTTCCCACTAAGAACTTACGATGAAGTACTTGAGAGCGCTCTTCAAATAGATCAAGCAGCAAAATTGATAGTGGTCGTAAGACATATGGAGCAAATGGGAGGTTAATCACCTCCACTCAAGAACACTACAACTTATCCTACTACCACGAACGTCAATCAAGGACCTAAAATCCTTAACAAAAATCGTGGGGTAACAACAAGATGGAGTAACCGACCAACCTAAGAAAAGGTAAATGTTGTCAATACTCAGTCACAAATAAACAATCAACGAAACAACAACTTTACCCCAACAATCAATACAGTGGATTTTAATCATCCACAACAACAACAACAACAATGGCACGAATCCCCCAACACAAGGTCTCAAGCCAAAACTCAATTGGTTATCAAAACCAAAATCAAAACCAAAAACAACAATTCCAAACTCTTCAACCCTAGTAGGCAACAGTTTGCCATCGGAATTTCTCTTCCATGCAACTTCAAAGTTAAATCCAAAAGTAGGTCTCCAAATGAGCATGTAGGTTCCAGATGTCCCAGAACCTGACGAGGCAGTGTTCACTTGAGGCCCTGAACCATCTAAGTATAAGAGTGTTGGCAAAGGCATCCATGTGTCTCATCATTGCAACACCAAGGCTATGTCCAAAGAGAAAATACTCAAACATACACCAGCCCACCACGTAGTCAGGGACCGAGATAGGTAGCAGGCCCAAATCGGCTAAGTATAAAAGAAACGGAGCTAAGTTGCGGAAGGAGCCACATGTCTCATCGACGCAACTTCAAAGGTGTGGCCTAAAGCAAAGATTCAAATGAGCGCAAGGCTTCCATGTTTCCCAAGTCCAAAATGTGGGCAAATACGGTTGTTCAGTATGTAAAGAAAAAAGGGAGACAGAGCCAGTTGTTTAAATCGACTAAGTATAGAAGGGTCAACAGAAGCCTCCATGTGCCTCATTCGTGCAACTTCAAAGGGAAAACTAAAGAGAAAGTATCATTAGGGACTACTGCGAAGATCGTTGAATTAATAGAACAAGATTCACCAATGTTCTTACCATTCGATTCAGTAGGCATAGGATTTTCCTTAGGTGTTGGTTCCTTGCCAGCAGAAGATCTCTGCATGGTAGAAGTAGAGTATGCAAACACAGCAGATACACCTACATCCATACTCCCAGCTAAGTATTGGACTCTCCATTTCGATGGAGCTAAATGTCGTTATGGAGCGGGGGCAGGTATAATTCTTACCTCGCCCGAAGAGAAGGTCCTCCCATTCTCTTTTAAATTAAACTTTGAATGTACAAACAACGGTGCTGAATACGAAGCCCTCCTCCTTGGCCTTACCTTAGCCAAAAGAATTGGTATCGATAATATTAGAGTTTTAGGAGACTCGCAATTAGTTGCAAACCAAGTTTCAGAGGTATATGAAACTAAAGCCGAACACTTGCAACTTTACAAAAACGCTGTAGTAGATTTAAGCAAGGCATTCAACTTCATATCCATTGAAGCAATCCCGCGAGAAAAAAATCTTCTCGCCGATTCAATAGCAACCTCAGCATCACGTTTTACTCCAAACAATGAGCTAGAAGATACTCATTTCACGGTATCCATTCATAACGAACCATTAATAAAAACAATGATGGATCCTCTTTCAAACGGAAGTAAATCTACCGTCCTAGACCATGTTGGAAATGATGCGGCTACTTTGGATTACTTAAATGCCTTTGCAGCACTACATCTCTCCTATCACACGCTAGATTTATCTCTGATCTCGCATTCATCTTCCTACTTCGGAAATCCCGTAATGAATCTTCCCTCACAAAAGAACCTAATATATACGCGGTGGAAAACGGGGATGATATGGATCTACCTCCGGCACCACCTGAGTTCGAAGAGGGTAATGCCTCTTTAATTGAAGAAACAATCGATGTCAATATCGGAACGGAAGATGAACCAAGAATTTTAAAGTTAGGTTCTTCATTAACCCCAGAGGAAGTGGAAATACACACCCAAGTTCTCAAAGAACATCAGAAGGCATTTGCATTTAATTATAAAGAGATGACAGGAGTCGCACCCCACATTGCGGTACACAACCTCGTCACTAGGTCAGATGCGAAGCCAATTAAACAAAAATCAAGACCCATGAAGCCCAAAGTAGCCCTCATGGTAAAAGAGGAGGTAATAAAACTCCTTCAGGTAGGATTCATCAAGCCAGTTGACTACTCCCAATGGGTATCCAACATTGTTCCCGTTCTCAAGAAGAACGGAAAGATACGCATCTGCATAGATTTTCGAGATATCAACAAAGCTTGCCCTAAGGACGACTTCCCATTACCATCCATAGACGTTATTGTTGATGCAACAGCAGGTTTTGAACTCTTGTCTCTCATGGATGGATTCTCGGGATACAATCAAATCAAAATCTCCGAGCAAGATCAAGCCAAAACCACGTTTATAACTCCTTGGGGAACCTATTGCTACGCTGTTATGCCATTCGGTCTCAAGAACGCCGGTGCTACGTACCAGCGGGCCATGACATACATATTTCACGATTTAATCCATAAAATCGTGGAATCCTACGTAGATGACTTGTTGGCTAAAGCCAAGAAGCGTTGTGACCATCCTGAAGTACTCCGCATCATCCTTTCACGCCTAATAGAATATGGAGTTACCCTAAACCCAGAGAAATGTGTCTTCGGTGTAACAGGAGGAAAGCTCCTAGGTTACATCATATCGTCATGAGGGATCGATGTTGATCCAGCCAAAATTCGGGCTGTCCTCGAAATGGTCCCACCCTCGAATGAATCTGGAATCAGATCATTTCTTGGAAAGTTGGGTGCAATCCGGAGATTTATCCCGGATCTAAGCTTCGCCGTTCATCCAATCAACAATTTACTCAAGAAGGACTATAGCATTGATTGGACTGAAGATTGCAATGAAGCTTTTGATGCAGCCAAGCGTTTCCTGCTATTACCGCCTACGCTAATGCCACCAAAGCTAGATCGCCCTTTAATTTTGTACTCACGGGCTACCGATGTTTTGTTAGCTTGCATGCTAGCCCAAGAAGACGATGACAAAAGAGAGCGTGCGATTTATTTCATTAGCCGAACATTGCTCGACTATGAAACGCGCTATACACAAGCAGAGCGAGAATGTCTTGCCATAGTCTTTGCTACTAAACGCCTAAGACACTACATGCTAAATCAAGAGACAAGGGTCATAGTAAAGACGGACCATTTACGGACTTTTCTCACACAGGGGTCCTTGTCCAAAAAGGCTGGACGTTTTATAACCTTAATGGGAGAGTTCGAATTAACATTTGTAAACCAGAAGTCAGTTAAAGGACAAATCATTGCAGATTGGTTAGCTGATAACCCACTAGACGGAGGTGACTTAGTAGACTTAGACTTTCCAGATGAATGCGTATACTACGTCGAAACCCGACCTGCTATATCTGAGTGCCCTTGGTACACTGATATCATTAGTTATATCATGGACCATAAGTACCCAGAAGGAATTACACCTCAACAAAGAAGACGGTTACGTATTATCGTAACTAAATACGTCATTATAGAGCAGGTGCTCTATCGGAAAGCATTCGATGGGATGCTCTTAAGGTGTGTTGACACAGAAGAGTCCAAGAGGATTCTCCATGAATCCCATAGCGGTATATGTGGAGGCCACTTCGGTGGCCATGCCACTGCTCGAAAAATACATCGAATGGGCTATTTCTGGCCCAATCTAGAACATGACACAATAGAGTTTGTACGCAGGTGTCATAAATGTCAGGAGTTCTCTCATGAGATCCACATGCCGACACAAGCTTACAGCCAATCGCTACTCCATGGGGCCTTTTCTACATGGGGCCTAGACTTAATAGGGAAATTCTCTCCCTCATCCACAGACGGCCACAATTTTATAATTATGGCCACAGAATATTTCACTAAATGGGTAGAGGCTATGCCTCTTACAACTGTGCCTGGTTCCGTAATCGCTAAGTTCATTTTGAACCAAATCATTTGCAGATACGGTATCCCGCAAATCATTATCTCAGATAATGGAACTTCTTTCAAAAACGAAGAAGTTCGGGGAGCTATGCAGTAAGTTCAAAATAAGCCATCATACGGCTTCCTTATATTATCCCCAAGCCAATGGGGCAGGCTGAAGCAAATAACAAGACGTTGAAAGCCATTCTCCTTAAAACGGTAAAAGAAAACAAACGGGATTGGCATTTAAAGTTATATTCGGCCTGTGGGCCCACCAAACCTCGATAAGAACGCCAACAGGAGCAACTCCTTTCTCATTGGTATTTGGGTCAGAAGCAGTTCTCCCACTCGAAGTTGAAATCCCCAGTCTCCGCATTTCGCTACAAGGGATTCTGGATGAGGACGCTTACAGAGAAGCGCGTCTTTCTCAATTAGAGAGTCTGGATGAAACTAGGTTAGATGCTGAACAACGACATAGAGTCTATGCCGACCGGATGTGCCGGCAGTACAACAAGAAGGTCTATGAACGTGACATATACGAAGGTGACCTAGTTCTAAGGTTAGACAACCAGATCGACAAGAAGACCGGTGAAGGAAGGAAATTCCGGCCCAAATGGTTGGGCCCATATCGAGTCATGAAGGACTACGGAAATGATGCATACCTCTTATGCACGCTAGAAGGAGAGGAGTTTGGCGAAACAGTTAATTCTCTCCACCTCAAGCGTTTCTACGCGTAAGCAGCTAACGCTACCCATATAACTATCTACATTGTATTTTCATACAAATTAGGATCATTTTGTCCACTTGTTCTTACACAAATTGTGATCAGGGAATCTATTCTCAAAGTAATCTATTTCAAACTTGTGATGTTTCTAGCATAAAGTTCTTTAATCATACTTCTCCATCTTCGATATCATCAATCAACTCAGAATCTTTTATCAAACAAAATCAGACATGACGAAGTCCTAACGGTTAACCATACCAAGATCTGCAAAGTTTGTTCTCGCTTTGATTTCTTCTTAGGATAGGTGTCTTGCCTATGGTCTGTTCTAGAAGCTTCATGGTGTCACATCTATCCCATATACACATCTCTTTGGAAATAAGCATATACTGACATTTTACTCAAATAGACAAATCAAGAAGTGATTAAACAAAAAATTTTATTTTACACATTTCCTTGCCCCACCAACCTTCGGTGATGAGCTTGCGTCTCTTACTAGTGACGTAGGGTTGGGAAAGGATGGAAATGACCTTACTCGCCTATGCCTTTGCCCACGGTGATAAACCCATGCTTCTTACAGGTAGCATGGGGCAACAGTGTAGGGGGTCCTCTAAACAAAGTAAATGTTAAAAGGTCATAAACAATCAATTCAAACTTTGAGTCAAAAACGAATGAATCAGATATTCAAAAATTCCAAGAGAGTCAAAATCCTAAAAACCCAGATTTTGTCTACTATGTGGCCATCTAACGGGTCTAAGTCTGGATAAACCGCAAAGCAAGTTGCATCCAAAACTATGAAGTCATTCAGGTAGAATAGAGCTTGTTGGTTTTCATTTGGTTCCACCCAAAGCTTCGTCTGTCTTTCACCACTATCACTTCACCATATTCCATAACTTGCGCCCTTCTTGGCTCTTGGTGATGAACCCTCGCATCCTACTAGTGCGTGGAGTTAGGAGTGGGGCAAGTAGTCTATTCATCATACTGATATTTTTCATCACTTTGCCAAACAATAATGAGGTATCCAAATTGCTCACAGAAGCTAAGATTTAAGATCACAGTATATCTAACATATCATGTATCAGCATCATGAAACACAAAAGAAAGAAAGCAAACATTTGCACCATCATTTTTCATTGCATTACATTCTAGAAAGCATATAAAACATACATCGTAGTATACACAAAAGCAGTTGGAAATAAAGAAATAGAATACAAATGACAAGTTTTGATCCAAAACCGACGCATATATATAAATAAATCAAAGTTTATATACAATGCCATCATGCACTAGGCATGGTCACAACGCTCAAAGAGCCCGTAATACACAAAAGAATATAAGTACAATACAGAAGCCAAGTGGCCTCTCAACCCCTGTGCGATCCCGCTGAAGGTGCGCGCCCTCGCCTAGGACTCCGGCTATGCTGGCGCTCTGAATGGACGGAGGGCTCAGGGTCCCTAGGGGCAGTCGTAGTCTCGCTATGAGAACGGCTCCTCATAAGACGCTCGGCTGTCCTATAGCCGGCCAACTCTGTACAGAGAGTTGACACCATCTGGCCCACATGCCAACAGGAGCAAAGACGTCAGTGTGCCTGCGGCTGCTGAGGGCTCTCCGGTATCCCATGGATAACTCCGCACGGGTCTATCCATAGGGATCATCAAAGAATCGATGCAAACCCTACGGATTAGATCCCGCCACTCATCAACAGTCTCTGCAAAGCAAAGAAAGAAAAATGAATTAGAACTAGGCAAGAGGTTAAAGTATACACAATACAAATATAAGGAGAGTTAACATTCAAAAAAAAATCCTAAAACAAACAAGCATTGAAAGAAGGAGAGGATAACTTACTCGGATCACCAAGCCTCCAAAGATGGGTCGCCAGGGCCAGCACCTGCTGCTGTGATTGAGCGCGAATGAGGGGCCTACTCTGTGGTAGGGGCAACATGGCGCCCCGCAACGGACTCACTCGTTCCACCATGGCTCGGGGAGAGTGGCTCCTCAGAAGCCACGGTCTCCTCTCTGCACTCTCTCCTCCCTCTCTGCCCGCCGGGAAGATCCTGAGTATCATGCCACCAGGATCACTCTCGTCCGTCTGCTCCTATGCCCGCCCCGTTGGTGCTCCTCAGAAAAGAGTCAATATATATGGGTCGTCACTGCTAGAGCAGGGACCTGCAGCAATCTGATGAAGGAATGGTGCCTGAGGCACACAGCTCTCCTCTGGACGAACTATCCCCTGGCTGTAATAGGAATGCAAGGGGTAAACCTGTCCAACCACGGCCTCTAGGCCCCCCCCTCTAGCCTCGCGGACTGTCTATAAACAGGTGCTAATGAGGAAGATAAGCCGCGTAGGGAGGCCAACGCTGAGGAACCCTGCTGAAGGGATGTTACCTCTACCCGGCCCAAACGATTCAATAAGGCGTCCAGGTGATGGAGCAGGAAATCAATGTCGTAGTCTACTCTCCCCATAGAACGGGCCATAAGCGGGTACGGTGTAGCCTCATGTTGTCTGGGAAGGGTGTGTGATAAATGGCTGGTGAGTGCTCTGGCAAGACATCCTGGACCATCGGGTGTGCCCTCACCGCCCCCGGGATCTGCCACCTCCACGCCTATGCCAATCGGAATGAAACGCTCATACACCCAAACCATGACTAGGAGTGGGGGGGCTCAAAGGACTGTCCCGGCAATCGGACCACCTGTATAATCATGGTAGTGGCCCCAAAATGTCCGCGCCCAGGCGTATTTCCGGCCATTTGTCCCTATATCGTGCAATAATGGTTGGCCCCAGACAGTATAACAAGTATCCCCGCCCTTGTCCCCGATAAGTCTCGAGGCAAGGATCCATGGATTGCCTGTCGAAACACGGGGATGGGAAAAGAAGGAATGGATCTAACTCGCAACTCCATTCTCGCGCCCCGTAGAAATTAGAAAGGAAATGGCTGCATCCCCAATATAACCAGCCCACTGAGAAGCGATCTGTACCTGGACCTCCATGCGGTCTCCAGTGTGATTCTACGCTCCGATTAATGGGACCCCCAGGATGCGGTAACATCCTCCAAAGTGATGGTCACTCAACACGGACCCCTGGCAATAGAAGAAAGTGTTAAGATCCAACGTCCCAATATGAAAATAGGTCACAAAAAGAATGTGACCTGGATGGAGCAACGTGCGGGCACACGCGATATACGCAAAATGACGGCCCTCTGCCAATGTGTCATCCTCATCTGATGAGAGGGAAGACAATACCCCGGGAGCAAGCCAAGTCGCACTCTCCTCCGCTCCATCTAAGTATCCTCTTTTGCCTACATACACCCAACAAACACAAAAGCAAAGAGTAAGAGTTACGTATCTAAACAATATCAAGAGAAAGCATTAAAACAGTTACAATGATAAATACAAGTGTAAAAGCTTTTCAAGTGAGGTTCTTTGCATTGTGCAAAACCGCCGCCCTGAGCAGGGGGGGGCGGTTTTGTAACGCAGCCTTAAAGGCGGCGGTATCGTGACAGCAGAACTGTACAGGGCGGCGGTCGTGTAACCGCCACCCTGTCCGGGCTGGCACGGTCGCGGTCCGAAAACCGCTGCGCGGGGTTTTAAGCTTAAAAAGCCCAAAAATGCAAAATAATGACTTTTTGTTTTATCAAAAACTGGGGGCCGACCCAGTAGGCGCCCCCCCAGAGGGACCTTTAAACCAATTCACATTTTCGAAAACTAAACCCCCAATTGCCACAAATTTAGCATTTAAAATTTGAAGAGGAAAATGCCCCAAAATGGAAGAAACCCAATCGTGATCTCGAGGGTGGCGTCTCGCACGTGGAGGCATGATCTCATCTCACTGCGGACTCAGCGTTTTGACTATACTGCGTGAGAAACGTAACTGTGGGTCCCAGAGATCAAAAACCTATCAAATCAGACACTCGCGTCAAATGAATAGAAATGGGCCCACTTTCATTTATATATAACGCCCCGATTCGTTTTAAAAAGTTTGTCACAGGTTCGAGCGCCGCGGAGGTAATTTTCTAGATCGCAAAAATGGTACGTAATTGTCTCTTGATTTTAAGTTTATTTTCAAATTTTGTATTATCTGCATTGAGTGTCTTTTCATTTAGCAGTGTCCGGGGAATTTGTCGACGGCGTCATTCAAACACACGGGTGTAAGGTATTATAAACTTCTAACTTCCAATTCGGGACGGCCATTCTCGGACCCACCGTTTATAGCCCTCTTCATGGCGAAAACGCTGCTCAGAGGGGGCAATATTGGTACGTACCCAAAACTTGTAAGCACTTCAAAGGGAAAAGAGAAGATGAAGTACACATTTCTTGGGGTTTCCCCCAAATCCTACTTGACCTCCAACTTAGGAAATATCAGGGACACTAATCTAGGACATATTGATCTTCCTGAGTTCTCAGAAAGATTAAAGGCCCCAAACAAAAAGCCATGGATGCAGGCCATCTACGACAGTGGTCTTTCCCTTGCCACTAGTTTTCCCACATCTGTGCAATGCCCAGAGTTTTTCCTAGCTGCAGCAGCCCACTACGACGAGGACTCTATGTCGATAAGAGATAGTGATGATAAGGTGGTGATCCGTCTGGACCCAGATTTCTTTGAAGACTTGTTTAAACTTCCAGACATTCAAGATTACGCCACAATCTCACCTGAAATAGTAGTTGAACACTGGGATAAAAAAGAAGAAGTATGCTCAAAGGTTATGATGAAATCCTACCTGACTAAGAATTTCACCAAGTTTCCCAAAACTATACATCGATCAGATTTCATTCAGGAAGTCAACGATCTCATTGTGCTTTTAAGCAGAGTTTCAGGTCTTCCTTCTGCAAAGGAATTCCAAGAATGGATGTTCTTGTACATAGCAACTATCAAGAAGAATGACGAGTTTATCCGATGGGGTGAACATATTAGTAGCAACATTCGCTATCAGTTGGGAAAGGTGTCAGAAACTAAAGACTTTCTACATGACATCTTTTCTAGTATATGTGGCTGCTGCTATGGGGGATTTTGTAGGATTGAATACCAGGGGGTTCGCAGCACATCCCAAATATATGAGTTTTATCCCCAACTTACTCTGGACGAGGGGAGCAAGCACTTCTGAAGAATCAATGATGCTTTCTTCATTGTTGTCCTCTATCATTTTGACAAAGAGCTATATAATCAGAGGGTTTCTGATGAGGCTTTCCAAGAGGTGTGAGAATGGGGAGAAATCTACTTTCAGTTTCCCACATTCACCTACATTCGGATTCTAGGTTTCATAGGTGCCCCAAGCAAGTTGCCAAGGTGCCCCACTGACAAATGGGTTCTTTTGGAATTGGTTCGGCAGTTGTTGGATTACCATCAAATCCAAAATAAGCATCACAAGGTGGGAATGCATTTCCCTATTTCAATTGGTAGGTATTCTTGCCCAAATATCCACAAGGCAAAAAATGTGGATGCAGAAATGGCTGAGGTAACCCTGCAGACCTTCCATCCATGAACTAATTTTGACTATTGGGGTAAGTTCGGGGAGACAGGTAAGTCCAGTGCTCATGTGCCCCAATTAGAAGATATATGGATTCATTGTCGGGATGAGTACATCATGCGGAAAAGGGATTATGAGAGGTTAACTCTTGATGAAGTGTGGCAGTTTGGATTGGCTGATGTGCCAATGGACTTCCAGAACAATGATGAGGTCCTAGATTCATCATACAAGAGTGATAATGTTGCCAATCAACCACTGCCATGGGTTGATTGGTATGTGGAAGAATGCAGCAATACTAAAGAAAGGGTGGGACCCATTCTAAAGAGAACTTTCAGTTGGTTGGCCACCTTGGGAATCTCACCCAAAGGGGAAAATCAACCTACAAATATAGGGTCTACATCAGCAGTAAACCAACCAACACCCACAAAAGGAAAGAGGTCGACTCAAAGGGTTCCTACCATTCCAAAGAAGATCTCATTTGTGGTTGGTGGCTCATCTCTTTCTAGGTCTGCTGCTCCCAAGATTACAACATCTATAGTGCCAGTTACTGAGGTAGTTGAAGTGAGTGACTCTCCTAGTGTCATTCAGGATCCATCCCATCTTCCCCTTCCTCCATTATCACTTCCAATATCAGTTCCTTCCACTTCTACCATCATTTCTTCCTTCCCATCCCCTTCTATGGCCCAGGTATTTTCATCACTTCCAGTTCTATCAGCTGGGGAAAATATTGGGTCACCCATTTCCTCTTCACTTCCTTTGACACTCCCATTTTCTTCAATTTCAACCCCCAGCATTGCTTTGTCAATTCCTATGGCTGTCCTCACACCCACACCTTCCATCATTGCCACCTTTACTCAGATATCAGCTGGCATTTCTAGTGATCTTTCTCTAACTGGAACTTCGGGTATCGGATCTGCTACTCCGTCCTCCTCAGCTCTAGCCATACCAGAGTGGTTGTTTAGACAGACTCCTGAGAAAAAGAAAAAGGTTCCTCTGGGATATGTGATAGATCTCAGTATATTGGAGAGTCCATGCCCAAAAGACAGGTCAAGAGACCGAGAACCATATCAAGTCTGACGGTTAATCCATCTGGAGAGCATGTGATAGAAGTGGCTACCCCTGTTGAGGGGAAAACTAAAGAAACCATCACAGCAGTAGACTACCAGATCTCAAAGTTCTCATTGGGGAAGGCTACTCATGAAGGAGCCAAGCAGGATGTACACACTGCTCTTGGGGCCCTTTTGGAGAAATATGACAAAGACAAGGCCACCAAGGATGAGCTTAAGGCCAAAGTCGAGCAGCTCACTGCACTGCTGCGTAGAGTAACCCAGCCCACTCCATCCACTGACATCTCAACTACTACGCCATGAAAATTTCATCTACAATCGATGATATTTCTTATCATGAGCTCGAGAAGCTAGGCCAGAAAGGGAGAACAGTGAATGGATGGATGGAAAGGATCTTGCAGGAGGCCAATTCTTTGATTAAGGAAGCCGTTGAGATTTATACTGATTTACAGGTTGCAAAAACCACCATTACTAAGATGGATGAATCTTTCTCTGAAGATAATAATAACTTAAATTTAACTTTGGCAACATGGAGTGACATTAGAGAAGAAGATTCTGATTTACTTCTGTAGGAAGAGGTAATTGATGATGCCTCTAAATTGTTTGAATATCAAAAGGCTATGGAATTCCGGTGTCAGGTGCTACAAGATCTGATTAAGAAATTGGAGGAGAAGTGAGTGGAGATTACAGATGCCCTCAATGATATCTCAGAGGAGTTTGACAATGCCAACTGCAAGTTCTTCAATGAAAATATCGATGCTCTTCCTGAGGACCAGATTAAGGAAAATTTCAAAGATTTGGTGAAGCGGGATGATGATGTTGCAAAGAATTTCAATAGTGACTCCATTGATCGACTGGTTCTATGTCATAATTTCATAGGGAGACTAAAGAAAGTCACAAATAAGCTTTGAAGGTTGCCAGCCAGGATCACGAAAGAGATTGAGACAACAAACGTAGTGAATCACTATGCATGTGGGCCTAGAGATGAAGAAACTTAAGGTGTTATCAAGTGCTTCTTCAAGTATAGACACTGAATGGCTGTATTAGAGGAAGGACAACAAAAAATTGTAGAGAAAGGAGATGAGGTGAATCAGGCCAAAGTTGAGCAGCCATGAAAGGACAAGTTCAAGCTCTGAAATCAGTCAAAGTTGCAGGGTTGACTTGGTCAACTTTTTGCAACAAATTTGCTATTTTTATGGGAGCCTGTTCCCTTTTATTAATGACATTACTATTTTTAGTTAAATGTTAGTTAAAGGCCCAGCTGTAATGGCTCAGCCTAGGAACTTATAAATAGTGGAATGCTTCCATTATTTGATATATATTTTTTAGAGATTTCGGGTGAAGTTGCTCTTCAAGATTAGAAGAGTTCTTTCATAGTTTTGTTGAAACCTTTTAATTATATTCAGATTTTCCTTGCACTTGAAGATCTATTTTATTGTGTTGAATGATTAGTCATTGTATGCTTTGTGAATGTGATTCCTTGGCATTATTGATTAATTTACCTTTATTTCAGATTATCTGTTTCATATTGTGAAAAGAATAGTGTGATTACTTTCATCAGTTGTGAGAAACTATTTTCCTTCTTTTGATTAAGAGTTACACTATTATTATCACTTAAGTGGATACTTGACATGTGCTTGTGATTATCCTCTTGATAAATTATCTGTGTATCAAATCAAAGCTGATCTTTCTATTGTGTATGTTTAAAGTTTAACAAGGAACGTGTGCTTCTAGTCTGTGGTATTTTTGTACCCTTTCCAAGTTGCAATAGGTGAAGGTGGCCAATGATGCAAACATCATACCCACATTAACCCTTCCAGAAGTTGAACATTTCCCTTTTCTTGGTGCATCACCACTTCTAGTTTAGATTTTATTTCCTTGCATTCTCTCTCCCTAATCCCATGAAATATTAGCATAGGTCTAGTTAGCCATCTTTCTTACATCAGAAGTAGTGTTGTGTTTAGTTTAGGAAGAGGAAGCCGGCCTTCTCTGGAGGTTCACCTCAAGCCCAAGTCCCACAGCTTGAGAGGTGATCCCATGTGTCCCAATCACACCGAATGTCATGATTAATTCCCAGGCCATTCGGGGGTGCAGTGATTTGGAGACAACAAGTTTTTGGCACCCCGGTGGGACAGAGTTGGTACCTCTCTTCTCATTCCATTGACACAAGGTACCTGGTGACTCCATCTCTCTAGATTTCAAAGTTCAGTACATCAACTCATGCAAAGGATTCACACAAGAGCTTCTTCAAGGTGAGACAATTATTATCATACAGAGCTTTCTTTGTCTCCCCCAAGAAGAAGGGGAAGAAACCTTTCAGTACCATCAGCTACCGCTTTACCTCGTAGAGGGCATTCAACTCCTCCTGAAGGACATTTTCCCATCAAGACATAACCAGATTTTGAACGTCATGGCAGCCAATACTTGTCCTCCGTTCAATACCAGCAGTCCTTTGTTGTTAGCACAAAGAGACGCCATACCAGCAGCTGCCTTGAAAAGTTTACCATTTTACACTGGGGAGACTAATGTTTCACCTCGGGAGCACATACTGGATGTAGCTAGCATCTGCGCAGTACACAGTATCACAGAAGATAACGTGGCAGTTTGAATCCTTACTACTTCATTCAAAGGCAGAGCACTTCAATGGTTCTAGAGTTTAGCTGTTGGATCTGTTACCACTTGGAATGATTTAGGCACAAAGTTGTGTAAACAGTTCGAAGACAAAAGTGATAATCTCTCACTTGTAGAACAATTTCATACTATCAAGTGGTCTCCTCAAGAGTATATGAGTGATTTCAACCTCCATTTTGACAAGACTTGGAAATGGATCCCAACACTTGTAAGGCCATCCCCATATAGTGCATTTCTATAATACTTACAGGAATTGAATCGTGATGTTGCCATCATGATTCAATCCATGGGGGGAACCATTATCCCTGATGCTTATGAAGTTTCTGTACGAGCTAAAAATTACTTGATTCAAGCAGGTAAAATTGCTCCTAGACCTCCCATTCCTATTTTTGTAGAGCTTGCAGGCCAACAGTAAGTCATTGCCCCAATTCTGACAGCTTCTATTCCAGTAGCCACGCATGCATCCAATCCCTCAAATGATTTGGCTGAGGTAAAGTCATTGTTACAAACTTTCAGGAATGAAATCGTAGCAATGAAGAGGAAGCAGCCCCAATATGCTCACCCCTCTCAACCTCAATATCAGAATATTTGTCCTCCATTTCAAGGAAACGGTCAGCTGCAGAGCCAAGCCATAACCAGAGCTACAAATGTGAAGCCTTTGAACTTTCAAAATCCCTTCAGCTGCCAGTTCATCTAGAGCCATAGTTCCAGTCCAGAACAACCTCATCCAAGACTATGAATGGTGCTACCCTTGTTCTCTAGCCCCATAATCAGAATCTCTTCCCAAATGGAGTTTTGAGTCAAGCCCTTATGGTCCAAAGTATATCCACTCTACCTGAATCATCTGCTGAACCATACACTTCAAGAAAGTCAAGACCAACCTCCTGATGAAACCACACTACTAAATTGGCAAGTAGAAGACTTTTGTGGTTTAAATATTGATGCCTCCACTGTAGCATCCAACACACATTCTAAGAAAAGGGAAATAGATCCTCAAAATTCCACAACTGTCTTCCAATACTGATCAGGCATCTACTTCTCAGTCCCCAACACAATACCAGATGGTAAAGACATGAAAAAGAAATCACCAGAAATATCCAATTGATCAGATTACAAAGAAAGATGGAAATTCAAGTATCACAATACCCAATAAGCATTATCCAAAGGAGGACCCCAATGCCCCAAAAGGCATTAGCAAAGTGGGAGCAATTCCATTCAGCATTGTGGAGCAAATGAAGAAGACCAATTTGAGTGTCACAATGTGGGATGCACTTTCGATTCCTTCTCAAAGGAACTTTCTACTAGAGGATTTGAATAGTTTTGGTACTACTAAAAACCATCAGGTCAGGAAGTAGCAGTAGCAACCAGCTTATGCCAACCTGAGAAGCAAAAATACATTCCTAAGACCAATAAGCCTCCACCATTTTATATCTCACTGATTATTGGTGAGCATTTGGTGCACAATTGTATGATCGATTCTGGAGCCAGTAGTTCTGTAATGCCTAAACAGATCACAGATGTACTGGGTATTCCATATACTCCAATTTCAAGAGGGGTTTGTTCAACTTGATGGTACTGCAGTCCAAACTGTGGGGGTCATTAAGGGGCTTCAACTTACTATCCATGCATGTCCTAGCTTGACATTTACACAAGACATATCTGTCATTGATCTCCCTCCCCTCTTTTTTCCATTTTTTATCACGGGATTTCACTGCAAAAATGGGTGGTTATTTGTCATCAGACTGGTCACATATGATCTTGAGAACTCATTATGGGACTAAGGTAACTATAAGAGTAGAACCAATTTCTCACCCACGTGGAACCATACACATCCAAACCCATAGAAAGTAACTACGCCATTTGTGACCACAGAAGAAGAGTTTGTGGATCATGAACCAACTACTCTTGTAGAGGAGGTGCCTGATACAGTGCTTGATGAGGTAAGTATAGACCATCAATATGACCCGTATGCTGATTTATTGGCTAACGAAGAATCTGGTCTGTTGTTTTTGGATGAGACTGGATTGGGAACTTATTGTATACATGAAGAAGGTACAATCATGCCTCAGTTGGTTAAGACACCCAGTGATTCTGAAGGACTGTGGCAGCTATTCTTTGATGGTTCAAGGAGTAAAAATGGATCTGGTGCAGGAGTCATGTTAATTTCTCCAGGAGGGGATAAATATTTCTCATCTTTTCGATTGCAGTTCAGCTGTACTAATAATGTCACCGAGTATGAGGCTCTTATACAAGGGTTGCAGCTGGCCCAACAAAGAGGAATCAAATCCCTGATCATTTTTGGTGATAGTGAATTGGTGGTTCATCAAGTAACAGCCCGCAGTGCATCAAAAAATGATCTCTTAAGATCATATAAGAATCGAGTTTGGGACCTAATAGAGGAGTTTGAAGCTTTCAGAATTCATGCAGTTCCTAGAAATCAAAATCAAGATGCTGACAGGCTTGCTACTATCGGATCTCAATATGATATACCTGTGGACCTCATGAAGGAAGGGCAGAAAATAGTCAAAATGGTTGTCCATCCCGCAGTACCAGATAATGTAAGCAGTTGGCAAGTTTTTGATAGTGATGAACAGATTGTTCTTTTTCTACAACAAGAAGCAGAGTTCACTGCCAAACACCAAGGTAAATTGTAGGAATCCTATGGTGACCAGGTCATTCAGTTGAAAGGAAACAAATTTCCAAAAGGCTTGGTCACACTTGAATCTATCTTCAATTCAGATGACCAGGCCAAATGACAAAGCACAAATATGGTGGTCAAAGAAGAAGATTTTGAGGAAGTTGAGGTGGCCAGCGAGAAATGTTTAAAGATTGGTAAGGTATGCACTACTCAGGAAAAGGAAGCTTTCATTGAATTGTGTCAAGAATATCATGATATTTTTGCATGGAGCTACAAAGACCTGTGTGGTTTTGACCCAGGCCTAGCTCAACACACGATTGAACTGGATCCAAACTCTAAGCCAGTTCATCAAAAACAAAGGCCAATCAATCCCAAGGTTGAGCCACTAATGAGGAAAGAGCTAACCAAGCTTATCGAAGCCTGCATAATTTTTCCCATCAAGCATTCATCATGGGTAGCTAATCTAGTGCCCGTAAGGAAAAAGAACGGAAAGATCCAGCTTTGCGTAGATTTCAGGGATTTGAACCATGCCTCATTAAAGGATCATTACCCTCTTCCGTCAATGGAACAGATCCTCCAGACAGTGGCAGGAGCTCAAAGGTTTTCTCTGTTGGATGGCTATTCAGGGTACAATCATATTCTGGTCCAAGAATATGATCAATTTAAAACGGCTTTCACCACTTAGTGGGGCACGTATGCATACAACAAAATGCTATTCAAATTGTCCAATGCAGGGGCTACTTTTCAAAGAGCCATGGACATGGCATTTAAAGGACTCATCAATGATATGATCTTGGTTTACCTCGATGATATAACTGTCTATTCCAAACATGTCGAAGATCATATTGCACATCTAAGGAAAGTTTTTCGAAGGTGTAGAGAGTTTGGGGTCTCACTAAACCCTAAAAAATGCATTTTTGTAGTTCAAGAAGGCAAGTTATTGGGGCATATTGTTTCAGCTGAAGGACTCTCAATCGACCCAGCCAGGATTCAGTCAATTTTGTCTCTATCCCTCCCAAGTCACAAGAAAGGTCTCCAGAGTTTCCTGGGAACTATAAACTTTGTTCAGAGATTCATTCCCCAATTTGCAACATTAGCCAAGCCACTGATGGCCATGCTTAAAAAGAACATTCCTTTCTCATGGACAAAGGAAGGGAGAGAAAGTTTTTGAGGCTATCAAAACTACTATTTCCCAAGCTCCTACACTGGTAAACCCCCAGTTTGACAAGGATTTTATTCTCTATGCTTTCACAGGTCATGAGAGTATTTCAGGTATCCTCACTCAGCAAAATGATGATCTGATGGAGCAACCAATTGCCTTCTTCAGTCAGTCTCTCAAGGAATATGAGCTCAAGTATTCTTTCATCAAAAAATAGGTCTTTGCAGTCATTCGAGCTCTAAAAAATTTAGGCATCATGTTGTCCAACAACAAGGTACATTTGATGGTTTCTCATCCTGGCGTTAAAGAGTTTTTGTTGAATAAGGAGATGAATGAGAAACGTGCTGGGTGGATCACAAAAGTAATGGAGTATGATGTACACATTAAAGTCACTAAACTTGTCAGAGGCAAGGGGTTATGCCAGCAGTTGGCTGCAGACATGGAAATTAAGGATGTTAAGGATGTTGCACTCTTCAATATTGATGAAGGAAATGATCAGATTGATTGGTTAACTAAGATGGAAAATTTCCTCCTCTCAGGAGTATATCCTCCAAATATGGATAAGATTCAATGACATACTTTCCATCTCCGGTCTATTCCATATGTTGTGGTAGATGGCATTTCTTTTCCAAAAAGATTTGAATGACATTCTTTTACGATGCATCAAACCAGAGCAAGTGAACAAGATATTGGAGGAGTTCCACAATGGGCTGTCAGGAGGACATTACTCGGCACGAAATGACTACTACCAAGATCATGCGAGCTGGTTACTACTGGCAAGACTTGTTTAAAGATGCTCATTTTTGGGTAAGGAAATGTAAGGAGTGTGCTCTTTTTGTAGGAAAACAGAAGCTGACAGCTCTCCCGTTGCATCCCGTTCAGGTGGATCAACCCTTTGTTCAATGGGGGTTGGATTTTATTGGTATGATCAATCCTCCATCCAGTGAAGGACATAAATGGGTCCTTACTGTGACAAATTATTTCACCCACTGGATAGAAGTGGTGGCCTTGAAGGAGAGCAATGAAAAAGTTGTCCTTGAATTCTTGGAGAGTATCATGACAAGGTTCAGTGTTCCATTTACTGTTATCTCTGACAATGCAATGGCATTCCTCAGGATGAAAATAAGTGAATGGGCCATCAAGAATGGGGTCTATCTCAATACTTCTTCTAACTACTATCCACAGGGAAATGGGTTGGCCGAATCCAGCAATAAGACCCTGATAAGGATCATCAAGCACACTGATGGAGGCCAACAAAAGGACCTGGCATACACAGCTTAAGGTTACTCTGTGGGAAGATCAAATAACACCTAAAAATGCCATTGGGGTTTCACCTTTCATGCTTGTATATGGAAGGGAAGCAAAGTTTCCACTTTCCTTGGAAATGCCTTCCCTGGATTTGGCTTATCGGCTTGAAGTTATGGAGGATGAGGCCTTAATAGTGAGGTTTTCAGAACTCATGGAACTAGAGGAGATTCAAACACTACCATGAATACATTGACAGAGCATCAGGCTCAGGTTAAGAAATCCTTTAACAAGAAATCCTCTGAAAAGTTTTTCAGGGAAGGGGATTTGGTTCTAAAATGGGATGAAGATCATGCCAAACCAGGAAAGCACGCCAAGTTTGATGCTCTCTGGAGTGGGCCCTATGTTATTACAAGCTGCAAAGAGGAAAATTCATTTTTCCTATCCAGACTCAATGGAGAAGAATTTCCCATTCATGTGAATGGGATACACCTCAAAGCTTGCTTTTGAGGAGGTTCCACCCTGTACAGTTTTTTTTGTTTTCCTCCAAGTGCTCTGCACATTGTTTTGTTTGTCTTTTCTTTTGCTTTTGTTTTTTCTATTTTGGTTTTGGTTTTTTAGACTCCTTTGCCCAATGTTTTTCTTAAGGCTACTGGTCTAAAAGCTTAGCAGGAAAGCTTTCCCTGGAGATCACCAAAAATGTTAACCATTTAACCTACCCAGAAGAAGGCTATATGTCAGACTAATGTTTTTAAGAAATCCTTGCACAATGAATTTTGCTAAGGCCGAGAATCTGAAAAATTTTCAATTTTTGGACTTCGGAGATTTTTCTCTTTCAGAGTTTTTAAGCTCAATTTCAGAATTTCTTCTGAAGTTTTCCAAGTCTGAAATTTCTGAAAGTCTGAATTTTCAGACTTTCAGGTTTTCAGGTTTCGGGACTTTTTGGCTCATTTTGTTTAAATCCCTCTCGGACTTCCGAAGTCTGAAACTCTGAAAGTCTGAATTTTCAGACTTTTGGGTTTCAGGTTTTCAGAGTTCTCCAAGTCATTTTTAGGATTTTTACTTGAAGTTTTCTGAAGTCTGAATTTCTGAAAGTCCAAATTTTTGGACTTTCAGGTTTTCAGGTTTCAGACTTTTCAATCACCAATTCATATTTTTGCTTCCTATTTTTTGAAGTCTGAAATCCTGAATTTTTGGAATTTCAGGCTTTCAGGTTTCAGAACTTCAGAAATTCTGTGCAAATTAATTTCCACCTACCTCCGTATGGATCAGATTTTTACCATTAATGTCAGGATTTCTATATAAACTCAGATTTTTACTTTTCATTTTTACCTGACACTTTCGCTCTGACATTTCACTCTTGTACTTTGTGGCATCTTTTTCAAGGTATGTTTTTTTGTTTTATTTTCTTTTGGTTTAGGTATTTTTCCTCCTCCTTCTCCTCATTTGGGTTTTCTTTTGTTTTCCCTCTGTGTTTTCTTGTGATGTCATTCCTTTTCACTATGTTTTGTTGTGTGAGTTTTCTCCATCGTTTTCAAGTTTGTTTAAGGAAGTCAATGATCTCATTATGCTTTTAAGCAGAGTTTCAAGTCTTCCTTCTACTAAAGGAATTCCAAGAATGGATGTTCTTGTATATAGACAACTATCAAGAAGAATGATGAGTTTATCCATTGGGGTGAACATATTAGTAGCAAAATTTATCAGTTGGGAAAAGTGTTCTTAGAAACTAAATCTTCTACATGACATCTTTTCTAGTATATGTGGATGCTTCTATGGGGAGATTTTGTGGGATTTTGAATACTAGGGGTGTTCGTAGTACCTCCCAAATATATGATTTTTACCCCCAAATTACTTTGGATGAGGGGAGCAAGCACTTCCGAAGAATCAACGATGCTTTCTTCGTTGTTGTCCTCTATCACTTTTGACAAAGAGCTATATAATCAGAGGGTTTTCGATGAGGCTTTCCAAGAGGTATGAAGAATGGGGAGCAATCTACTTTCAGTTTCCCAATTCACCTACATTTGGATTCCAAGTTTCATAGGCACCCCAAGAAAGTTTCCAAGGTGCCCCATTGACAAATGGGTTCTTTTGGAATTGGTTTGGAAGTTGTTGGATTACCATTAAATCCAAAATAAGCATCACAAGCAGGGAATGCATTTCCCTATTTTAATTGGTAGGTATTCTTCCCCAAACATCCACAAGGAAAAAAATGTGGATGCTAAAATGGCTGAGGTAACCCTGTGTAATTCCATCCGGATGAACTAATTTTGACTATTGGGGTAAGTTCGGGGAGACAGGTAAGTCTAGTGCTCATGTGCCCCAATTAGAAGATATATGGATTCATTGTTAGAGATGAATACATCGTGTGTGAAAAGGGATTATGAGAGGTTAACCCTTGATGAAGTGTAGAAATTTGGATTGGATGATGTGCCAAAGGACATGCAGGACAATGATGAGGTCCTAGATTCATCATATAAGAGTGATAATATTGTCCAATCAATCACTGACATGGGTTGATTGGTATGTGGAAGAATCCAACAATACTAAGGAAAGGGTGGGACCCATTCTAAAGAGAACTTTCAGTTGGTTGGCCACCTTGGGAATCTCACCCAAAGGGGAAAATCAACCTACAAATACAGGGTCTACATCAGCAATAAACCAACCAACACCCACAAAAGGAAAGAGGTCGACTCAAAGGGTTCCTACCATTCCAAATAAGATCTCATTTGTGGTTGGTGGCTCATCTCTTTCTAGGTCTGTTACTCCCAAGATTACAGGTATTACAGTTCCAGTTACTAAGGTAGTTGAAGTGAGTGACTCTCCTAGTATTGTCTAAGATCCATCACATATTCCCCTTCCTCCATTATCACTTCCAATATCAATTCCTTCCACTTCTACCATCATTTCTTCTTTCCCATCCCCTTCTATGGCCCAGGTATTTTCGTCACTTCTAGTTCTATCAGCTGGGGAAAATATTGGGTCACCCATTTCCTCTTCACTTCCTTTGACACTCCCATTTTCTTCAATTTCAACCCCCAGCATTGCTTTGTCAATTCCTATGGCTATCCTCACACCCACACCTTCCATCATTGCTACCTCTACTCAGATATCAGTTGGCATTTCTAGTGATATTTCTCTAACTGATACTTCAGGTATCAGATCTACTACTCCATCTTCATCAGCTCTAGCCATACCAGAGTGGCTATTTAGATAGACTCTTAAGAAAAAGAAAAAGGTTCCTCTGAGAGATGTGATAGATCTCAGTATATTGGATTCCATGCCCAAAAGACAGGCCAAGAGACCAAGAACCATATCAAGTCTGATGGTTAATCCATCTGGAGAGCGTGTGATAGAAGTGGCTACCCCTGTTGAGGGGAAAACTAAAGAAACCATCACAGCAGTAGATTACCGGATCTCAAAGTTCTCATTGGGGAAGGCTACTCATGAAGGAGCCAAGTAGGATGTACACACTACTCTTGGGGCCCTTTTGGAGAAATATGACAAAGACAAGGCCACCAAGGATGAGCTCAAGGCCAAAGTTGAGCAGCTCACTGCACTGCTGCATAGAGTAACCCAACCCACTCCATCCACTGACATCTCAACTACTATGGCCATGAAAATTTCATCTACAATCGATGATATTTCCTATCATGAGCTCAAGAAGCTAGGCTAGAAAGGGAGAACAGTGAATGGATGGATGGAAAGGATCTTGTAGGAGGCCAATCCTTTGATTAAGGAAGCCGTTGAGATTTATAATGATTTACAGGTTGCAAAAACCACCATTGCTAAGATGGAAAAATCTTTCTCTGAAGATAATAATAACTTAAATTTAACTTTGGCAACATGGAGTGACATTAGAGAAGAAGATTCTGACTTACTTCTTCAGGAAGAGGTAATTGATGATGCCTCTAAATTGTTTGAATATCAAAAGGCTATGGAATTATGGTGTTAGGTATTACAAGATCTGCTTAAGAAATTAGAGGAGAAGCGAGTGGAGATTACAGATGCCCTCAATGATATCTCAGAGGAGTTTGACAATGCCAACTGCAAGTTCTTCAATGAAAATATCGATGCTCTTCCTGAGGACCAGATTAAGGAAAATTTCAAAGATTTGGTGAAGCGGGATGATGATGTTGTGAAGACTTTCAATAGTGACTCCATTGATCGACTGGTTCTATGTCATAATTTCATAGGGAGACTAAAGAAAGTCACGAATAAGCTTCGAAGGTTGCCAGCCAGGATCACAAAAGAGATTGAGACAATGGACGTAGTGAATCACTATGCGTGTGGACCTGGAGATGAAGAAACTCAGGGTGTTATCAAGTGCTTCTTCGAGTACAGACACCGAATGGCTGTATGGGAAGAAGGACAACAAAAAATTGTAGAGAAAGGAGAGACTGGTGAATTAGGCCAAGGCTAAGTGGCCATGAAAGGACAGGTTCAAGCTCTGGAATCAGTTAAAGTTGTAGGGTTGACTTGGTCAACTTTTTGTAACAAATTTGCTATTTTTATGGGATCATGTTCCCTTTTATTAATGACATTACTATTTTTAGTTAAAATTTAGTTAAAGGCCCAGCTGTAATGGCTTAGCCAAGGAACTTATAAATAGTGGAATGCTCCCATTATTTGATATACCTATATTTTTTAGAGATTTCTGGTGAAGTTTCTCTTCAAGCTTGGAAGAGTGCTTTCATATTTTTGTTGAAACCTTTTAATTATATTCAAAATTTCCTTGCACTTGAAGATCTGTTTTATTGTGTTGAATGATTAGTCATTGTATGCTTTGTGAATGAAATTCCTTGGCATTATTGATTAATTTACCTTTATTTCAGATTATCTGTTTCATATTGTGAAAAGAATAGTGTGATTACCTTTCATCAGTTGTGAGAAACCATTTTCCTTTTGTTGATTAAAATTTGCATTATTATTATCACTTAAGTGGATACTTGACATGTGCTTGTGATTATCCTCTTGATAAATTATATCTGTGTATCAAATCAAATTGATCTTTCTATTGTGTATGTTTAAAGTTTAACAAGGAACATTGTGCTTCTAGTTTGTGGTATTTTATACCCTTTCTAAGTTGCAATAGGTGAAGGTGGTTAATGATGCAAACCTCATACCCACATTAACCCTTCCAGAATGTTGAACATTTCCCAAATTGGTGCATCACCACTTCTAGTTTAGATTTTATTTCTTTGCATTCTCTCTCCCTAATCCCATGAAATGTTAGTATAGGTCTAGTTAGCCATTTTTTCTTACATTAGAAGTAGTGTTGTGTTTAGTTTAGGAAGAGGAAGCTGGCCTTCTCTAGAGGTTCACCTTGATCCCAAGTCCCACAGCTTGAGAGGTGATCCCATGTGTCCCAATCACACCAAATGTCATGATTAATTTCTAGGCCATTCGGGGGGTGCAGTGATTTGGAGACAACATTTACCTCAAATTGATGGAGTCATATCTTCCTCACAATATTTATCTTGATATGACGTAGCATCCATTTGAGTACCCATGGTATCTCCATCATTAAGTTGCATTTTACAATCATGTCAATTTTCCACATCTCTATTTTATCCTCTGGGACAAGCTTTATTACAAATCTGACATCTTCCTTTATGTAAATCCTCTTTATGTTACCCATTATGATATCATGGTAAACTTTCCTACCCTTATCAATACCTATCATTCATAATATATCTTTCAAACATTTATTGCATTTATTATTAAACATCCATATTATCCATACATATACATTCATCATCATAATCAAATTCAAAGTAAAACATGTAATCATCACCATCATCAATATAAAACATATCGTTCTTTTCATCACATATCATCATTAAGTAAAACATATCATCTTATACATTTACCATCATCATAAAATATAATTGTAAATCATCATCATCATCATCACATATCCACATCATGTCATCAAAATAATCAACATCACATAATATACACATCCTAAACCATGACAAATATCATATATCATATAACATATCACCAAAATAAATTGTATCAATACATCATCGACCTCTAAGGGTCCTCTCTCAAGGAAGATATGTCAGTAAAACTATTAAATTGTACATCAAAAATCCTAAACTCTTACCCCTATGAGGACAGTCCCTCTTCTATTTATTAGCCTCATCACCTCCACCCTGGGCCCTCTCCTCAATGTGGTTGAGCCACACTCATTGTGCTCCCTTGGCCATCTCTAGTTTTCATTCTCCTCTATAGATGATCCCAATATCATAGTGTCTTTGGCAGTTTGTTGATCACAATACCCTCATAACACTTAGCCTCTATGGCTAAGGCTATGTATCTATGTATCAAAATCATGTCGGGAGGTCCATTCTCCTCCTTCCTAAATGATGTGTATCAGTGCATCATTCATAACCTCACCAATATCATTAGATTCACCAAAATAAAGTGAATATAGGCCTACATTTGTCATCGGTACCAGTCCCTATCCTGGGTCCTCTCTCAAGTGTAATATGCTCAATCCTAAACAAGTGAAATTCTCTAAAAAAGCTTGTCTTTCCCCTTTGAGGAACTAGTCACCTTTGTCTCTTTATCATCCTTGTATCACCTCCTAGAGCTTCCCCTATAATTTCATCTCCTCCTCATATCCTAAGAACAACTCATTGCTGCTCTTAGATGTGGTCCCAATCAGCAAATCTAGTTGACCACTCTCCTAATAGTAGATGTGAGACTCCCAATATCGTAGTGTACTTCAGAATATTGTTTTATGACAGATCCCCTCAATAATACACTTAGCCTCTATGGCTACAGGCATCTTTATCATATTTATAGAAATCATGTACATTAGGTACCATCTCTTACTCCTCGTGATTATTCCTGTCATACCACCCACAGCATCAATAGCTAAAATGGCACACAGATAGATTTAAAATGGACCATATAGAATGCCTCCCTCTATCTATTGGTACATGTATCCAAGTCACTGAATAACTTTTGTCCCTCTCTTGTATCTTGCATCCAATTTATCTTCATTCAGTGTCTCTCTCAGCTTCCACAAATTTTCTTATATTCCATATGTAATCCTAGTTATCATTGTGAAACTTCTCCTCTATCTCCATTTCCTTTATCTCTTCCTTAGAAGCTTTCCCCTTTCATACCTCGCAACCTGTAATCATCTCTTCCTAGTCCTCATCCCCATGGGATCTCTCTCTCATCCACATGGCTTGCCCAAATGTAGTCATGAAGAAACATTTTAACACCCACTCCAACTCCTACATCATATCATCAGAGTGATCCCAAGGTGCTGCTACCTCCTCCAATGATCTTCCAAAGGAACTGGACAACTCCCTATCAATATCCTCTCTCCTATATGAGATAGGATCCCTAGGAATCTTCTTTGACTCCAAACTTTCATCACACTCTATCAAATATGAATGGCTCATATCATTATTTTCTATCTACCCTATATCCATCTTCCTCCACATACCAACTAACTCTACATCTTCCCCAGGCCATGATAGGGAAGCATCTATATGGCTGTCATCTGATTTGATCCACATCCATCTTTGTAAACTTATCCACATACCAATATACACCCCTATCTCCCCTCTCTCCATGGGCCTGATCATCTCTCCATCTCAAAAACCCCACTACAAGCTCTATGTGGTCCCCAGTGACCCATGGTAGCCCTGGTGGCCAGATAACTGCAATATGCTCATAGGCCCAGTAGTGTAGAAGGAATCCTACATCAAACAATTTCATCGAACCTCTATCTCCTCCCTTCTTTATACATGGATAGGTCATGGTACACCTACACTAGCAAAGAGTGCCAAATGAAAACATTGTTTGATGCTCAATAATATCTGCTACAACACCTGTTAAAGCCCATAAAAACCTATCTCATCCCAAGTCAAGTAAATGCATAACATGAAATAGCCATCATGACAAAACAAATCAATCGCTTCAGTGGTACCCCAGCCTCATACCTCAGCTCATATGAAAAATCTCCCCAAATAGAATTTGATGTGGGGTGCATCATTGGCTCCAAATAGTCATGTCAATACTGCAAGTCTACTATTTATTGTGATGGGGACAATTGAATCTCCCATGTATAGGTGATCTAAGGATGTGATATACATCCTCCAAGGTGATAGTCATCTCACATGTTCTGAACTAGAATAGGTACATGTCTTGTCCCATCTCTCAACCAAAGCTATCATCAACCCCACATCCCTTGGGATCCACTAATAGTTTCTAAATCCTCCTAACCCCACATGACTACCAAGTGATCCCACTGCATGGTCACATAGTCTCATATTCTCTTCTAGAGTCAAGGACTCAGTCTCTCAATATACAAGGTCTCCTATTACAATGAAATCATCTAAACAACATACAAACATTAGTTTTTTCCATCAAGGATATCTCATCTATCTATCAAAACTGTCCAATCTAGTCCCTATCGATGTTGCACCCAAGTCGGGTTGATGTGTGTAGGGGTCGATCAACATACCTTAGGGCCAAGTCAACATAAAACCCATCTGACTCATACTAACTCACCCCTTAACCATTTTTTTAAAAAACTTTAAAAAAATAAATTAAAGCATAAAATAAATTAAAAACAAGTTGGGTTTTGTTACTCAAATCCTTCACTCTAAAAACACCAAGCTTAGTCAATGGTCACTCAAGTTTTTGGTATGGGTCGATCCATAAAGGTCCTAGTCAATGATAACATCTCTCATTGCCAGCTGCCTATGGCATCATCCAATTTTTTAAAAAAAATGAACTCTCTCTAAAATAAATTAATTACACACATGGGTTTCATTACTCACCATGTCATGCACCCCATGGATTTCATGTTTCCATTATTCCTTAAGCCCATCTCTCAATATGTATCAGTATGAACTTTTTAGCAAGATCTCTATAAGGGGGATCCCCTTGGTCATCACCTTGTCAGAATTGTCAAAATGAGCATTATCGGCTGAACTTGTTGTCTTATATAGCCCACTGATACCAAGTTTTTTTCGACCCCCTTGGGTCACCGTCAATCGGTCCTTATTCAGTCAACCAAATCACCTTGATATTCCTTGTTTTGGCTTCCCTTATATCCCTTTTTATGTCATTTGATAGGGAATCATCTATTTATCCTTATTTTCTCTCAAATTCCACCTTTGTGGCCATATTTATTCCCCCTTGGGGAATTTTATATCATCATTTTTTTTGTATTTTGCCTTTTTGGCCATTTTTGTGCCCTTTGTTAGGGCACCATTATTCCCATCCTCATCTTTTGAAAATGTCATACCTTTTTTCAATTCCTCATGTACGAAGGATTTCACATTATTTTCACATTTGGTTGCACATAGTTTGATGTTTTCCTATGACCCATTGGTCCTCATGGCTTGCATCCATTTGAGAGGTTTCCCATTGGATTCCCTCCATTTCATAGTGATTTTTACCCACTCACTGGTCCGTAGAATTGTTTCCACCATCTCCATTGAGACTGTCCTTTGTTCCCTACCAATGTGATATCAAAATCACCACCATAGGTTCTATTGTTGTTTAAATTCTTCTTGTTTGGGGTATCTTTCCTCGCCTTATCATTTTACCCATATTTATTCTCCCACCTGCCCTTCACCATCTATCTCTTTAAAACTCGTCATTGATTCCCCTTTACATTATTGATCCCTCATTTGAGGGGGAGCTCATCATCAACATTACATTAGTATTCATCTTACTCTTTATCTCTCATCATTTTTGTCTCATGGCTTGCTAACCCAAACCATGCGACAAAAAGGGGCAAATGTAGACACCAAAATTTGGTATCGTTACCCTTGATTTCTCATGTGCATTTTTCACCATGGTCCTAGCTAGACCCCCTTAATTTAATTCATCCCCTTCATTTATTTAAATTCCCATCTATTATCCCAACAATTTTAATTATTCTTCATTAATTAATCTTCATTAGCTAATTACCCATAATTATCTTTCATCTCTCCCTATTAGCTAATTACCTTTAATTAGCTTTCTTTTTAGGATGATTTTATCCCTAACCACCTAAATCCACATCCCTATGCTTTTTCTATCTTTTATCTAACCCATCTTTATCTCCTACCTACTCATGACACTTCCCTAGGAAACCCTTACCCACCTACATGCTTTAAAGCACTTATCCCAATCCCTAAAAGCCCCATATCTCGAATAAATCAATCATTCACCACTCTAAGGAATGGTTTCCCGTAGTCAGCGGTGACCCAGTCGGGTCACCATCGACCCTATAAGACTGATTTCACCCCCTTTCCAAAATGAGACACAACCCGATATTTCTTGCACTATGCAAACTTATCTTCAAATTTGAGCATCCTTGTAGCTATGTCAACCCTCTTGGAGTCCATTAAAGATTTCCTTTCATCACTTGTGGAATATTTGGGAGGTTTACTTTGATTTTGTGTTATTGCATGCTATCATATGTTATTGTTGTTATTATCCGTTAGAATCTAACATCTTGCACAGGTTCAGCTACTGTCAGAATTCCATCCTCAACCTGTTCTTCCAATCATTATACTTTGCAGGTTTATCATTCAGCCAATCATCCACCTTTGGCTTTGTTTTTACTGTCCAGGTTCATCTGTCACTCCACCCAGGTCACCATCGACCCAGTACTTATGTCATCATACTTCATGTTTCCAAGGGCCCTCTCAGTGTCTTGTTTCTATTCTTTTACTGTTTCCTGTTCTCAGATTTGCCATATCCTGATTCTCTGCCACCCAAACTATTTTTGTCTGCACTCTAGTCGTTGTCAACCCAGCCCAGTCACCATTGACTTGAGTCCTTATTTTTCATCCAATCTATCCTAATATTTTTTTTCTACCATCCTCTCTGCTTTTCTATCTCATATATCCTTCTACACGTTATTTCTAGTGTTTTTAGGCTTCTGTGATCACTTTATTTTCATTTAGATCCATTCAGATATGCATTTCCATCTTTGCTTTCCAGACTCCATCTGCTCAGGTCACGTCAACCTGCCCTCTATAGCTTGCATTGTGTTGACCCAACCAGGTACAATTTAATTTATTATAGTTTAGATCATATCAGTACTTTTCATCTATTTATGTCATTTCCAGATTATGTTATGTATCAGTTTCTATATGCTATCTAGTCATCTATCATTTTTTTCATTATCTTTTATCAAACATAGGGGTTGACATCTACGTAAGGAAGTTAACACTTCTAGGAACCGAATTCATCGGGAAGCCCCCTCATATACCATCTAATCCATTTTCAATTCTAGTTACCTCTTTTTTGCAGGTTCATCAGATTTGTAGCGAGGATGTCATCCACTTTGCGCCCATCCATTTTGCATCCATCATACTTCAAGGTACGTTAAACCCTTGCATTTTAGATTTTTTAGATTTATTTGGTACATATTTCACTAATTTGAAGAGGAACAAGAAATTTTTATCAGTACTTTGCATGCATGCACTACACCTTTTCTACTTTTGTGTTGGATTGAAAAGATTCCAAATGGGTCATATTTTTACACACCATCTGCAGTGGTGTTCTACATTGCAGGAAGTAGTTAAAGGTTAGAGGATGAAACCAACATTTTCTTCCTACACTTCTTTCATTCTTGGCATGAGATTGCCCAAAAACTCGCACTCATTGTAACTAACATGATAACACCTGAAAAAATTGTTCTTATACATCATATTCAGGATCCTTTCTATCTTTTTTCCGATAATAGATCAGGTGCAAATGTTCATTTTTCACACTTTTTTACATTTCTAAATACTTTCTTACATAATTTTTTACTCATTTTGATCATATAGTACACGTATTTTACTACTTTTTCATTTTTCTCTTTTGGAGGTCCGTTCTTATGAGAAGTGGTAGTCACATCAAAACATTAGTTACATCATCAGTAACAAAAATAATCAACATCAAAAACATACAAAATTTTGAAATACATACATACGATCTCACCCTAGGGTCATCATCAACAATTTTCACTTCCTCTTTTCTAGCTTCCATGCTTCACATTTTTTTATCATTCCTCACTTTTCCTTATCTCTCAGTACACTTTTCACCATCAATCTACATGGTTATCAGGTACATATATTCTATCTACTTTATGTTATCGAGAATTCACTCAACAACATAAAGTGGGGGCAAATGTAGACAAAAAATCACGTACTTTGAGTATCTATCTAGTCATGTTCACATATTGTTATTCATATGATTCCTAATTAAGAAAAGTACTAATTGAACCATGTCTTTGGCCATCTTTGCTTGATTTATATTCTATTACCTCTATTGATCTTACACTTTTGCTTGCCACAATTTGCATTTTTATACTTTGACATAATTTATCACCCTAGAACACTAGTGCCCATCCAGGATGCAAGCGTCAGGTGCCCCCGTCCCCTTTGGGCGCCACCTGACCTCTTTTTACTTTGCTCACATCTTTTGGGTCCTTTCTATCCATTTTGGCATCTTATATTTTTGGTAGTCAATTTTTTCTGGGATTAGTTACGAAACTTCAAGCAAAGGAATCATATAAATTTAAAGTTATGTGACCATAATAAAGGACCAAGCACTGAGCATTAGCTATCACCACCCAAGGTTGTATCCAAAGGCAATTATCAAGAGCATTCAAAGAATCCATATAACATCCACACACAAGGGAAAGGTACTGCATTATTCATGCATACACTTCATAGGAGGGGAAGTTCATTATTTCCATGCACATATCTATCCACATTTCTCTACATCTAGCTACTTGCTCGCTATCAAGTGCGACACGCACAAAAGCCACCTAGGGTACAATCTCTGTCACACACACACATATAACTGCATTGGGTCTAAAATGTAGTGTGATTATCGATTGGTCGTAAGATCACTCATTTGATAGGATGAGAGACAATCCGACCCCTCATTTTCATTATTTTATTTTTGGGATTTGAAGTGCTTTTGAGGGTTTTGTAGGTCATTTATTTATTGCAGGTTATTAGTCGACATCTGATGATCATTGGTGCGACATACTAACGATAAGAAGTGAAGGATAACAAACATATCGCATGACCCTCCGGAGGAGGTTTCTCTAGAGGGTTCTGAGTAGCCACAAGCGAAATCAGAGTAGGTCTGTGAGCATGCCTGCAGACGCCCCTGGCCCATTCCAGGTGCCTCATTCCAAGCAGATCTTGTAGTCACATAATTTTCTGGGTCTTATGTGCGACAATTCTGCACTTCAAATTTGTCCAGTTTGTTCAGTCAATTTGTTCACAACTTTGGGATCATAGCGAAATCAACTAAGTCATTTTATCTCCTCATTTACACTTAGGGTTTTAAATCTTAATTGCTTATTTGCTTGAGTCTATTTATGTACTTAATTGCTTATTCAATTACTGCTACATTGCAATAAGATATAAACATCATATAAGTTCTTATAGTTTATCTAATCAATGGCGAATGAGGTGTGAGTATGGTTTAGTTACTATATGGATAAGGTAGTCATCAATGTGCTATTAAATATTGATTTGATAATGGAGTAAAAGATCGTACAGAATGAACAGGAAAATCATAAAACCATTACATATGTTATATTGATCTTGTAAACTTCTTGTGAAACAATTTTGTTAACAATGTATCATCAAAAGAATATTAGTCATATAGCAAGCAACATGACCATTATATAATACTGTTCTTGTGGATCTTCCTTACCTAGTGAAAAGTGGAATTTTACCCTGAATATAAAACTAGGTAGAAAGGTGGATAAGACTAGCCACCGGTAGGTCACGAGAGGATTGTGTAGTAGAAGCGAGGAATTGGTAGAGAAGAGGAGGTGGTCATTTGATTAGTCCTCACAAAGACATATATACTTTCCCTCAACTGAAATAATTTATTGCCTCTAACCAAGGCTTGAAATAACATACTATTTCCCCTAGTTATAAAGTTACATGATTCAAATGTAAATCCTTTAGAATAGCCTTACCTATTTTATACAAAATATCCTCTTCATATTTATTTAATAATTACTGTACTAGTTATTAAATATTTTTAAAAATCATTAGTCTTCAATTGTATTTAATAATTATGTATCCCTAGTTTTAAATCAATTCCTCATTATTTATTAGATTAATTGTTGTATTTCATACCCTATATTTATTGAATAAGTATTTATTTGATTCATTGTCAATTGCATTGAAGAATGGTCTAGGGCAATGAGAAATTTAGAGGTGATGCACGGTTGATATAAAAAAAATAGAACTCAAATTTTTGCCTAAGTTTAATTGCTTTGTTAAGTCCAAGACAAGTGTCATGTTAAGGCGGTAAATGATGGTAATTAGCTCACTTAGAAAATGCATTTTTACATCTGTGGAAGTATAGGTATAGAGTCAGGGACATGTCCTAACATATGTTTTGTGTAGATTAGTGTTGGAATGTATAATATGATCTGGAACACAGTTGAGTGTGCATGTAGTATCTTGTAATGTTTGTCCACAATGGACCTTGAAGTTGTCTAGTTTATTGTCATATATGTAAGTTGGTACTCTACAAATTAATGGTGGTAAAACAAAGTTATTGTGTTGGTAATATTTTACCTGAAAGGGTTTTCCACATTTATAAACCATTTTCTCTTTTATGACCTGTCATTTATTTACTTAGATCTTAGATACTTGTATTTCAAACTTCATCAAATGATTTAGTTTATAAAAAGATACATCCATGGTTTGCTAAGCCTAGACCAACATCTAATGATTAGAGCCAATTTTGCACTTGGTGAGCGTTTTTTTGTCATTTATTTTAAAAACCAATTGAGTTTGAGATATGTGTTGTCACATTTTTTTCCCGTTGATTGTTGGTGTAAGTAGTGAATGAGAATCCTATAAGCCAACCCCCTATGTTTCCCTCATGTCTCATTGCACAGGTAATAGTGGTTTAACTATGTATTTGAATAGAAATAAAATATGGACAGTAGGGTAGTCTTGATGTTAGCTTTTATAATAAAATTGATCCATTTGTCTCTTCATACCTTTGTAAGATGTTGGAATGACTTGTTCCTCTCTAAGACATAGCTCGCGTAATATCCTTTTATTCTTTGGAAAGTTGGACTCTTAAACATAGTTTTGCTTTATTTAAACTATGTGTGGCTACTCTGAATGATTTACAAAGCTAATTTGAGCAATATTTAGGACAATTGGAGATTGAGTGCATTTAGGTAAATACATTTGTAATATTAGTTCTTACACAGAATTCATTTTGTGAATTATGAAGTGCATTTCACTTACTTTCAATAGGTATTTTTAGGTTATATGTCGTAATAAGGCCAACATGTTTCAAGATGGCATGATGCACATAATATTTTGAAAATTAATAGAAATGTTAATATGGAGAGAATATGGTCACCATAAGCATATTGTACCATAACATTGCTATGGTGTAGGTCCATGTAACCACTATAGGTTTATATACGGAAATCTAATGCTGACAATCCAAATTCCAATAATTATGAATCAGGGAAGTATAATTCAAATTGATTTGACCTAATTAATTCTTTATGAATGAATTAGTAATCAATGTGAATATTATCTTAATCAAATTCTCAAGAGAGAGATAATTATATGTCAATTTATATTATAATGAAACAATATTTCCTAATGATAGGGACAAATTCAAACTTTTCACTAACAAAGGATGAGTTACCAAAGGTTTAGTTGTCTATACTTTCCCCTATAATGGGCTGGTTGGATGATTGAAAATTATGTACTTAAAGGAAAAATCCATACTTGAGTGTGCACACACACTTTACTATTTTCTTAATAGTTTTTGGACCTTGTTTTGGTGTTGACACATTCCATGGTAATACTTGCAACATAAATTATAGTCCTTATCTATATGAAATCAAACTTGTTCACTCAAATGTAGAAAACATATGTAACTTTGAAAAATTGAATTTGCTTCATAGTAAAGTAAAAATACTAAAATCATATAAGGAATCACATATTATTCAATTTCATTAAAGGGATTGATCTTTCTTTCTAATATACCCTAGGATGATGAGATTTGTCCTGGAGATTATAAATAATTTTGGGTTGCATCAATCATTGCCGATGTTTCTCTGAAGAGAAGCTCAAACAGAGAGTATTCAAGTGTCAGGTAACCCGTGACATATAAAATGTATGCATACCAAATTTGATAACCAAAGAACTTGTAAAATAGGTAAGTACATTGTACTTAAAGTATTTATCCACTCTGATATATTTTCCCACATAGAGAGACCTGGAAGGAAGAATGGCCTAGAAAGTATCTAGACACTTTGATATCTTCAAAGCTCATAGACCACACTTGGAAATAGATTTGCTTGGATTTCTCTCAGTATTTGCTCATAAACATACAAAAATTTGAAAGGTAATAGATGGCCCATTCCTCTCACCATGTGTTATAATAATTAGTTTAATTATGTAAATGTTGAGTAATTAAAAGGAGATGAAGGCCCATTCCCCTAAAACCATTTCCATATGTAACTATATATCACGTGCGATTGCTAGTGATTTAGCATATGGAGTACACTTTTCAGTTTACAAGTTGTAATCTCATCACCAAGATGACTAAATTGTGTCATCTGTGGTCTGAATCTATCATTTAATGAGAGTGAAATTTTTAATGTAAATAAGACTTCTTTTTAAAAAATATCTCATTAAGATAATTTAAAATAATAATAATACAAAATATAGAGTGGAAAATGCCAAGTCCACGACGCAGACTATTGATCTTCGGCTCATGCCTTAGTGTTTGGTATGCTCTACCACTGTGAGATATTTCCCTATTATGTATTACACTATTCCCCTTTAGTTGTTCTAGGGGTTTTCCCTTTGGTCCTAACATAGTGTTAGTCTAAGTATTTTAATATCTATGTACCATTCATATAGGTATAGGAGTATGCCTATAAATGGCTATACTCTCCATTAAGTCACACGATTGATATAACATGGTCGTGGAACATGGCTCCTAAACATAAATCGGAATGTACCTGTGCCAGATAGGTCTAAGACGATTTGTGTATGAGATTCATGGAGAGTCATCCCCAAATGTTGGCGATTTCAGATGAATTGGGTATGGACCATGGTGGTCAGATCATGGTATTTTAAAGAATTTCCTTATTGCTTAAAATTAATAATGGCCGTATTGAAATTGAGTATAACGTGAGTTGTATTTTTTATCACTTTTAATATAAGTATATCCAAAGATCGTGATTTTCTTGAGACCAATTTTAAGTATTCTTGAATCCACAAACATTGATTAAATTCTAATTATTACAAGACAATCCATAGAAGTGTGGAAAACTTGTGTAGCAAATAAATAATCAGAAAAAAAACTGAAAACATATCAGTAATTTAACATAACAAGATTGTAATACGGGGTTCAGAAATTCCTACGTCCCAAAAGTTTCAGATTGACAAGAGAGGTGTGCATGTAATAATATTGAAATGTAAGTACAAGTAACTCTTACAAATCAACCAATAATGTAAGATATCAATCAATTAGGTGCAAATGAGCATAGATCAAATAATCCCAAAGGAACTCTAGAATAAGATAACAGTTAATGTTGTCCCAAGACACGATCCGTTAGCTCCTACAGTGTAGTATCACATATAGTGATCTCCCTGCAACTGTGAATAGATCTAAAAGTTACCTAAATGAATGGGTAGATCATAAAAACATTCTATGAACAAAAAATCATATATCTGAGATAAGCTCTGAATTATGAACATTTTTCATGTTTACACCAATGTCATCAATTCGGAATCAGAAGTGCATTGAAATTCAATGTTTTCCAACTAGCTACTCTTGTAGGATCCCATGTTAAAATCCATGCATTCAAAGCTTCCAAAAATCTTAGGTTAAACAATAACCCATAGGAAAATGATCACAATCTTACATTTTTTGAAGTCATCTCAGAATTTCCTTCATTTCAATATTTTTACTCCGAGTTCCCATTCTGAGAAGCAAGGCCTTCAAAGACACCTTGGTGTATGTGTCAGATTTAAACTGGTAAACTATAAGAAATGCTTTACACAGACCTGTCTCCTGTGTTATAAGTGGAAGCGACCCATTTTACTAATGCGCCCAAGCCTCTAGGCGAGTTGGTTGGAGGATTGGATATTAGACCCATGAGGTCAGGGGATCAAATCCCATACGGCCTACTTTTTTTGGCGGAGTGTGCATTTTTCCATGAAGATATAAGCATCCCATACTTAGCCGATTTGCACATGAAATGGGATTAACTATCCCCATGTTAGAATAGCTTTATGCATTTGAGGACACTGGGGATTATGTCCCAAATAGGGTCTAGAGCATTGTTTAAAAGAGAGTAAATCCCACATGAGTATTGTGGGTACAAATTTTGTTTTAAGTATATTTCTTAATTTTAGAGAAATCAATAGGTATGAGGGTAAGATTCATTATGGGATCCCTCTCCTCGATAATGCTCAGTAATGATAGTGTGAGAAAAAATATTAGTAGTAGAATAAATTGTATTAGCAATAGTAATGGGAAATATGATATGTAAACATGTCGATTTTCCTTCACTCTATAATTTTCAAATTCCCTCTCGTGTCCTGGGACAAAGTCACAAAACCAAATATTTGTGGAGGATTGGGGTTAAAAAAAATTCTCTGATGAATGAGGCCTTAATTTCCAAGGCAGATTGAAGGGTTCCTAGAGATGAAGGACTTTGGGTGCAAATTATAAAGATGAAATACTTGCGGAATATAGGCAGAATGGAATCCTTTTTCAATCAAAATAATATTCCTAGAGGGTCTCCCTTTTGGAATTATTTTGTGGCCTCCAAATAAATATTAACCAAAGGTACTATATGGGAGATAGGAAAGGGCTCTAGAATTAGTTTTTGGTATGATAATTGGATTGAGGATTCCCCCTTAGCTAACCTAGAAATCTAGAAAAGGGTTGCATAGTTCTACAAGTAAACATGAAAATTTTGGACTCAGGACTTTTGGATCTAGGAATATTCTGTCAGATGGGAAACCATTGAACCTCCTCTAGATTTTTATGGTGGCATCTAACCCTTTTGGGCTCTCAATAAGAAATTAAGGGATTTCCATATCCCCATGTTCCAAACCAAGGAGGATTCCATCAAATGGAAAGAAGAAGATTCTATAATTTTCTTGGTTAAATCCACATACATGTTAAATTTCAAGACCAATTTTCACAAGGACTATTGGGGTAAACTTTGGGTGAAGGATCTTACCCCAAATGTAAATATCTTCTTCTAGTTGGCTGCCAAAATAAAATCCTGACTGTGGATAATCTCAGGAAAAGGGGAATGAAGCTCCCTAATAGATGTTATCTTTGTAGGAAGGAGGAGGAAAATGTCAACCATCTCCTCCTCCACTACTCATTCTTCCATGATGTCTTTGCCTCCATTTTGGATCTATTCAATATCCAAGGGACCTTTCCTTTGATTATTGAAGACTATTGTTTTCAATGGGAGAGTCCTTTCTTTTTTCCCATTTTGATCTGGGCTTGGAATATTGCCCTCCCTCATTTTTTTGGGGATTATGGAAGGCCCAGAATGATTGTATCTTCCGGGATCAGAAAGATCTTCTCTTGAAAGTTAGAAGAGAAATTTTGGTTGCCATTAAGGAAAAATTTAAACTCTTTAAAGGAAAAGTCAAGAAACCCTGTCTGAAAAGTGAGCAGAAAGTTCTTGATAAGTCCACCCTTGGATCGATGGAATCACACAAACCAAAAAACAATTCCAGATGGATTGGGCCTGAGGAAAATGTTGTTAAGTTAAATTTTGATGGAGGTTTAAAAGGGAATCCATGTCTTGCTAGGGGATGGGGAATTTTAAGAAACAGTGAAGGAGATTGGTTGTTTGCTTATGTAAATCCATTAGGTAAGCAAGCCAACAACATGGTGGAAGCCAAAGCTCTTCTATGGGTTTTTTTTTTGGCGAAAGAAAAAGCATTCAAGGATATAAAAATTGAAGGTGATTCTTTCATCATAATTAATGCCCTCAATAATAAGGTTTCTAATACTTGGTCCATAAGAAATATCCTCAATGATGTTAAAAACTTTAGATTTTTTTGTAAGGGTTTCTTATAATAATACTTTACATCAAAGGAAAAAATGTGTGGATAATATGGCTAATTACAGAGCCATTAGTAATGATTACAAGATCTGGTGTAAAGATGATGAATTACCCATGGATATTAATGAAACCATTAGTAGAGATAGAGGGCACTAAGTTTAATGATGTTGGCATGAATGAGCTCCTGGGCTATGACAACTTACTTAAAATCTTGTTTTCCATTATTTTTTTTAGTGCGAAAGGGGGTCTTATTTTGAGAAGTAGTAGTAAACAGGGGAAATTTAGTTTTGTGAAGATATGGGGTGATAGGATTATAGTTGAACATGCTAGCTAGAGCATTTAATAATTTAATAAACATATGTGGAAAAAACTTAAGATTGGGGGTTTTTTAGTAATTTCATAACCAAATTATATGGTCATGACCCATCCATGTCAAAGGATTTTGGTAAATCTTGGAAAGAGGGTAAGTTTGAGGTAAGAGGTATGGAAATTGAGATTTCTGAGTCCACCATTTCCTGAGTGACAAACATGAAAATGGATGGGCTCAAAATTTTTAAGGATAGACCCGTAGAGAACATGAAATTGAGTTGTTCTTTATGGGTAAGGAAAGGTGCTCTTTCTTTATGGATGGTATCGCCATGTCGTGTATTCCAGGAATATGGAGAGAGGTGTGCCTTTAAATCATGAAGTACATAACTTTGAAAGGAAAATATAATAAAATATACATCCACCATATGAACCTTCTGAATATGTTTTGCCATAAGGTCATGGTGAGCATCCCTTTCTTCTTGTTTATTTCTTTGAGTAACTCTTTGATGGATTTCCAGCAGGATAAAGAAGATATTCCTTTGCATGAAGGGATCATCCTTCTACTATTTGAAAATGGGAAACCTACTCTAAAATCCTCTTTAAAAGATAAGGCGGAAGAGGATGACCTCACTCACATGGAATTCCTCACTAAGATGAAGGCTGGGAAATGCAAAAATGTGGGGGAGGATTCTAGTAAATATAAGGGTGAGGAATGTTGGGGGAAGTGAGCACCTCAAGAAAAAGGAATTGGGATGGTAATCTAAAGGGTTTCAAGGATTTGAGTAGAAAGGTTGAGTACTTAGAAGGTATTCTTCAGGTGACAGAGGAAACCAATGTTGGTCAAAGGGAAAGTATGTTGGATTTCATAAACTCTTTGAAGTAAATTATCTCTACTCAGGTGAAGTCCAAGCATAAGTTTCTGGACTTGGAGTACCAGGTCAAAAAGATGAGTGACAAGTTAGAAGGGATGGAGGAGGGCACTAAAAGAAGGAAATTTAACTTGCGCATCAGTAGCTCTGAGGATGAGTTGGAGGAAGATATTAATGTCAAGGGAGCTAAGGGAGACGAGATCAAAGATAGTCATGATGGTAGCCGTGAAGGATCTCCTAAAAATTAGTTAGTGATTTCTGGATTGTTGGCAGACTTTTGGTGAACTTTTTTTGTTTTGTAGTTTTGGAGATGGTTTTTCTTTCTCTCTGTTTTTATCTCTTTGGTTCAAAGTCCTGATCTTCAATGTAAAAGTTAATCATGTTTAACTCCTTGATAAGGGGATCATTTTTGAAAGTTCCCTAAACATCCCTAAATGGTTTCAGTGTATAATATCATCTCGAGAGCTTTCTAACAACTATGATAAAGTGAAAAACGGACATCGGGAGCTCTAGATATGTCTGGTCAAATTACGGTCAAGAGGAAAGTCAACTTTGGTCAATTGGTCAATATTGGACCAATCGCACTACGACCCGTGGCAAAAAGGCATTGGTGAAATTGGAGGGGTTTTAACCACCAGTCATCGACAATCATGGAATGGAATTAGGTGTTGGAACAAGAGGCTCAACTTTTATTATGGAGGGGAGCCCGGCCACCATGTGTGGACTATGGTATTATCGCCGACGTGGTGGGTCCACAAGCCATCACATGGCTTGCCACCATCAATCGAATATGATCGATTTCCTATCGAGAGATGACAAGTGGAATATATGTTATTGATCAAGTTAATTATTTCCATACCACATTACATGGGTTGAAATTATATTTACTTGGTAAGTCCACTTTCCAAATGCCATGCACATGTATATGTCAACCGGTATATTAATTTTCATACATTAGTATTTAACCGCTAAAGCCAATGCTTATGCTAAGATGATGTGGAAGGGAGGAGGTGAAGTGGTTTCGACCTTGGGGATTATGCCATGTGTGGTAAGATGCACATGGAGAATGGAGGAGATAAGGTTTATTAAAACCTTCCCTAAGTCTAAGGCCGCTGTTCGTGGAATGTGGGATAAATACCCACTTCACAATACAAAATTGTTTACCCCCTTCACCCTAATCCACTCAAATTGGGATTTTATCCCATAAAAAATGCAATCCGCCCAAATGGGAATTTTTATCCCAAATTACATGGTATGGGTTTAGGCTAATATTAACCTAAGATAATATGTAATTACATTTTTCAAGGGCCCTAAAATTGTATAAATAGGGAACCCATTTGCATTGTAATGGGACACCCAATCTTATTAATTTGTTAAGCTTATTAGTGAAGGGGGAATATAGTATTAGGTTTTTTACATATAGTTGTTTTAAACTATATTATTCCCAAAGCTTTAAAATACTATACAAATATATTGTTTATTGGACTATTATTTTAGGCAATAGTAGATGAAATATTTGTGATTAGGAGTAAATTATAAACTACCCAATAGGCCCATTGAGCCACACCAATTACTTGCAAATCATGGATTGTCGACCGGAGTGCTAGCGTCACATTGATAGTGTCAGGAAGGACGATCGAAGCTGAAGGAGATTGTGCATCAGGAAGGTGAAGAATAATTTGATTGATCATCGGAAGTTTTCAAAGAACTTGTGTACTGATAGGCAAGTAAAATTCCATTAGGTTTTCTGGTGAAATTACTCTTTTAACTTACAAGTTTTGACTAGTGGAATGGTTCAACCATGAACCCGAAGACAAAAGCAATTGCCAAACTCCATAATCAATCTTTGTGTAATTGTCTTTATTATCTTGCATTAATTTTTAAATTGATTACTTAAAAGGAGAAAATTGTCGGAAAATATTTAAAGCCTACAAGGGTCCGAGATCAGGTAGTAATAACTTGATTATTTTCAAATCACTCCTTTCTTGGAATTTTATGTTTCTTTCTTGTTCGTGGGTTTCTATTCGTCTTTTTGTTAAGGCCCCTGGGAGCCGATCCCTATTTTTACCTTATCTAATAATTTTTTTAAATTCCAGGTATTAACAAATTCATCAAATTTTATGATATAATAACCCAAAGTTGATTAGTAATATGATTTTAATTTGTATTAGAACTGATCCAAAAATGATTTTGAAGTTTCATGAAATTTGTTTTAAAGCTATTTGATCAAAACCATTCAGAATATATTTTACCTGATTTTATCATGATTTTCATAACAAAATTATCATGAGTGGTGTAAAATGTGAAGAAAGTTCAAATAACAAATGATTTAATTCTATGAAGTCAATATTCTGAAGAAAAAAATGTAAAGATTTAGAATACAACACAACACAAGCTGATTCTATGGGGTTCGGAATTTTCCTACGTCCCTGGGTTCATACAAACCGATCTATTAAATTTTATCTCAAACCGTAAGTCAAAAATTTTAAAGATGAATTCAAATAATACCCAAAATTACAATGTTTTGCCTTAAAACAAATTTAGGGATAATTTCTTCTGGTATCCAGGTTCAATGTTTGTACTTGATCCTCTTCCCAAAGAACATTGTAGAGGTTATTCCCTTTGGATTTTTTAAATGTAGGAATTCCATTATATAAAGGTAATGCCATGTTTCTCAAAAAGGAGAAAATGATCATCAACAGATTTGCATCTTGGTTTACCCAGATGGACAACTTACTTGTTTTCTTCTAAGTGAGAATTCTCCTAAGTGGATCAATGAAACACCTGGATTTTTAAAGATGCTTGTTAGAGCTTAGATGTACGGTCACCTAGATTAACTCCTTAAGAAGAACAATTTCCTTATTCATAGGGGTACATCTTCTTGTGGATCTGATATTTATTTCAAGGCATCCTAGTTGGCATTGGGGCATTGATCCAAAGAGAATTACAGACTATCACGGCCCTTTCCCAAGCCTTATGATTAATAGTCTCACCTGGATCAGATCAAGATTGTTTAAGGGAGCTTTATTAAACATTCATCGATCAGGTTACTGGTGGCTATTACTCTTATGCATTAAGAAGTTTTTTTCAAGTAGACTCATGTGAAGGTAAAAACATTCATTATAGAATGATTAAACAAGTCATCACTTGGCATGGATACATTGATTATTCTTCTTACATTTGTGATACCAAGGCCACTGTCATGTATTTGTGTCACTCATGGATATTCAAGTTTAGAAGTTGGTTTTAGACTAGATGTTTGAATGGTCAAAGTAATTTGACCGAGCTTGTATGTGGCATTTTATAGTCATAGCACTAAAGAACTTCAGCTCAAATACTATCATGGCTCGATTGTAAATCGGCAAGATATCTCTTATGTAGCTTGAAGAATCCTAAAATGGTCCGATACACTAAAGTTATTAAAAAATTGCAATAGTATATCCCACATTCTCAGCATCATAAACTTTGTTATGGGAGCAAATATAGACAATAAAAGTGGTAGATGGGTAACTGAAATAATGGAGGAATAATGTAATTAAGGCCAAAAAATTGATGTGGAGAGCACCTGTCTAATGAAATTGGCTTTAGATGCCACTTAATAAATCCAGTGAGCCTATCGCACCTCATAAACCAATTTTCATGAAGTAGTTGGTCTTAGATTGGCCACATAACCTTTTTTGGCAATTTCACCTTAAAGAAATGTTCAATGATGCCTGACATTTGGATTTGATGCCCCTAATTTTTCTATGTCAATTGGTCATTATTCTTGTGGATGGTAACTTTCCCTTGGGATTAATAGCATTTGAGGCATATTGGCAACTATATCTGAGATCTCAGAGTATTATTCACTTATGCACTATAATAATGTTGGGATTTGTTCAGGGAAAAAAATATTGGAGTTAAATTGATGTGCTTTAGATACACCTCCCCACTGAGAACGCAATGTGTTCCAGGGTTAGTACACATGCAATTGTGGCTATCTTTAGGACCCTTTCTATGCAAAGTTATACAAGATCCATAGAAGTAACCTATGGGTTAGGCTTATTTCTAGCCTAAATTGTTTATCAGCCCCAAGAGCTTTGACAATCGTGTGAGGAGGTCAAATAATGTGCCTCTTCACTGGATGAGAAAATATGGCAGCCTTGTTTCCTCCAAAATCAGGTCATCAACTCATTTGACCCAATGGGGTCTTGAAAATCATAAACTGTATCCATCCCTTGTCATCTAGTGTTGGTCAATACTTGGACTCCTCACAACCATGGCATTTTTCACCAGGTGGATGAAATTCTGCACCATTAAATATTGCAAAATCCTTAGGTCTATCGGGCTGGATTGGCCCACAGAAACAGATCTCAGACCCTCAAATGCTCGTTTCTGCATTTTTTATGCAATGCTAACAGAATTTCTGGATCAAATAATTCTAGCTGAAATCTACAGCTGATGGGATTTATCTTAATACTGTTATCCAAAATTCACCCCCCCCAGGGTAATTTTGATAACATGCATCAGAATATCCAAATCCCAAGAAAATTGATTGATTCAGAGCAAAAATCAGGCTTGCAGGGTCCCTTCAGGTAATTTTCTAACTCCCCTGGCCAGGAAAAAAGGAACAAGCTTCTGAGAAAGTGCGGAGAAGGTTGCAGAAAGCAAGTAGTTCGGGCCAGGAAAATTTGTGAAAATCGGCTAAGTCCCAGTCCAGCACAAGTTGGATCAAATGGGACAAAAGTACGCGAACCACCCGAACCGCCCGAAATGAGTCCAGGTGGCCCACTAAGCATTTGGGACAAGTGGGACTAAAGTACGCGGGTGGGGCGCGAAATGCCGGTTTGACCGAGAGAGAGAATCGGCAGAAATAAGCACAAAGGGGCAGTTCGGGACGAATGGAACAAATGGACGCGAAATGCCCGAACCGGCCGAAGCAAGCGGAAGCATTTGGGCATCACAAGGGGCCAAAATCAAATGGGACATCCGGGACAAATGGAGGCGAAGTACGTGAAGGAGCCGAGAGCCAATCAGAAGATGCCACGTGTCCTCACAAGGGAAAAGGTCAAAAAGTCAAAGGGCGAGTTTTCGAGCGCTGATCCGAACCAAAGAGAAGCTGCCACGTATCCAAGCGAAAACCAACACAAAGGGATATGTCGTCGGGTCGTCCAAACCCGATCGCACAAAGGAAATCGGGTTTCATAGTGGGAAAACCGACGACAAGAAACATGGCGCAAGAACATGTCGGAAGGGTTGAAAAACCCGACACCTAAGAAATGTGTCGGAGGGGTTGGAAAGCCCGACGCACAAAGAAAATCGGGTTTCATAGTCGGGGAAACAAGTCGGAAAAGCATGGGGCGAAAACATATGTTGAGCCACCTCCCAAACCCGATGCAAATGGAGAGGAGAATCCCGAACCCGATGGGCTGAAGACCTTTCTCATCCAATCAGAGTCTGCCACGTGTCATCCAGGTGGCAATGCGCGGGAAAATATTTCAAAAATCTGTTTTCGTCTGTTCCGTGCCCTAAATCTTCAAATCGTCATATCTTTTGATCCAGAGCTCGGATTTGCACGTTCTTTATATCAACGGAAAGCTAGTGAAATTACTCTACATGATTCTGGGGCTAATCTCGAGTTTTGGTGTAGTCTAGAGAGAGAAAATTGAGAAACAGCTCTGACGCGTGGTAATGACAGAAGTGACATTTCAGCGACCAGTTTTAATGCAGCAGACAGCCCGCCGTTTTGCCAGGATCCGTCGCTTCTACCATGATGAAATGATTTAAAATACGACCTAGAGGTGGTTGGAGGAGATCTGACTTTCCTCTTTCTTCCTTCTCTCATTCTTCCTATATATTGTAAGGAGTGGCAAAATATAAAAGAGATTTGTTCATTCTTTCTGCTCTGCCCTCCCTTCTTTTCTTCTCTAGGGTTGAAAATGGAGTTCGAACCTCCTCCCTTGCTCTGTAATGGCGTTTTTTTCCTTTTACTAATGGAATGATGTTCTGTGCAAACTTCTGGAGCAACAAAACGTGTTTTGTGATGCATCTGTCCATCCTTTCTCGTTTTTGCTTGTCTTCTTCTTGCCTCTCTTCATTGCAGGTGTCTGTGCATGTTTGAATGTTCATTGCAGGTCTGGAGCTGTGTTCATGGAGTTTTGGGACATTTTCTGTGTGAAATCTATCCTTGGGCCTGTGATGCATCTGTCCATCCTTCCCATTGCTCACCTCTCTTTGTCCCATGGCAGTTTTGATAGATGTTCAACATTCTCCTTCTCTGGTGTATCACCGTTTTAGTGTAGGCTTTTGCTATTTTTTCCTTCTCTCTCTCTCTCTCTATCTCCTTGGCATGGTTAGATTAGGATTAGATTAGCTTGCCTGCACTGGAATAGCTTGTGGCAGGTAGTTTAGGAGCAGGAACCAGCCTTCTCTGGAGATTCCTCTCTCGGTTTTACAAGTCCCACGCTTGGAGAGAGGTTTCCATGTTGTGCAATCACACTGGATGCCTGAACATCAACCTAGAAGCCTGATGTGCATCCAGGGGTGCTATGATTTTGCACTAACAGTTTTGGCACGCCCGGTGGGACCTTAGAGGTCTTTCACTTCATCTTTTGCAGGTTGATGTGTTCCTGTGAAGATTTCAGCCTTTGGAGGCACTTGCAAACACATCTGGTGACTCCATCTGATCAGCAACCCATTTCTCTGAGCTTGCAGACCCGTTTCCATACATTTTCATCCATCTTTCTTTCCATCCCTTTCATTCTTTTCCATTCCATGAAGTTGTGCAATCATGACTTCATTTCCATCATGGATTTCACATCAACAACAGCAGTATATTCCACCTCCAACACATTTTACAAAATCCTCCAGATCAGCATGCATACTCATATGAACAGCAGTGCCAAAGTCAGTTTGGCTATGGAGCTTTCCAAGAGCAAGGGTGTGCATACAATGAAGACCATCAGATCCAAGATGCTGGTCTGTTGGAGAAAATCCAAAAGATGGAGGAGGGGATGGTGCAGTCCAGGGCTCAGGCACAGATGAGAGCATTTGGAATCGGTTGTGAAGCACCCTGTCCATGGGTGGGACCTTTTCCAAGTCATTACAGCCCTCAGGAGAAGCTTGACTTCATGATTGCAACGCTGCCTTTGCTTGCAAAGTGGATTGAAGAAATAGAAGTGTATGAGAGAAGTATTCAGCAACCTTGTCAACAGGTAAACACACCATCTCATGCCTTTTCTTTTCCTCTTTCCCAATCTGTTTCAGTTCAGCAGTGTCAAGTTTCAAACTCTCCATCTGCTGTCCCAAATGTTGAATCCATTTCTCCACCTCTCAGTCTTCCACCACACCTCGATTCTTCTTTCCTTTTTCCTTCCAAACAGTCATCCCCTCCATAAGAGCTAACAGAAACACCCCCTCCTCCAAAGAAACAAGAGGTTTCACCTCCTCCACCACCACAAAAAATTGTCAAATCAGTGGAGTTTCAACCTATCCCTCCTTTTGCATTCCCAATTCCATGTGGGAAAGAAGAAATTGTAAAAATCAGTCATCAAGGACAACAGGAGGAAGAGCCAAACAGAAAAGAAATGACAGACAGCTTGAAGGTTTGGGCTGCCAAATTTGGGATGACAAGGATCCCCTTGATGGTCAAGCCTACAGAAGAAGCTAGGGTTGGAGAACAAATGGTGGTCAGGACTGATTTTGTTGCAGCAGAAGAAGAAGATCTTGCAGCCCCAACTTGTCCTCTAGAGCAGCAGATTGAAGAGTTTGACTTGACAAACTTCATGCTGGAGAAGGAGTTCAATCAAGAGCAAGATTGCCTTCAAACATTGGAGGAAGGAGAAGCTGCTCCAAATCCAAAAGAAGAGGAGCACAATCTAGCTATGGAGGAGAAAAATGTAGATCCAAGGGCTTTGAGCACAAAGCAGGTTACAGAAGAACCTTCAGTTCTTCTTTCCACTTCATCTCTCTCAAGTTCTAGCACTGAAAAGGAGTTTGATCTCTCAAACTCAATATTGGAGAGTGAAGGAAACCATGGTGGTCAAGTTGCAGATCAAGAGGACACCATGGAGGAAGTTGAACACGAGCAGCAGGACAACAATGAGGCAGTTTACCTGTCAGATTTGGAGGACTGTTTTGATGGAGAAGAGCCGGTTGAGTTTTCACCATTCTCTCTTTCATCATCCACATTCCAAACACAAGAGTCTGCTGTCATGAAGGAGAGCATTCATTTGCAGCAGCCTGCATCTTATAGCAGCCCTTTGAAATCAAAATTGGAAGATTCTAATCTTCCATGTTCTTTATTGGAGGAAGAGAAAGGACAGAAGGATTCCACCATTTCTTCCACACCATCCATTCAAGGTCTACAAGAAAACTCCATTCTTGGAGTTGAAAATCAGAGCAATGGGCATATCAAACGGATCAGACCTTGCCCAATCAGGTATTTGGCTTCATTGGAGCCAAAGGAGAAGCCACAACCAGTCATGCTTGCTTCTGAGCATGAGGACGAGCTACAAAGTACCAAGGATCAGCTGCCATACCTCTTCAATCCAAATGCAGAGCAACTAAAAGAGGTATTGGATTTTTCAGTTGATACCTTGATGATTTGGATAGAAGACCAGCTTCTTGTTGATTTTCCATCCATCCAAACAGCCATGATCAGTGCCAGATCAATTACATGGCTGCCAATTTTGAAGAAAGGAAGCTATTTCTCACAACCAGTTGCAGGATTTGTTTAGCTTGCCTTTGCTTCCAGTTAGAGTAGAGTAGCTAGGTTTGCTTTCAGCAGAAGAAGTGCTTGTGCACACTCTGCATGTTCCATTTGGGGCATGTATGATTTTCAGTTTTGTACATAGTTTTTGGTGTTGCTGGTTTTGCTCTTGCACAGTTCGTTTCAGTGGTTTTTGATGAGAACAACTCCATGCCCGGTGGGTTTCCAAGTGGCTCAGAGGAGAGATTTTCAAAGTTCAGATTAGTTTTCAGGCTATTACTTATGACTCCATGCCCAATGGATTGCTTCAGGCTACTGGTCTTTTCATCTAGCAGGCAGATGCCCCCGTTGAGTCGCCAAATTGTTATCCAAAATTCCCCCCCAGGGTAATTTTGATAACATGCATCAGAATATCCAAATCCCAAGAAAATTGATTGATTCAGAGCATTTAAAAATCAGGCTTGCAGGGTCCCTTCAGGTAATTTTCTAACTCCCCTGGCCGAGGAAAAAAGGAACAAGCTCTGAGAAAGTACGGAGAAGGTTGCAGAAAGCAAGTAGTTCGGGCCAGGAAAATTTGTGAAAATCGGCTAAGTCCCAGTCCAGCACAAGTTGGATTAAATGGGACAAAAGTACGTGAACCACCCGAACCGCCCGAAATGAGTCCAGGCAGCCCACTAAGCATTTGGGACAAGTGGGACTAAAGTAGGCGGTGGGCGCGAAATGCCGGTTTGACCGAGAGAGAGAATCGGCTGAAATAAGCACAAAGGGGCAGTTCGGGACGAATGGAACAAATGGACGCGAAATGCCTGAACCGGCCGAATCGCGTGAAATCATCACAAGGGGCCAAAATCAAATGGGACATCCAGGAACAAATGGAAGTCAGTGAAGTACGCAAAGGAGCCGAGAGCCAATCAGAAGATGCCACGTGTCCTCATAAGGGAAAAGGTCAAAAAGTCAAAGGGCGAGTTTTCGAGCACTGATCCGAACCAATGAGAAGCTGCCACGTATCCAAGCGAAAACCCCACACAAAGGGATATGTCGTCGGGTCGTCCAAACCCGATGCACAAAGGAAATCGGGTTTCATAGTCAGGAAAACATGATGGAGAAACATGGCGCAAGAACATGTCGGAAGGGTTGAAAAACCCGACACCTAAGAAATGTGTCGGAGGGATTGGAAAGCCCGACGCACAAAGAAAATCGGGTTTCATAGTCAGGGAAACAAGTCGGAAAAGCATGGGGCGAAAACATATGTTGAGCCACCTCCCAAACCTGATGCAAATGGAGAGGAGAATCCCGAACCCGACGGGCTGAAGACCTTTCTCATCCAATCAGAGTCTGCCACGTGTCATCCAGGTGGCAATGCGCGGGAAAATATTTTAAAAATCTGTTTTCGCCTGTTCCCTGCCCTAAATGCTCAAATCGTCATATCTTTTGATCCAGAGCTCGGATTTGCATGTTCCTTATATCAACGGAAAGCTAGTGAAATCCTCTACATGATTCTGGGGCTAATCTCGAGTTTTAGTGTAGTCTAGAGAGATAAAATCAAGAAACGGCTCTGACGCGTGGTAATGACAGAAGTGACATTTCAGCGACCAATTTTAATGCAACAGACAGCCCGTTGTTTTGCCAGGATCCGTCGCTTCTACCATGATGAAATGATTTAAAATACGACCTAGAGGTGGTTGGAGGAGATCTGAATTTCCTCTTTCTTCCTTCTCTCATTCTTCCTATATATTGTAAGGAGTGGCAAAATATAAAAGAGAGTTGTTCATTCTTTCTGCTCGGCCCTCCCTTATTTTCTTCTCTAGGGTTGAAAATGGAGTTCGAACCTCCTCCCTTGCTCTGTAATGGTGTTTTTTTCCTTTTACTAATGGAATGATGTTCTGTGCAAACTTATGGAGCAACAAAATGTGTTTTGTGATGCATCTGTCCATCCTTTCTCGTTTTTGCTTGTCTTCTTCTTGCCTCTCTTCATTGCAGGTGTCTGTGCACGTTTGAATGTTCATTGCAGGTCTGGAGCTGTGTTCATAGAGTTTTGGGACATTTTCTGTGTGAAATCTATCCTTGGGTTTGTGATGCTTCTGTCCATCCTTCCCAATGGCTCACCTCTCTTTGTCCCATGGCAGTTTTGATAGATGTTCAACATTCTCCTTCTCTGGTGTATCACCGTTTTAGTGTAGGCTTTTGCTGTTTTTTCCTTCTCTCTCTCTCTATCTCCTTGGCATGGTTAGATTAGGATTAGATTAGCTTTCCTACACTGGAATAGCTTGTGGCAGGTAGTTTAGGAGCAGGAACTAGCCTTCTCTGGAGATTCCTCTCTCGGTTTTACAAGTCCCACGCTTGGAGAGAGGTTTCCATGTTGTGCAATCACACTGGATGCCTGAACATCAACCTAGAAGCCTGATGTGCATCTAGGGGTGCTGTGATTTTGCACTAACAGGACCCAAAAAATTGAGTTTGAAACTTTGAGATGTAAACATTGTCATAGCATAGGACACTCTGACAAAAGTTGTTCCAAGAAGAAGACCCCTACAATGGAAGCTGAACAGCCTATGGAGGGCTCAGCTCTGAGCAAGGATAGTAGGGTTCTTAGCACGGATAACTGGAATGAAGACAAAGCCCCTAGTTAGAAGAAGTTGGAGTTCAATAGAAAGGGGGAAAAAAGGGGTTTTAGAACTCAAATAAGGAAACATCTGGTCTGGCATCCCAAAGTCTCAGCAGCAGTTTTGCCTGAAGCACCTAACAAAGAGGACTTGGAAAATCCTTTGAAGGTATCCATGGTGGTGAATGATTAAGAAGGCTCTATGAAGATTAATATATTCCCTACTGAATAATTTCATAGCAGTAAGGAAGTCAAGATAGATAATCAGCTGTGCATCACTAAGGAAACTTCGAACAAGGACTGTAGGGATTTTAAAGAACCTTTACAGAAAACACTCCTAGGGGAGATGGTAATTCATTTGCAGATATACCTCCTTGTTCTAGAAACATATCAGTGGTTTCACCTACTTGCTTCAGCACCAAAATAGCTGATATACACACACCTGACAGGATTCAGAAAGAACGTGAAGAGGGAGAAGTTACGCCTATCAAGGATGAGGAGGATCCAGATTCTGGATTCACAAAGGTCATTTCAAAAAAGAAAAAAAGAATGAAAGGATTTGAAATGATCCCAGAATCACTCTACAGTGATAAGAAAAAGAAAAAAGACAACTGGGACACCTCAACATCCAGAACAACTAGATCTTCTGCTAGATGATTAGTTGACTTTGGAGGAAGCACAAAAAGAGGAAGACCCTCTAAAAAGGCTCTTAGATCTAAGAGAATGGAGAGGGACATTACAGATGGCGTTCAACGTCAGTTGAACCATTAGGAAATTCCAACCACCAATCATTCCAAATGAAGATTATTTCTTGGAACATCCGAGGCCTAAATGGAAACTCCAAGCAGAGAATCATCAAGGAGTTACGGGATTCTAGTAATCCTAGTATTTTGATTCTGCAAGAAACTAAGATGAAAGCTAAGACCCTAGAAACTATTAAAAAGAGTTTCTGGGATAACTCTGAAATGGCGGCTGTTGACTCCCAGGGAGCTTCTGGAGGACTGGCTACTCTTTGGGATAAAAGGCACTGTACTGGTACGGTTCTCAATGCTAGTATTAATCATCTTGCAATCAAATTTGTTGCTATTGAGAATAATGGTGAATGGATCCTTTCTAACATTTATGCCCCTAATACGGTTAGTGGTAGAAGGAAGCTTTGGGCTGACCTTAAAACATTTAGAAACCAGCATTGTTCTGCTAACTGGCTTATTATGGGGGATTTCAACTCCCCACTAAACCTAGGTGAAAAGTATGGAGGTACCTCCAGCTTTTCTACTGGTATGGAGGATTTTGCTGATTTTATTGCTGAACATAACCTCTTAGATGTGGATCTTCATGGGAATAAATACACTTGGAATAATAGAAGGTTGGGAAAGGAGTTTATCCAGGTGAGATTGGATAGGGCACTAATTTCAGCGAGCTGGATTCTCAGTCAAGACTTCCACCTCTCTTCCTTGCCCAGAGTTGGATCGGATCACAATCTGATTGCTTTAAATTTTCTCAATTGGACTAAACCCACCAGAAGCTCATTCAAATTTGAAAAGATGTGGATGGAGCATGACAATATCTATGACAAGATAAAAGAATGGTGGGGATGGAATGGTGAAGGCACTGCTCAATTTAGATTGGTTCAAAAGCTCAAAAATGTCAAAAAGCAAGTCAAAATCTGGAATAAAATCATTTTTGGTAATGTATTTGACAATAAATAAAAAGTTAAAACAAAAACTTCAGGATCTGGAAATAAAAATGGATACTATGGGGAGATCGGCTGAAGACAAAGTTAATGAAAAGAATATTCTTTCAGAGTTGCATACGATCTGCAGCAGAGAGGAATCTTTATGGAGACTTAAATCTAGAGCTATTTGGCTTAAAGAGGGAGACAGGAATACGAAGTTATTTCATATGACCACTTTGAAGCACAGAGCCTGTAATAGGATCTTAGAAGTTTCTAAAAACAATGGAAATATCATAAAAGATCCCAATAGCATCAAGAAAGAAGCGCTTGATTTTTATAAAAAACTTCTTGAGGAGAGGAATATCATCAATTCTGAAGCTATTTCTTTTATGTTGGAGGCCATTCCCCAAGATAAAATTGAGGAACAAAAATTTAGAAGTATCACCAAAGTGGTCATGCTTGAAGAGCTGCAAAAAGCTGTATTTTCTTTAGAGGGTGACAAGGCTCCTGGTCCGGATGGGTTCTCCATAAATTTTTTCCAGAAATTTTGGGAAATCTGTTCGGAGGATCTTCTCAGAGCGGTGAATGAATTCTATAGAACGGGAAATCTTTTGAAAGAGATTAATAACACTCACATTGTGCTGGCCCCAAAAAAAATGGATGCTAAAGATTTCAAAGACTTCAGACCTATCAGCCTTGTGAATGCCATCTATAGAATTTTTACCAAAATTATTACTACTAGGCTTCAGCTCATTATGAATGAACTTATCTCAAGGCAGCAGAGTGGCTTCATCAAAGGCAGGATTATACAAGACGGAGTGATTATGGTTCACGAGACCATACATTCTATGGAAAATAATAAAAAGGCAAATATGGTCCTCAAGCTTGATATGAATAAAGCTTTTGACAAGGTCTCTTGGGTTTTCCTTGACAAAGTCTTAACAAAATTTGGGTTTCCAGAAAAATTTAGAAGAATTATTAAGGCTTGTATCTCTATGGCCAGATTCTCAGTGGTAGTTAATGGTGAGCCTGTGGGTTTTTTCACTAGCAGCAGAGGACTTAGACAAGGGGACCCTATCTCCCCCTTGCTCTTCATTCTTTTGGCTGACAGCCTTAGTAGAACAATTGGCAAAGCAGTTAATGATGGGCTTTTAAATGGCTCTAAGCCCACTTCCATCAGTCAAGCTGTCTCCCATCAGCAATTTGCGGACGACACTATCCTTCTTCTTCTGGCGTCAGTCATTGAAGCCAAGGCTACCAAGGCTTTACTGCGGCTCTACGAATCTGCTTCTGGGCAAGAGATCAATTATGATAAAAGCTCCATCTTCTTTTTCAACACTCCTGAGGAAAGGCAGCTTAAAATTGCTAAAATTCTGGGTTGTAAAATAAGTGCACTTCCAGCCACTTACTTGGGCCTTCCTCTCGGCACTAGGAAAGTCTCTTGCAAGGTGTGGGATGATTTATTGGAGAGATTCCAAAAAAAAATGGCTGGTTGGAAAGGAGCCATTTTATCTAGTGCTGGTAAGTGCCTGCTCATTAAAAGTACTCTTCAAAATCTGCCCATTTATGTCATGTCGCTCTACAAGATCCCCTCTTCCTTCAGAGATAAGATTGAAAGGATTCAGAAAAAAAATTTATGGCAAGGCATGGAAGAGAAGTTCAAATTTCACTTAGTGGCTTGGGACAAGGTTTGCACCCCGAAGTTTATGGGAGGTCTGGGTATAAAAGATATTGAGAAAATGAATGAGGCCCTCATTGCTAAAATGGGCTGGAGAATGTTGTCTGAGAAACAACCCTGGATTGATTTAATCAAAGCAAAATACCTAAATCATCAAACTGTGTACTCTTTCCTACAAGATGAGCACCTCCCCTATGGTTCCATTTTTTGGAATAATCTGGTCAAGAGCAGAAATTTCATCAAGCAGGGCAGTAAATGGAAAGTGGGGGATGGTAGGGACATAAACTTCTGGGAGGATAATTGGTTTAATGGAAATCTCATGGATAGATTTGGGATTGTTAAGGACAGTCTTATAAGCAAGTATGGCATTAAAATCAAGGACTATATTGAGGGAAATGGTACCAGCAAGAATTGGAAAAAACTTACTGTGGAGAGAAATGATCTGATGCAAATTACTTCCTCCCTTCAAGATCAATTAGATCTTATTCCATTAAGTCAGCTGGATTCCAAGGATGAGCTGGTATGGAATAATTCCAATGATGGGAATTACTCTGTCAAAACTGGATATAATAATTTCTTCCACAGTAGTCAAACAGAGTTCAATTGGAATAAGATTTGGATGACTGAATTAACTCCTAAAATAAATTTTTTCCTTTGGCTGGCTATCAGAGGCAGGATTCTTACCACTGACAACCTGATGAGAAGAGGATTTATAATCCCTAATAGGTGTCATCTTTGTAAGAAAGATTCTGAGGATATCAGCCACCTGTTCATACATTGTGAGTATGCTACCAGAATATGGAGTTTTTCCCTCTCTAAATTTGAAGCTCTCTGGGTGGTGCCGAAGGATCTTAATCAGCTATGGACTCAATGGAACCCACCCTTTAGGCATTGTGTTGTCAAAAGGATCTGGAAGCTGGTTATCCCTCATTTAATCTGGAGGATATGGAAGGATAGAAATGATATTATCTTCAGAAATAAGAAGCAAAACTATAAACTTAGTATTGGTAAAATTTCTAATGGTATCAAAGAGAATATTGCTAGATTTAAACCCCCCAAGAACAAGAGATATCCAGAGAATGAAGAATACATCTTATCCAATTGGCAGATTGGAACTGTCAATAGTCGGAGCAATCCCGGGAATAGCATTGATAGATCTTTGATTAAATGGCATCCTCCTGATTTTAATTGGTATAAGTTGAACTTTGATGGGGCCTCTAAGGGGAACCCTGGGATTGCGGCAGGGGGAGGAGCGATACGGGATCATAAAGGTAATCTGATTGTTGCGTATGCTGGGAAAATGGGAATTCAAACTAATCATTTTTCCGAAGCATTATCTGCTCTATGGGGCCTGAGAATTTCCCAGACTCAAAATATCCAGAACCTCATTATTGAAGGGGACTCCCTGAATATCATTAATCTCCTTAAACAGTGCTCATCTCCAAGTTGGAGCATCAAGGATTTTATCTCAGAGTCCATAAGTATTTGTCAAACATTCAATAACATCAGGATCATGCATACTTACCGGGAGGGTAATAAATTGGCAGATGCGCTGGCTAATTATGGCATTAATGTTAACCACACTGTTTGGGATAATAATAGCATCCCTAAGCAGCTTCAAAACAACATTCATGCGGATTTCTATACGCACGCAATATCTTGAGCTGAGTTATGATTATTGGGTGTGGATCAGCATCAATAATACTCCCACACGTGTTGACTTAAAAAATATGATTATGCAAATCATGTCAAATAATCAAGATAGTGTGAAGTATATGGGGAATTCCAAGTGGAGTTACATTGATTTGAAAATCGTGCATGCGGGCTGCACTGCGTCTGCTAAAAGTTGGATACAAGGCTCCACGGAAACCGAAGACAGTAGTAATGTGATTGATGACAGGGAGCAGGCTAACAAAAAGGCCGTTATTCCCACATGTGATTTTCCGCAGGCTCAGATCAGCAGACACGCAGACGTTCGTGGGAAAAGCAACGGCTCTCATTTCCAACATTGTGCGGATTACAACAGTAAAAAGTAGACTGGCTTCAGCGCTCACAAGGATTTGGGAATTTGTTGCAAACAGTTAAGCACAGTGAAGATGGGGGGTCCCCCTTGCCAAATTGAGCCTAGTGCGGACCCGGACTGGAAGGATAATATTGAGCTATGGAGCATACTCAGCAAGGGTGGCATCACCAACTTCATGGAGAAGGTTCAGGGGCATGATCAAAGCATCTCAGTGCATTTTGTGAAGGATTGGAAGGAGCGGACTGTGGAATATGGGGGGCAGAAGATCTTGGTCAATGAGGAACTTATTGCTGAAGTGACCGGCCTTGGCTTGGAGGGCTACCATTTTTTTAACAAAAGGGTCGACAGAGATGTTGAAGAGAGGAGATTTGTGGAGGGATCTGAGAAGCTGATCTACGTTACAGCGGGCCTGCTTGTTAGCTCGATCCCTCCACCTTATGATGAGGTTACTCGCATGATGATACGGTTCATTTCCTTGGAAGGAAGGTTTGTCACTGTACCTGCTAAGCACCTTATCTTTCTTAACCACTTCCGTAGGAATCGCATGGTTTGTTTCCCCCATTTCTTGCTGAACTCTCTTGAGCGCTCCATTTTGGAGTTTCAAAAGCATACCCGGGTGGTTCCTTTACACCAGGGGCTTATTTTGCTGCTGCATAAATGTTGTCTTCTTAAGTATCCTGGTCTCCCATCCTCTCCTAGCTCAGTTCCCCCTCTGTCGGGTTCTGCTGCTGCTAGCCCCGTTTCTCCATTCTCTGCCCCCGCCACCGCTACTGTCACCCCCCTGCCGGCCATCCAGGCTTCTTCTTCCATTCCCCCTACTGCTGCTCCCACCCCCCACTTCACCTCCACCTCGGCCAGACCGGTTACCAGGGCTTCTAGAAAGCTTAACCTTGAGACTCTTGCTGTGGGGAAGGGTCCTCATGAAATTGAAATTGCACATGACCTACTGAATATTAGCAGTGCCAGTCCCCGGGATGTGCATATGGAAAGCTCTTCAAAAAGGCTGGAAGCCTTAGAGGCTGATATGAAACTGTTGAAGGATGAGGTTAAGAACTTGGCAAAACAGAAAGGTAAGAGGAAGAAGGAGGAGGAGGTGGATATTGATAACAGCCAGATTGATGATATCTACAAGAAGCTGAACTCCTTAGACTCCCGTTTAGGGAAGGCCAAAACTCGTCATGATTACAATATGGCCATCTTTAGGGTGATTGAGGAGTTCATTGAGCAACATGTCAAAAGTGTCTCCAACCTCAGCGGAGTTCCGGCAACACTTTGGGGCAATGATAAGGAAAGCAAAAGGACCATTGATCAGCTGGATAAGACTGACGCTGCCCACATGACAACTTTGGGTATGTTCCATTCCTGGAAGAATATCAAGACCAGCATAGACAAAGCTGCCAAAAAGTAGTTGTAGATGCTTTAGCTGTTCTTGTCTGTTTTTATGCTATTTTTTTGCGGTCTCTCTACTACTTTTTTGCAGTGTTTTTGTTGTTTTGTCTTGTTTGGGTAGTTGTTTTTTGGCTACTTTGGGCTTCATTGTCACATTTGGATTCTGATCCTTTTCTCTCTGGTTTTCATTCCTATTCTGGCTCCTAGGCCATCTTTTGTACTCAAGGGTATAGTCCCTTTCAAAAAACTATTTGCCAATAATAAAAAAAAAAAAAGAGAAAATTATTCTCCAAAGAGGCAATTATCAAATTGATACTCTATGATACAACCATCAATGTAAACACAATTCCACCAAACTAGATCATTATAAAAAATACATCTGCATGCCAAAAATAGGCAAGTGTCCATTGTCCCTATGAAATTGTCAAACACTGCATTTGTAACTATGTTTGTTAGAGTAATCATAATGCATTCTAACGTTACTACCATATTTAGAAATCACATTTATTACCTATAGAGACATGTTATTTTTAATTATGGTAAGAAGGAGATTTTACATTGTGATCATAGTTACAAACATGCTCAAATTATGGGTCGTAAAATACACCTAACAAATACATACTAAAAATAGATGCATTCCCAAAACAAAATTTACTTTGTCATGTAAGTATGAAGATGAACACTATCAATGTGACCATCAACCTAGGTAAACTGTTGTCAAATATCCAAATCTGAAAAATGAGTTTAACCTACAGTACCTAAATTGTACCAGAAACTCAAAATTTAAATAAGGAGTATTTCAAAAAAATTCAATGTAAGAAAATCACTGAGTATGGTAAACATGTCTCTTAGTTTCCCTTACGAATATGAACACAAAAAGTTTAAAGCTACATAAATGGGAAAATATTTCCTTATAATAATACAATAGAAATCCAATAACAAAAAGCTATAAATTAATTATATGTTATTTGTCATTCATTAGCTATGTAATATATAATTTAAAAATTATTTTCCAACCCATTTAAATGGATTTTCATTTTCAATGTACATGATCTCAGGTTTTATTATCAACTAATGGTGGATTCAAAACTTCATTTACCTTTGCAATAGGTTTGTATTCCATCTTTATCTTACCATTACTTTGATGGTGTGATGGATGAAGTTTCCAACAATTTTCCACCCGGTGTCCACTCAAACGATAATGAGTACAAAAATTCCTTGGACAAGAGGAATTATTATTTCCATTTCTTTCCTCTAAATGATGAGATTGGTATTTTTCATTTTCCTTGTTCTTGATGAATGAAACTAACTTATTCATCAATGTCCTTCTCTTTCAAAAACTGACAATAGAATGGTTATGTAATCCACAAAAAGTGCAGGGAAAGACATTCCACATTTTCTGAATATCATAGCCAAATTTCTTAAAATGAAAGAGAGGATGAGAAGTTTTATAAATTTATTTTTTAATTATGATTATTATAGAACATGGAGGTGAAATTTCATTACCTCTTCTATGCAACTGCTTACCAAATCCATAATGATGAAGAATCATTGGTTTCCTACTCAGATTCTTTCTATAGAACTAGGGGTGCATTCACTTTGTTGTCAGAAGCTTGTCTCCCTTTAGTGTTCTTGGAGCAATCTCCAATTTCAATTCTCGTACTAGGATAACCAAAATATAAAAATGAGGGTGATCCTCAATCTGTATTGGGTTAGTAATACCTTATCCATTTTTACCAAGGCCTCTTCCATAAAATCCACTTTCAACATTTGTCAAGATCCGACATGCCTTTAGTGTGTTTTTAAAATGAACCAAAAGAATCATTACCTAAATTTGAATTCGAATGAGAAGAAGAAGAAGAATCATATGGTGAATAATTACATTGCACTCATCGTTCATGGTTTTTGCATTTAAAGTTGAAGGGAATTCTTTTTTCAGTTCACCACATTGTAATTTGATTCAAGATTTCATCCTTGGGTTGAGCTCAAATCTCAAACATGCAATTTTTTCTTCAAGGAAATAGAGCTTACATCTCAGAAAATATTTTCTTCCTGAAATTTCTTGTTATATTTCCTTAAAGATATTCCAACCTTTCCTTCTTTAAGGCTTTCCCAGTATCTATCTACAAACACCCTGTACTTCCATAACTAAATGCTACTGCAAATATGGAAGATCAAGCCACAAATTCAACAAAATATGATGGGATTAGAAAATCAAAATTGATATACAAATGAATCTAAAATTAAACATTGAATCATCCATCTCTGATACCAAACATGATCCGTAAATAGATATATTTTCCTCTACTCTATGATTTTAAATTCCGGATCTTAACAAATTCATCAAATCTTTTATGATATAATAACCAAAAATTTTATTTTGCATATGATTTCTGATTTTAAACTGAATTAGAAATGATTAAAATTAATTTTTAAACTATATAGATTCATTTAAATTTATCAATTTATAACAAATCCATCATGAATCAATTTTCTTACAAAGCAATTAATTGAATTTCCACAAAAAAAAGAATTTTCAGTGTTAAAATTCCTATGTCAAATTCAGTTTGAATTAATCCATTAATGTTCATATTTGAAGAACTGAATATAAAAATTAGAATAAAAATGCCACAAATAATTCTATGAAGACTTAGAATTTCCTATGTTCGTTGGTGAAACGAACTTAGTTTCACTTTTCATGTTCTCTAAGCACTTGCATAGGGTCTTCCCTTTGGATTTTTGTCTTCTAGTGACTTAGGATGCATAAAGCAACATCACAAAAAATCCAAAATGGGAAAATGAATACACAACTATATTTTTTATCTGAATTTTAAACAAATTCTTAGTTCACTTTGAGACATGAAAATTCTCCTAAGTGGCTTAAAAATGTAGATTTCTAAAAATTCCTTGTTAAGCTTGATACACATAGTCACCCAGTTTAACTACTTTAAGAAGAAAATGCTTCCTTATATATTAAGACACCTTTGTGGTGTAATATAATGGGGATTTATTTTAGTATCTAGGTGGTTGGGGGTTCGATCCACCCCAACCACCTCTATCAAATCAATTTTTCCGAACTTGGTATTAATATCCCACATGCATCAGATATGGGCTTGTTTAAGGATTTACTAATTTATTTGCTAACTAGATATATCATGGTTTGAGCCATGGCTATTGGTAATGTTTTTCTAGCCATGTGGGAATGACAGTTGACTATATGTCATCATTATCATGTGTTGATTATGTGGCTTGTGAAGGAATGCCATATAGTTGGTTGGTAGTCTATGTTAGGACTCAGGCAGTCTAAGCTAGAGGCGGTGAGTCTAGTCGGTGGGTGAGTTAACCAAGCTATGTGTAGAATTTTTTGTTTGGAAAATATGGGTAATGTTGTAACCAATGATAATATGTGGCTCAGTTGGTAACCTCAGAAATATGGCCCTTAACTAACCCCAAACTTGGTCCTATACACATCATTTTAAATTCATTGCAATATATATCCCACATGCATCAATGCAAATACAATGTAGAAACAAATATATAAAATATTTTGTAATAGTAAAATGAAGTAATGAAGGCAAAATAACCCCTCCAAAAAAATGATGGTGTCGACCTTGGTTGAGGACCCTCAACCAACAAATAGCGGGGCCCACCAATTTGAAAAATGAGTGTCAAGATACTAGCGTCACAAAATTAACCTTTTTTACTCAATTTTACGTTTTCATGTGTCACAACTTGATCAGATAGTTGCACACTATTTCTTCTCTTTAAACTCATAAATTTCTGTAGATGGTAACTTGATCCAATAGAATCCATTTTTAGGTTAAAATAATCAAAGGAAATCTCTTGGATTCTTCTACCATACTGTAATGATCCTATGTGATTTAGGTAAAAATTTTCCACTGAATTGATCTATGGATCAAATTAGATGGATCAATATCTAACAAATTATTATGTCATCATGATGTAATTTTAAAGGTATACTTTTTATTGTATCTATGTTAATTTTATAAATTATTTATAATATTATGCGATATTTTTGGTAGGTTATTGAAGGGATACCAGACAAATAAAAGTACATAAAGTTGGTGAGGTTTTAGTAGTGCTATAGATATTTCCATAATTTGTAGTTGTAGGCCTCTATAGGGGTTGACCCCTCCAAGTAGAAGGAAATATTTTTGATGTTATATGTTTGAAAATATGGTTTAATGTAGTAAGGTTATAATGTAATTCAATTATAAGTGAATTTTTTTGTTTCAATATTGGCCTCATTGTTAATGAATGGTTTTTTCTAGATGTTTAGGAGAAGATATTGACCCATAAATTCATTTCCAAGGTGCACATTCCCTTTCAATGAACAATTAAATATATCCATTTATGTTAGGTTTCTTGCAGAACAGGGTAATAAAGTGTAAACAAAGGGAAATAAAAAATATGACTACTAATAGAGAAGGCAGCCAAAAAGATACAAAAGCCACATAGAGTGGGATGAAATTATCATAATATTTTAAAAATTACAAGAATTACCTTATCAATGAGATGAGATCATAATTCTTCAAGATAATTATGAGATTGAAAGGTAAATTTGAATGGTCCATCCACCAAAAATACCTTCCTTCAGAAGGAAAAATTAAGCACTTTCTTGAATTTGAGAAATATTACAACCCAATTGATATGTCATTTTTCAAAGAGTTTTCTGACATATTCCTTAGTGTTAGTCTTTGTGTTATTAAAACCCTCTTCAAGTCATGGTCTAGAAAACAAAAATCATCCTTGACTATGAATTTAAATGTGGGACTCTAATTTTATGCATTTTGAAATTTTATGTATGTCTATTTGATGATGATCTTAAATGAAAATATAAAATAATGTGCTTAAATATTGTAGAAAACATATGTTCTTAGAAAAAGGGCTATGAGCCAAGTTGTAGAAAATACATTCCTTGAATCACACAAATTTGGTAGGTCTTATAGAAATGTTAAACATGTAATTGCACCACCAATGATTTATGTTGAAGGATATTATAGAGAACCTACTTGTGATACCTTCATAGTGGAAGATGACATTCATGATAAATAATTAGTTAAAATATGGATGAAACCCTACAAAAATACTTCAGAAAATGATCCTGACTAAAGTAGAAGTGTTGTAAAAAAAGGAAATTCTAAGTCAAAAATAAAGAAGAGTAGCGGTGGAGGTCATAATAATATTTTAATAATTTGGTCTTAGAGGTCTTCATGCAACTTAAAATTTTTATCGGGTTATAGTTGTATTACATGTAAATATGGAAATACAACAAGAAACATATGAATGGGACACATTTCAGTCATATTTTTGTCCAAATGAAGAATACAGTATAAGAATCCATGAGCGTTTGCAATTGGGATTGAATTTTTTGTATATATATGGAGTGATAATTTGTATAGGGTTTACTAGAGTTACAATTGGGTTCATTTTCGATCACTCCAAATCCATGTGTAAAGCAAGGGCTTCAATAGGGTTTGTTATATAGAAATATAGTAAGAAACATATGATATGAATATATTATCTAGCATGTTACTTTTGTGTTAGAAAAAAATAACAATATGAATTGTATCAACCCTAATTTAACTTTTGATTAGTTTAGTTTAGATTTGATATATAAATGCAACTAGATTTAAATATACTTGAACAATATATATTTTATATTGCAAAAATATACAATTATTTACATATACAATGAAAACTAGGATATTTGTAAGCATACCCAGCGAATATATTAATTAAAAAATGCAAGAGAGGTTAGAGGAATTATTTAGATCATATCAAATAGGTTTTAAATTGTGTCAGTACTAGAGTTGGGAACTATGCAGGATTTTGAACAAACCCATATCAATTGTTATTTAAAAATATTCTTTGGAGTAGAATTGCATAGAATAGCCATGACCAAATTATAAAAATTCACCCTTCCCTACTATTTTGGACCGTTAGCTCTTCAGAGTTTATTTTTTTGTAAATTCCATTATTGTCACTTATTTCACACTTTTGTATGTTGGGATCCACATATAACCCTAGATTTAACACATGTACCTAAAAAAAATAACTATATTATAACACACTCAAACACTCATTAGATATAAAATTAAAATATACAAATTCTTAAGTCACATTGACCTCGGTGGTCATGATTTAGAAGCATCACTCCTGAGGTCAATTTAAGCATGTCATGACACAATTTTGGTTTATTAGGTGTTCTAAGGGTTCTTAGGAGTCATTTCATGTTGGAATTTTGTGCTCAAGAGATAAAATATTCAAATAATGAGGTGTTAGGTAAAACTTAGTTTACCTAGGTTAATTATGCATTTACCTTAGTTAATTATTAATTAGTGGTAAGTTGTTATTAACCATTTATTGTTTGTAATTGGGAATAGTATTCCCATACAAGTATTTTGTCTCTATTGTATTTGTTATATGGTTATATTGTTTAAAACCATATATTTGCAATTATATGTGCATGAGATTGTATATTGTTGCATTGTTTCAACATCCCATTTGTCTGCACATGGTTTTTCAATTCCTATAAGAATTGTCAGCACATTAATTGTAATTTTGATTTGATTGATTATTAATAAAAGTATCAGGCTTCCACCCCTGTTTGATACTTTCATTTGGTACTAGAGCTGGTTGATCTAGACCTATGAGTAGAGAAGGTTGGAGAGAGGTTACAAAAGGAAGAAAAAGTTTTTGGAGAAGAATTTGCAGTCAAGAGAGCCTGTGTTTCCTCTAGAAGCTTCCCAGAATGCCCTGCATCCCCACAACCTCCTGTTTATTCTCCAGGTAAAAGAAAAACACTTTTTTTTGCCTTGGTGCCCCCTGCACCAGGAAAATTTTCTTCCTGGAAGCTCATCAAAAAATGTAAAAAAAAGTCATTTATTTTTTCCCCATTAGGGGTTTTGCTCTAAATTTAGAGGTGCATCTAGTTTTATATTAGTAAGGTTAGTCATTGCTACTTTTGGAGGTCTTTGAAATACTAAGCCCCTTCTGGACCAGGTTGAGTTCTTATGAGAGCCTCAGAGCTCTTGGACCAAGATTTTGGTGCATTAGACCATCGATCGACTTGAGATGACCAAGTCTTGATTTGTATTGGAGCTTTTGGATTGTGAATTCCCATGACTGATCTCAAGTTGGATGGTTTTGCATTTGCACACCGAGCTACTCATTGAATGCATTGGGAAGCCCGAGCCCAATTGAACTTATTTAAGCGAGCCATCCCCATGTAAATAGTGATTTGCATCCAAATGGCCAAGTCTTTTTCATTGGTATTCGATCCAGTCATAGTCACTTAAAGAACATACAGAGACCAAATGATATAAAACAAATCAATTGCATGATCCTATGGGAAATTGACCCCTGAAGCATTTAAGATCATTTCTTAATCTCCATTATGAGTCCACCCTCCTCTTCAAATTGACCTATAGATTGAAACAAATAAAAACGTTTCAGAGTCAAATATTGCATTGAGTGATTAAATCATTTTCCATGACCTTTGCAAAACAAAAAATTATGGTCAAATAGAAAAGAAAACAATGCGATTCGATTGAGCCATTAGCACTAAACGGTGACCCTACTACAAACTCATTAAATATCTAAGGCACTTTAATTAAAAAAGAAGAAGATCAAATCTTTATTCAACCAACATAACACCCATGAAATCCACATAATCAAAACATGGAAAATAAATACATAACATGGAAATCATGTGAAATAGGCAAAAAAAAAACGGTGAAACAAATCAAAATACAATGAAGGAGGATAAATAAAGAAGTTTAGATCCTTTTGGTGCGGAAAAACCTAAACTGCCACACTCTCTTCAAGCAAAGCATGTGGAATCATCCTCTTAGCCACATCATTGATTTTAAAAGGTTAGTCCATTTTTTTCTTGCTTAAATATAAATTGCTTTTCTTCATTTTATATGCAAAGCACATTGGATGCTTGTTGGATAGTGCAAAGGTTGTTTAGGGAGTGGGAGGTGAGGGTTCGACCCCCCCCCAAACATTTTTTTTTAAAAACTATTGAATTTTGCGGCCCATTTAGGGTAAACCACCAATATAGTGGTTAAAAACCTCTGCTAAACTCCCTAGTTTCCGCTAAATAAGCCACTAAATTTAGTGAGAAAAACCCTAATTAAGGCCAATTTTTTTCTCCCAATTGGCTTATTTTTTAGATTTTGAGCAACATTTTTTCCAAAGGAGGGGTGATTGAAAACTTATTTTGAGCTATTTTTTTGTGGTTTTTTGCTCAGAGAGCCGTATTGAGCTCCAGAGGCCACCAGGGCCCCGTAAAACAAAAAAAATTTCCTTGTCATTCAATTTTTTCAGAATTTTGATGTAATTGTATATTTCAGTGTATTGTACTAATTTACAGGTTGCCATATTCAACTGCAAACCATTGTAACTGCTTAAAAACTGGCAGAGTATTTGTACTAAAAAATAATAAAAATTTGGTTTTGTATCACTCACGAGATCTTTGGATCTCATTCGCACCATTCGGTATAAACAGTGCCTCTGGGAAGAGCTTACGAGTAAAGTTCATCACGACTACTACTGCACTTAACGCCTAATATAGCTGCAACAACATTCATCTGGGCATCAACCCTTTAAATCAATGGGGAGTAATAAGGACACAATGCACACACTTTGAGCCCTCCCATCCATCTGTGAATGATTTCTCGACTTAAATCTAGACTGAGAAATTATCTGAGTATATAGCAAAGTTACGCACGTGTATGAGGATATTTCTTTGAGCCGGTGTCAATAATCACACAGACCCCTTTCAGTATTGTCTTGGTACCACGTATCAAATTCTTTCACGTATGTTAACACCTCTTTCACGTATTGTCAGGTATATAGAAAGGATGAGCTTCTTCCACATACCAACGGGTATATTGGAAGGACACGTATATAGAAAGGTTTGGTATATCAGACTGACGGTATATAGATTGGGAGACCATATACATGGAGTGATAATATCCTTACCCTTTGTCAGTTGATTCTGCAAAATGGGCACCAACACTCCAAATTTATTTCTTCCAGATTCACAACTTCTCAGAGGAAATAACTATGCAACATGGAAGACAAAAATCAAGACACAACTTGAGTTTGAAGAGATTTGGACTGTTGTGAATGGTACTATAACCAGATCAACAACTGATACAACACAACAGAGACAGTTTGATAGATCCGATCAGAAGGCCAAGCTGATAATCTTGTTTATAGTGTCCGATGATGTGCAACCCCACATTCATGATGCCAAATCAGCCAAAGAAGCATGGGATAAGTTGAGCATAGTGTACGAGGCCAAGAACAAGAATGTCATACTGAATTTGTAGAGTCAGTTACACACACTGAAGTTCAAACAAAATGAGAAAATAGAAGCTTTCTTAAGAAGAGTTGTAGAATTAAGGGCTTCACTTCTAGCCCTAGGAGAGGAGGTCACTGATGAAGCTCTCATTCCCATTGTTCTGAGAGCACTCCCTCCTTCATACCACATTTTTGTGACAACACTCAACTTGTCAGATCAGACAGTGAGTTTTGACAAGCTGGTAAATCTACTCCAACAAGAGGAAGCTATGTACAATAAAGATGATGAAGAGGAGCAGGCACTTTCTTCTCATCAGAAATGGAAAGGAAAAGGAAAAGGAAAACCTCATTCCTATCAAAAGTCCCAAAATCAGAATCAACATCAAGGGGACAAACAACAAAAGAAGAAATGTCCTATCTGCAAAAGAGGACATGAGTTGAAATATTGTTGGTATAATACTTATAAGAAAGGTTCATCAAGAAACTTTGGACCTCAACACCAAAAATCTCACAAGGGACATTCTAACTACAATCAAGGGCAGAAAAGGGAAACTGGAAAAGAAAACCCCATCAGCAAGGAAATATTGTTGAGCAAGAAGAACATTCAGATACTGAAGACTACTTGTACACTTCTCGATCAAGTGAACCCTCCATGTCATCTAGTGATGTCTGGTATGTTGATTCAGGAGCCACTCGACACATGACCGGCCACAGAGACTAGTTTACTTCAATGAGGGACACACCTTCAAAAAACCATGTTTCATTAGGTGATGATTCTTCATACACAGTTCAGGGGATTGGGAACATTTCTCTACCCCTTGGTTCACGCAACTGTAGATTATTCAGATGTACTATATGTCCCTGGGTTGACTAAAAATTTATTTCAGTCAGTCAACTCCTAGATCACAACTTGAAAATTGACTTTGATAGTCATTCCAGTAAGAAAATGTGTTTAATTCGCTACAAATCACGAGGCTCGAAAATAGTTGCAAAATCCTCCAATGTGGGACGCATGTTCCATCTTGATTTTGTCCACAGAGATGATCAGGCAACTTGTGGCTAAGAACTCTACCTCTACATAGTTGTGGCATCAGAGACTTGGTCATATCAGTTTCAAGTATCTCAAGACACTTCACCAACACAATATGGTAAAAGGATTACCATCTCTCCAGAAGGATACAAATAAGTGTCCTCACTGCCTAGCAGGAAAACAACACAGAGCTTCATTCCAGAAGAGTACTTATCGAGCTCATGGTAAGCTTGATCTGGTTCATACTGATCTTTGTGGTCCAATGCAACCAAGTCATTCTGGATTTCAGTACTTTATGCTTTGTGTTGATGATTACTCAAGAAAAATGTGGATTTTTTGTCTTTGCAAAGAAAAATGAAGCTTTTGAAAACTTCAAGAAGTTCAAAGTGGCTGTTGAGAATGAAACTGGTCATCACATCAAAACTCTCTGCTCAGATTGAGGGGGGGAATTCACCAGTGATGAGTTCAAATCCTACCTACAAGCTCATGGGATTCATCGACAAATGCCTCCTCCACACACACCACAACAGAATGGTGTTGTTGAGAGAAGAAATCATACTATCATGGAAATGGTGTGATGCATGATCGATGATTCTGGACTAGCAAGGACATTCTTGGTAGAAGCAGTAAAGAAAATAGTTTATTTGTTGAATAGAGTGCCCATAGTTTCTCTTGATGGAGTAATGCCACATGAAGCATGGTTAAAGTGGAAACCATCTGTTGCACACCTCAGAGTATTTGAGTGCAAAGCAAAGTATGCACATACCCAAGCAAAATAGAAATAAATTGGATATGAAATCACAAAAACTCATCTTCATTGGCTACAGTGAAGAGACTCTTGGGTACAGATTGATGGATCCAAGACCAGGAAAGTCTACACCAGTAGAGATGTTGAGTTTTTTTAGCAGAAGGAAGTAGAGACTCCTCCTCCAGACTCACCTGATGTAGATTTTTCACCTGTTGTAAAAACAGAAGCTGATGTTCCCACAGATGATGAAAGTGATGATGGGGATGATGGTGATGATCAGATAGAACCATGACCCATGGGAGTAGTTCAACGTATGCCCAAGTGGTATACTAACATGATACAAGATGCAAAATTGGATGCTCCACCGGATACATCCACCACTGGACCACAGACTTGTAGTAAAGCATGAGAAGAAGTAAACTTTTCTTTGATGAGTAGAGTTATTGAATATGATGAGCCCTCTACAGTCCAGGAATCCCTACAGTCAAAATCTTGGAAAGATGCCATGGATGTTGAGTATCAACTCAGTGATGAAAAACAACACTTGGCAACTTGTCGATCTTCCACCAGGGAAGAAACCCATTGGATGCAGATGGATATTCAAAACAAAGTACAAAGAAGATGGGACCATAGAAAAGTATAAAATGAGACTAGTAGCAAAGGGGTACACACAAAAAGAAGGCATTGACTATGAGGAGACATTTTCTCCCACAACTAAGATCAAAATGATCAGGATGATCTTTTCTCTAGCTGCACAGTTTGGTTGGAAAGTCCATCAGATGGACATAAAAAGTTCCTTTCTGAATAGATATTTACAAGAAGAAGTCTACATGACTCAACCTAAGGGATATGTTGTACCTGGTCAAGAAGCAAAGGTATGCAGACTCAGAAAATCTTTGTATGGCCTTAAATAGGCACCCGAGCTTGGTACATCAAAATTGATCATGGATTTTTTATAAATACATACGATCTCAATCTCTACCTCAAAAATAAAGGGGGTAGATTGTGATTGTTGTCTATGTCAACAATTTAGTCAGCATTGGAATTTTAGTGAAGATGATTGATGTAACAAAGAAATATCTTAACCAATCATTTGACATGAAAGATCTGTAAGGTCTAGAATACAACTGACAACTAACTAAATATTTGGACTTTGTGAAGAATCAAGGTGAATTCACAGGTGAAAAATTTGGAAACTTCTTACCTTCCGTGAAAATTTGTGTAGAGTTAAGGGTAAAATATTTGAAATATTTTTTTTCTATAGTTTTAATATATGCAGGTTGAATTCTGTCAATGGTAAATGGAGGAGACAAAGCTCCATCATAATAGGATTTGAATTTTTTCCATTACATGTGTGAAAAATGTTGTCTCCTTTGTAAATTCTAAGGTTTATGTAGAATTTAAAATTATATGGCCTGATAAATGTTTTAAATCTTTTTAGGGCCCGTAATAAGAGTTATATGTGTGTTTTTTTAAAGTATATATACTATAGTTTATAATTTTTTATAGACTATAGCATTGTTTTTTATTTACATTATATAAACTATATACGTCTTTTTTAAAGTGAATATATTTTTGCATTATAAATTATAATAGGTTAATATAATGTATTAAAATATACAAGGTTAATATAATGTATTAAAATATAATCTCCTTAATATTATATAGAAGAAGAAATTCTGGAAATACACAGCAAGTTTTGAATTTATTAAATTTGACGGTCAAATGACCGTCATGACAGACCAAACATAAGGCAATATGACGGTCATTTAGACGTCAAATTTAAGATAGTCGGATCTTTGTCTATATTATTTTTTTTCAGAAATTTGAAGTTATTTTGCATTCTTAAGGGTTTCTTCTTCACCTATATATGGTTAGAATTTTTATATATATAAAACCTGAAGTATAATGCAAAGCCCTTTATATTGCGGGTTATTATTTTGATCATGAGAGGTTAATGATTAATAATATGCATTGTAATGACAAAATTAGTTATGATTAAATATTTTATGTAGATCTATAAAATTTAAATCTGTTTCTATTAAAAGTGTTACTTTTTTTGATAAAAAATGTATCTAACTCTGTGGTACATTGTATATTATAATGGGGTGTGTTTTATAGGTTCAAGAAAACAATGACATCTAACTATTTCTATCTTGACAAAACCTAGATCCTGAATGGGACCAACTACAACATTTGGAAGATCAGGGTCAAATCAGAACTTATAGCGAGGAAACTCTAGACAATTATTTCTGGATCTGAGATTTCTCCCATCGGTCGTCAAGCAATTGTAGATAACATGAATGCATTCTCGCAATGAATGCAGGAGGCTCTTTCCATGATTTTGCGTAATGTGAATGATGAGTACCTTCTACACATTGGCAATATCGAACATCCAAAAGAGGTATGGACACAATTAGAATCCATGCATGAAGGTACGTGTTTATCTAAAATTATTAAATTAGTTTTAAAATTACTTACAACTCCTATGAAAGGAGATGAAAAAGTAGTTAATTTCTTAGCCAAAATTAAAAATATTAAAGCACAATTAGATGGATGCAATTGTGATTTAATTGGTAAAAAATTAATCAACTTTATTGTTCAGTTAAATATACATGTAATATTTAGGAATTTTATTTCTATCTTGAACTCTAAATATCAAAATGAAAATGATCTACCTGATTTAAATACCTTGAGTTCAATTTTGATACAGGAAGAGTAAGTGATGATGAACTTTAACTCTAATGAGAATGCTTCTCAGGCACTTCTTGCTCAGAATTCAAAGTTCAAACCTCACAAGCCCTTCTCAGATCAAAAATTTAGATCTAAATCTTCTTTTGTTGATAAGAAATTTTTTTTTCTTCTGATCAATTACGTGTTAGCCCTTTACTGGTAAATTTAGACATAAAAAGGAAGATTGCAAAACTAAGAAAGCTATCCATAAAAATAAATAACAAATTATTTCTTCAAAATATAATTTAAGGAAAAAGGATAGCTCTAATAATATTCCTAAAACGATTGCATTATATGTTGTGTTGTATTCTTCTTTTAATTTTGACTGGATTCTAGATTTAGGTGCATCAAATCATATGACTGGTGTTTCAAATTCTTTATTTGATGTTGTGAAAATCAATGAACCTGTGTATCTTGGTGATAACTAATCTTTAGAAGCAATAGAGAAAGGGAAAGTAAAATTTTCTAATGGTGTGTTGAATAATGTTTTATTTGTTCCTAAGCTCAAAAAGAACCTTTTATTATGTTCTTGATTAACTCATGATGGTTTGACTATTCAAATTTTAAAAGATACTTGGTATATCAAGGATAGTAATGATAATATAATAGTTGAAGGAATTCAAATAAATAGTCTGTATATTTTTGATGATTTCCATTATGCATCCTGTTTTGTTTCTCAAAGTTTGAATAATTCAAAACTATAGCATGAAAGATTAGGACATTTTAATTATAGAAGTTTATATGAAATGGCTAGATATAGTCTTTGAAAGGTTTTCCTGTGTTGTCTTCTTCTCATGATGCATGTGAAGGGTGTTTATGTTCAAAACAAAGTGCTAAACTCTTTCACTCACATCTTGAAGAGAGTTTGTCTTCCCCACTAGAACTTATTTATAGTGATGTTAAAGGAACTCTTGAAGTAACTTCATTAAATGGTTATTTATATGCTGTGACTTTCATTGGTGATTTCACCAAGATGATTTGGTCATATTTTCTTAAAAATAAATCTGATGTACTAGGGAAATTTAAAGAATTTAAATCATTTGTTGAAAATTCTTCAAATTATAATATTAAGAGACATAATAGATAATGGGGGTGAATATGTTAGCAAAGCATTTGAATTTTTTATTGATTGTGGTATTAAAAGGGAATTAACTTCTCCTCATTCTCCCCAATCTAATGGTGTTGCAGAACGTAAGAATAGGACTATTTTAGATATGGCTCACACTATGCTTGATTCTGCTAGTCTTCCCAAATTTCTATGGGCAGAAGCAATGAACACAACAGTCTACATTCTAAATAGGGTTTCCACCAAATCTATTCATCTTTTAACTCCTTTAGCAAAATGGTCAAATCAAAAACCTGATATTTCTTATCTAAAAGTTTTTGGTAGTCCTGCTTCTTTATACATTCTTAAAAAGAAAAGAAAGAAACTTGATATGACTTCCTTCTCTTGTGTTTTCATTGGATATGGTATTTAACACTACGGGTCTAAGGATTTACGACCCTATAAAAAGGGAAGTAACTAAAAACTGCAATGTGGTGGTTTTAGTAAAATACTTTTATTCATATGATAATGGTAAAGATGTTCCTAACTCTGTCAATATTTCTAATAATGGTTATGATTATGATATTGAGAATATAGTAAATGGTCATGATGATGTTTCTTATGTTGATATTATAGATACTTCTGAATCTCCTAACTCCCTAGTTAAAAAACTAAAATGGGCTCAATCTATGTTAGAGAGTTCTAATCCTATTGATCTTAGGAAAATGACTAGAAGCCATCATACATACCATGCATTAATGACCTTGTATGAACCTGAGCCATAAATTTTTGAAGAAACTTCTTAGGATGCGAAGTGGATCAATGCAATGTAAGCTGAATATAATGCCCTAATTCAAAATCAAACCTGGGAGTTGGTTCCACCTCTAGAGAAAAGAAGTATTATAGGGTCTAAGTGGTTATACAAAGTAAAATATAATACAGATGGTAGTATTGATAAACATAAAGTTAGACTTGTTGCTAGATGTTTCACTCAGAAACTTGGTATTGATTATGTTGAGACATTTACCCCTGTAGCTAAAATGAGTATTGTGAGGACCTTATTTGCAATTGTCACTCAATTTGGGTGGGAAATCCACCAAATGGATGTGAAAAATATATTTTTGAATGGTGATTTAAAAGAAAAACTTTACATGTCTCAACCTAAAGGATTTGAAGAAACTGGTAAAGAAAACTATGTTTGTAAATTGAAAAAATCCTTATATGGTTTAAAGCAAGCTCCTAGAGCTTGGTATGTGAAAATTAATTCTTTCTTTAAACAATTAGGATTTACTAATTTTTCTTCTGACAATGATCTACTCATCAAGCAAGAAGGATCACATATTATCATTGTTTGTATATATGTTGATGATTTGCTTATGAATGGTGATAATCCTTCTTTAATTTTTAAAATTAAAGAAAAATTGAAACAATAATTTGAAATGACTGATTTAGGTCTCTTACATCATTTTCTTGGCATGGTTGTATTTCAAGATAAATATTCTATTGTTGTTTCTCAAGCACAATATGCAACCAATGTACTGAAAAATTTTAACACGATTGATTGTAAACTAATTTCTACTCATATGGAAGTTGGACTGAAAATTGATCCTAAATCTACATGTGAAAAATTTGATCCTACTTTATATAGGCAGTTAGTTGATAGTTTGATATATCTCACTATCACCAGACCAAATATTTTTTATGTAGTAGGAATTGCTTCTAGGTTTATACAATAACCTTATAGAGATCATTGGAATCTTGCAAAAAGGATTCTTAGATATATTAAAGGTACAATCAATTATGGGTTACATTATACTAAGAATGAAAATACTAACTTATATGGATTTTGTGATTCTGATCATGCTGGTGATGTATTGGATAGAAACTTTACTTTTAGTCATGTGTTTAAATTTGGTGCAGGTGTCATTACTTGGTGCAGCAAAAAGCAGCCAACGTTTTCTATCTCTTCAATAGAAGGTGAGTGTAGAAGTGCAATGGAAGCTGCAAAAGAGGCTCTATGGCTAAAGAGTTTGTTCAATGAGATAAAGATGAAGGATCCATGTAGTGTTCCTTTGTTCTGTGACAGCCAAAGCACCATAGCTCTTGCACATAATCTAGTACAACATCAGAAGACAAAGCACATTGAGATACATATACATTTCATCGGTGAGAAGGTGCTAAGTGGTGAGATAGATCTCAAGTTTGTGTCGACTGAAGAGTAGGTTGCTAATATCTTTACAAAGCCTCTAAGTGCTGTAATGTTTTATCACTTTTGTGAAAAGCTTGGATTGTCGAAGTTTCCATTAAGGGGGAGTGTGCATGACAATGTCACCTCTAAATGAGTGTGCATTTGTACAAAAGACCTTCGGGCAAGTGTAAAAATACATTCGGGCATGTATACCTCATCGACTTCTTTTTTAGAAAGAAGTGTAGAAATATCTTAAAGGTGGTCTTCAGTAAACTCTTTAGTGTTATTACATTTACTGATAAACATTCAGTACAAGCATATTATTAAGGAGGTCCTTGGTTATAAAAGACTCCTATATGCTTGGGTTTAATAACATTTAATGAGAACTTGTGAGAATATGTAAAACTCACAAATTATACTTAGCCACTGATCATGGGATGATATTTGGGATTCCAAATCCTTTTGTACCAAAAGGTAACTTGAGTATGATGAAGGTGTTATAATTCCTTCACCCGATATGCTAGCCTAAAACCTTTATGGTTTAAGGATTGTAAATCCTGTAGTATACCACATACAAGTAATCTATTGGCATATGTTATCCCACTTAACATTAAGAGGGAGTGTTAGAACATAATAATTAAGTCGTCTGGCCAACCCTTAATTAATATGAGTCCATCACTATTATATGGGTTAAATATTTAATAATATGAAATATTTTTCAATTATTAAATATTAATACTTAGGTAATATACATTAGGTAAGTATTTAATAATGTGAATCATTTATGTTTATATTTATTAAATACACTCACCTAGGTATATGTGTCAACCATTTAGGTTGAAAAGGTGGGTCGGGAGACATACCTGATCACCTTATATAAAAAGGACTTTAGGTCTTCATTTGATATATTCGGGAAATATATCAAAGGTGTACAAATCAAGTGATTTGGTTTTACCCTTGGTAAATAGGGTTTTAAGGAGGAGGTGATCTTACTGGATGTAAAATAAGTTCTCTGAAGTAAAAGGTTATTTTCAAAGTGGTTTTTACCCTTTTGGGGTTTTCCACTATAAATACTATGTCACATGTGTTATTTATTTC
>JAHRHJ020003708.1:0-126630 GCA_019776745.2 Taxus chinensis | reverse complement strand
CTTGTGGTGTTTTTGGAATGTAGATAGATGATGGTGATGAATTGTAATAGATGTGAGTTTAATGAAAATATGGATAATAGTGTTTGTGCATGCAGGAAAAAGGGGCGGGCGCCACAAACATTTCCAAAAATGAGAGACGGACTTAGGTTTAGCAACAAGGTGTAACTTGACCGATATCGGTTATGTAACCGATGTCGGTAGATATATGCCGGTATCGGTTATGTAACCGATATCGGTTATGCAAGAATTGTTTCCTAAAAATAGAACTGCTGGGTTGGCAACTTAAGTTCGTATTTTAGCATCTTATTTTTAGAGTCATGAACACGTTGAATATGCGAATGCGACGCTGTTGACAACTGCTACAGATAATTGGCATGAAAGAAGTGTATGGGGTAGGTAAACAGGGTGATCACGTAGGTTTTTAGGTAGAAATAGGAGGAAATGGGCAAAATAATTATCGTAGGTGTATGTTTTAAGCAGGGTAGGTATATTTTTAACAGTGACCGGTATCGTTTATAAGTAACCGGTATCGGTTAGTAAACCGGTATCGGTTATGCATAACCACTATCGGTCACTGTAAGGGTTTCCAGATTTTGAGAAAAAACCCGTAGAGATTTGTTCTTTTGAATAATCATGTGTCGTTTTGATGTATGCAGGCAGAAGCAAGGTTAAGGATGAATGATACTGTGCCAGCGTTGTTGTCACGAATCCGAGCGGATGTAACACCAGATGAATGGGCATTGATAAATCGGTTGGGGTTAAGTGGAATCTGCTATTATTCAAGAATTGCGCGTAACCATGCTATGTTGCAGGCGTTGATTGAGAGATGGAATCCAGAAAAGAATACCTTCTATCTACCAACAGGGGAGATGACAGTGACTTTGGAAGATGTGTTCCGTATTTTGAGACTCCCAATGATAGGAAAAACAGTGTATCAGGCATTGCCCAGCGCGGGGCGGGCAGCGATAATAGCAGTATTTGGGTCAGCTGCACGAGATTTGACACAGCGAGGTTTATCATTTACGTATGGTACAATGTATGCAACACACCCTGAGGAAACAAGGTTGGCCGTGCGAAGATTTCCCAAAGCATTGATGAGTGTTATTTGGGAAATGATAGAAATGAGCGTGACATTCGCATGGGCACCCGCATATCTGGCAGAGTTATATAGGGGTTTATGGGCCTGCAAGCGAAAACACAGGATGACACTGGATTGTTCGTACTTATTACATTGTTGGGCCTATGAGCATATTGTTTGTGTGCGTCCAATAGGCCGACCCATTGAGTCGGGAGAGGCAGGAGTGCAAAGGTTGGGATTCAGACGATGGGTCCAGACAGAACAAGAAGCGAGATCCCAGGCCGTGATAGATGACATCGAGTATTATAGACAGGTATGGGAGATGGTGACGATTGCGGATATTTGTTGGAGGCCGTACGGGAACTATATGGTGACAGAGCACATAGCTGAGGAGTTGAGGGGTGTAGAGCGATTGAGGTGGATCGCAGGGCATAGGCCGGGTGAGTACGAGAGGATTCCTCTAGATCGCGTGCGGCGACAATTTGGGTTCGTTCAGGATATACCTATGACATATAGACCATACATGAGGATCGACGCCGAGGCAGCATTCTCACCTCCCCGGCCTACACCTCCAGAAGGGCCAGAAGAGATAGCAGCCGATCGTAGGGTTATGGATGCGGGAACGACAGAGGCCTATAGAGTATGGTGGGTAGCAGAGCTGCGAGGTGCACGTGAGTGCCCTGACATAGCTGTGATTACAGCGGAGAGAGATCGTCTGCAGGATTTGGCTCGCCAGCTTCAAACACAGGTGAATGAGACAATGGGATTGTTAGAGGCTTCACAGTTACGAGTGGAGAGACTGGAGGCAAGATTCCTCCACGCGAGAGGACGTATTCGTATGTTACAGGAGATGTTGGCGGATCAATGGGAGGAACCAATGGCAGTGGCACCTTTGAGGATGGAGAGGCCAGCTGAGGGGCATCGACGATCACGATCACCACCTGATTCGGGAGGAGGTGCAAGGGTCTAAGTGAATTTCATAGGAATATAAGAATAAATAAGGATGCCGACCTGCGAGTCGATGATAGAGAAGATGTATTTGTTTAACATCTAAAATAAAACTAAAGATGTATGTGGTTTTGAGTGATGATAATAATAAGAATGGTTGTGTTTTAAATGTTGTTTTTGTTTTTTTGAAAAAGGATAAAGATGAATGTTGGCAAATAGAAATAGACAAAAAATATTTATATTTACAACACATGATAGGGTATGGTAGGGGATGGTCGAGCTAACCTTGGGAGACCCCATGTCTCCTAAGTGCTGCCTACATAGCCCATTGCACAAAGCAAGGAAGGGCCTCAGACCGATGTAGTTCTCCCTTAGGATCAGGGAGAGGTGAATTCAGGCAATTTGGTTGTGGTTAGGCAATTTGTTGGTTGGTAAAAATTTGATGTGGTAGGGTAATGTTGTTGGTGTTGGTAGGGTAAAGCGAAAGTTAGCATACCCAAGTAGTAGGGAATCGTGTCCTGATTAAGGTCAACACACAATCCTAGAGCCGAGCAAAAGAGGCAAGAGTGTCCCGTAGTTGAGAAGAGCTAAACAAACCACATATTAATGTAGGATGAGCTTGAATCCCTAGGTACCTTGCATAGGCGAGAAGTCGATAGGTGAAAAGAGTGGTATAATCACAATATATCGGATATACGTCACGTCCCTTGAGTTTTGTTGCTTTGAAAAATGGTGAGGTGAGGTGGTTGATGTGGGCGAGGGTGCAGAGAACTTATTATAAGATGATTATTCTGACAAAAGAGAACCAAACCTAAATAGACAAGTCCATGACTCAAAAGTGTTTTGAAATACTGCTTTTATTTTTATTTTATTTTGCTGGATATAGACTGATCGATGCGGGAAGTCTACATGGGATATGTATTTTGTTGTTCTTGAGGTCTTCACGAAGCTGATCAATGCGAGAAGCTTCTGATAAAGGCTGACTGTGTATAGCTGTCCTTCAAGGGAGCAGTCTATTTATAGTAGCAGATGCGGTGTTTATGTATAGCTGTCCTTCGGGGGAGCAGTCTATATATAATAGTAGCAATAGTTTGGCATATAGCTGTCCTTCAAGGGAGCAGTCTATTGTATAATTTAGAGGTCTAGATGTCCGTTGGGCATAAAGCATCTAGTTTTTGTAGGAAGTTTGACTCAAGAAAATCCCATAAGTGTTTTAATTAAGAATGTGTCATTTTGATACTTTGAAGTCATGGACTAGACTAAAAAGGGGAAGGCATCTTTTAAGGGGAGGTGATAATCAAACCATGTGAGCTTGATTTGATTTTGAGATGTAAGAAACAAAGTGTATGCGGTGGTAAATGAGCTCAAGGGACGAGCGTAAGGTAGATAAGAAGTGATATAACACTAATTTCAACAGTAGAATGGTCGAAGATGCAAGGCATTAAGGGGCTCAGGCTCAGGTTTACCATTAAGCGAAGCTAAACGATAAGTGCCTGATCCATAAGTGTGAGTGATAATGTAAGGCCCAATCCAATTAGGAGCAAATTTTCCACGTTTGCTCTTTTCTAGTTTGGTTACATGTTGATTCTCTTTGAGGACAAGATCACCAACCTTAAAGGTACGCTCATGAAGTCGTTTATCATAAGCACGCTTGATGCGTTTTTGGTAGATTTGAAGGTGATCAAGAGCCGTAAGACGACGCTCGTCAAGAAGCTCTAATTGGGCTAACCGCTCTTGGCGGAAATCATCATTGGTGAGAATATCCTGAAGAGATATTCTGAGGGAGGGTATTTGTATTTCGAGAGGCAAGACAGCCTCGGTACCATATACCAAAGAAAATGGTGTGGCATTAGTGGAGGTACGAATGCTAGTACGATAAGCCCAAAGGGCAAAGGGAATGTGATCATGCCAGTTTCTTCCGGACTCATTGACAACTTTCATGAGGATTTTGGTTAGGGTTTTATTAGAAGATTCAGCTTGACCATTGGCCTGCGGATAGTAAGGTGATGAGAAACTAAGTTTGATACCAAAGTTGTCACAAAGGTCTTGTAACAACTTATTTTTAAAAGATTTACCATTATCTGTTATTAGGCGATGAGGAATACCAAAACGACAGATAATGTGATGGTTAACGAATTCGACAATTTTTTCTTTTTTGATTGAAATGAGTGGAATGGCCTCCACCCATTTTGTGTAATATTCGGTTGCTGTGATTATCCAACGGTGACGTTGTGAAGAAGGCGGGTGAATCTCACCAATAAGGTCTAAACCCCATTGTGAGAAAGGCCAAAGATCTCGTGCGACCTGTAGCGGATGGCTAGGAGTATGTTGAAGGTTGGCATGTTGTTGACACATAACACAACGCTTAACATATTCGTAGCAGTCGTTATTAAGAGTAGGCCAATAATAACCTAGGCGAAGGATTCGTTTGGCCACGGCAAGGCCACTAAAATGTCCACCACAAATGCCGTCATGGACTTGTTGGATGGTATAGGTGACCTCCGCGCCGGTTAGACATCGAAGGAGGATGCCATCAAAGCCACGTTTATAGAGGAGTCCCCCCATGACGACATAACGAGAAACACTTTTAAGAAAAGCACGTTTGCCGTTACTAGTAAGGTCAGGTGGGAGAACAGAGGTTGTAAGGTAGTCGTGAAATTGGTGGTACCAGGTATCCTGCGAATTAGCAGACACATTATTTATCATACAAACAACCGGGGCTGAGTAGGATGGGGCAAAAAGTTGTTGGACCAAGACGAATATGTCAGAGTCAGTTGGTGAGGCAGGAATTTGCGAGGCTAAGCAAGCCATAGTATCCGCAAATTTGTTAGTGGAGCGGGGAATGGTCTGGATAGAATAACGAGTAAATGAGGTCAAAAGTGAATCCACGTAATGTTTGTACTTTTGAAGTTCCTCATTCTTACATTGGTAGATGCCCATAACTTGATTGACTACCAATTGAGAGTCGCCAAAAATATTAATGGATTTGACACCTAAGTGTAACGCAACCTGGAGACCCAAAACAAGGGCCTCGTATTCCGCTGTATTATTAGTGTAGGGGAAATTGAGCCGAAATGAAAGAGGCATAGGTTCAGCATCAAGAGGAATGAGAACAACGCCGGCTCCTCCGCCGCGCTGGCATTTAGATCCATCGAAGAAGAGGGTCATTTGATATGACTCTTCCCTGAGTGAAAGAGTGGCGATGAGTTCGTCGGGGAAATTAAAATTGGTGAATTGTTCCCCAGGTAAAGGGGCCTCCGCAAGTTGGTCCGCAATAGTTTGTCCTTTGATTGACTTCTGTTGTACAAACTCAAGGTCGAGGTCAGCGAGGAGCATAAGCCATCGGGCGATGCGTTGGTTTAGATGTGGTTTGGCATACATATAATGAATGGGGTCCGTGTTGGTGATGACAAAAGTTTTGTGATTCAGGAGGTAATGTCGGAGTTTGGTGGCTACGAATGATAGGGCTAGGCACAATTTTTCTACATGTGTATACCTAGTCTCGTAATCCACGAGAGTACGACTTATATAATAAACGGCTTGTTCTCGACGTGCCGAGTCCCGATGTGCGAGCATGGCTCCTATAGCATGGTCAGTGGCAGAAAGGTAAAGGTAGAAAGGGCGATCATCCTGAGGTGGAATAAGCACGGGTGGCTGCAAGAGATAGGATTTGAGAGCTTCAAAGGCTTGGTGACACTCTTCACTCCATTGAAAGGCAATGTCCTTTTTAAGAAGGTGATGGAAAGGTTGACATCGATCCGAGAGTTGGGAGATGAAACGCCGGATGGATTGAAGTTTACCCTGCAAACTACGCAATTGTTTGAGGTTTTTGGGTGGGGGCATTTCTAGGATAGCTTTTACTTTAGATGGATCGACCTCAATGCCACGCAAAGAGACGATAAAGCCAAGAAGTTTTCCCGAAAGAACACCAAAGACACATTTCTTTGGTTGAAGCCGGACTGAATATTGTAACAGGCGATCGAAAATAATGGTTAAAACATCGAGATGTTCACTGCGATGTTTAGATTTGCCAAGAAGATCATCGACATAATCCTCAAGGATAGTGTGCATAATGTCATGAAAAATGTAAGTCATAGCCCGCTGATAGGTCGCACCAGCATTCTTAAGGCCAAATGGCATGACACGATAACAGAAGGTTCCCCAAGGAGTTATGAAGGTAGTTTTATGTTGATCGGCCGGGGCTACCAAAATTTGATTGTATCCCGAAAAGCCATCCATGAGAGAAAGCATTTCATGGCCCGCAGTGAGATCAACAAGTTGATCAATACTTGGGAGGGGGAAGTCATCCTTGGGGCAAGCGAGGTTAAGGTCTCAGAAATCCGTGCATATCCGAAGTCCCCCCGTCGCTTTAGTGACAGGTACGATGTTAGAAATCCATTGAGGATAGTCAATAGGCAAGATGAAGGAAACAGAAAGAAGTCGTTGAAGCTCTTCTTTGACCAAGAGGGCAATGCGTGGATGCATTTTTCTCAGTTTTTGTTTGACTGGTTTGGAATCGGGGTTTAGGGTGATGTTATGGACAGCAATGGTAGGATCAATTCCTGGCATGTCAGCGTAGGACCAAGCGAAAGCTTGGTTGCGGGTACGGAGAAAGGTAGTAAAGGCGGCTTGTTCTGATGTGTTAAGGGATTGTCCGATCTTCACAATGTGAGGATCCTCCTCTGTGTGGATGTTGATTTCTATAGTCGACTCATTCAACATGGTTTGAGTTTCAGACGGTAAGGCGCGTTGAATATAGGAGTCGTCCGCACCAAGGTAAGTGAGGATGGAGTCGTCATCCTGGCACTCAACAACATTAATCGAAGGTGAATCCTCTTCGATCATGTCTGGATACAGAAGGGGAAGAGAAGATGGGTCCTCATTATCGCGTTGATAAGTGAGAGGACCTATGAAGATAGCATTTATGAAAAAAAAAAGTTAGGAGGGATAGATTCAGGGTCTATCGACTCTGTGGGTGATGATGGCAAAGTGGGTGATGATGGTTTGGTAGGGGTGACGTCGTCATCCTTCCAGGATACAACTGACACGAGGTTTCTCCGGTGTAGGTGTTTCAGGAAAACCGAGACCACTGCGATCATTGTGTTTGCGTGTAGTCACGGGAATGAGTGTATGTCGGCCTTGTTCATAAAGACCAAAACCAAAGCCTTTCCAAGCACAGCGAGTCAAGAAGGTGAGGGCGAAACGACGATTTGTCAAGTATTGAAAATCGGATTGGAAGGGAACCACACCAAGAGGAGGTTCAGGGGTAACGGAGGATGCGTCAACACCCCCATACGTTAGGTTGGTGCGGCAATGGGGTGGTCCGTAAGAGATTACCTCCCCCACGCGACGGTCGTAGGTGGGATGTGCATGTAACTGTCCGTACTCCTGCGGGGTATGGAAAGAGCTAACGTTATATAGGCGGTACTCCCCCAGCGTAAGGCGTTGAAAAACATCTACTAAGGGGTCGGAGGTTGGGATGTTATCTGCGGGAAAGGAAGTAATATTTGTAACGGCGGTTTCATTGGTTGAAGGTGTAGGTGCGTTGGAAGTGGATGGCTGGGTTGGATGAATGGGTGTCTTGACTGGTACAAGCACATCATTAGGGCGATACAACATATTGCAAGTTTTGAAGGGGGGAGGATCAGCTTTTACGGTGTAGGACTTCCCCTCGTACTCAAATTTTATGCATCTATGTAAAGTGGAGGGAACGCATCCCATAGCCCGGATCCAAGGGCGGCCTAACAACATATTGTATTGGAACTCTCCCTCAAGGACATAGAAGAGTTCGGGTAAAGTACGTGGTCCTACACGAATGTTAAGGATCACGGTGCCTAAAGTAGAAGTAATAGCATCATTGAATGATCGCAACATGATGGGGTTGGCACACATGCAACTAGAAGGGATATTCATTTGTTGGAAGGCTTTTGAAGAGATGATGTTTAGGCTAGCGCCCCCGTCAATCATAACACGACGTACCCGAATATCCCGAACGTACGCTGAGATGAAAAGAGCAGGGTCAGGATCTTCGGCACCAAAGTCGATAATTTCATCTTCGGAGAAACTGACAGCAGCGGCTTGCTGTACAGAGACAGAAGTGGTTGGGGAGATAGATTGTTTGGTGAGCGAAGCAACGTGATTGGGTGTTAGAATAGAGGTAACAGGCAAGGTTTCATTAGGTAAAACCTCTATCCCTTGAAGGATTTCAACGAGAGCTTGTCGATGAGATTCAGAAGTCTGAATGAGATCATACAGTGTCATTTTTACAGGTGATTGGTGAAGCTGTTTGATCATAGTTCGGTGGGCAATGCCATTAGAGACGGGATAGGCGGGTCCGCGAATAACCACTTTAGGTGGTGGTGCAATCGGGATGGTGGACGGAGAAAGAGATGCCGCAGGTGTGTTTTCTTTCGCTTTCCCATTGTTTTTCTGCCCTCGAGTAGCAACACTAATCATATTGATCTCGTGAATACGAGAGGAGGAAGATGGTAGGGATAGGTCATGGTTTTCGAGAGGTGGGGCTGTAATAATGATAGATCTTGGTGAGGCGGGGACAGGTGGTATAGGAGAGGGAATTGAAGCTAAAGGTCTCTCTCTTCGTAAGTTGTCTTTCTTAACTTTTCTATCTGAGAGAGGTGACTGACGAAGTATGGCTTTCAACGCTTTGCATCCCTCTACGTCATGTCCTGGTGTGCGGTGGTAAGCGCAGATTTTAGACTCATCGTAACCTATAGGTCGAGGTTTAGATGGATCATAAGGTCTAAGTGGGGGTAGGGAAATGGTCGCATTCTCTACCAACATAGCAAGGATTTTGGCGTAAGACCCTTTGAGTGGGTCAAAGTCAGAGGAAAATGAGGCTATTGACTGGGTCGATTCTGGTGATGACGTGGTGTGGTTGGTTTGTATGGGGGGTGGTTTAGCCAAGGAGTTTTGATAATGGGTTTTAACTAACCGTGGTTTCTTTGACGTAGAAGCTAGGTTGGATGATGAGGCCACAGATGATGTGGTATCAGAAAACAACCACGGAGAAATAGGAGTGACAGAAAACAAATCTTTTGATGATGGAATTTGTTTAGGGTTGATAGGTGGACAGGATACGCGGGGTGACGGTGTTGCTATACCCTTGGATTTCTGTATGGGTGCAGAAGGCGTAGGTCGCTTTAAAGAAAACGCAGGAGGTATGATATATTGATGTAAGGTAGAGGGATGGGGTCCCAATATGGAAGGTAGGTGTGACGACGAGGGTTTTAGTTGTGTTAACGGCATAGATTGAGGAGATTGAGTCTGTCTCCTAATGGGATGGACGGCTTTATTTTTAGATAAATCAAGCCGCTTAGGTGGGTGTGTTAGACTAGGTATGGGTGAGGTCCCAAGCGTAGGGGAAGATTTGGTTAGGTTAATAGAAGTGGATGAGGTATTTGGTAGAGATGAGGGGGGTGAAGATGAGGACATAGGCATTTTAAGCTTCTGTAAACACTTCGGGTATATGGTAGAGGCATCAGGATCGGTCATTTGCATTTGAGTAGAATATGGCGTACTCAAACGTTCCCATAGGACCTGTCTATCTTCTGGGGAATGACAGTCCTCACGTGTGAATAGGAACTTTTGTATGGAAGAAAGGTGGGTTGTGATTCCGGTCCACTGTGGGTGTGATACAAGGGGTATATGAGGCACTGTATCAATGGGCGTTAAGAGGTCAACCGGTTGCTGAAAAGATTTAGGTGATGAAGGACTAATAGGTAGGAGGGCGTGTTTGAGAGGATCTGTCATGTTTAAAGAATGTGGTGATGTCGGTTCAAGAGGTTTCTCGTCTAAGGATGACAAAAGAAGTGGCGAGCCTTCCTCTTGTACAGCAAGAATGGTAGAAGGAGACGTTTGGGAAATAGATAAATTAGATAACATCCGCTCACAGTCTTGCAAGGATGTGGTGTAAGAAGGCTCATTTGTGAGAAGGGAACTCTGGGCAGTTAATTCCTTGATGGGTAAAGGAACGGCAAGGATTTCAGTTTGTCTTGATGGCGAGGAAGGGGGTTCGGTTTCCTGCGTTAGTGAAGAGGTTTGATTCAGAATTTGTTCGATAGAGGTCTTTGGCTGGGAATCGAAGACTGCATGGATCTCATGAACACTCTCCTCGGCTAAGATATCTTGGTTTAGATTACTGTTAGAAGAATGATTCGGGAATGGTTTGTTGAATATTTTCAAATTTCGGTTAGCAGGGGCGTTAGGATTATCGAGGGCTATATCCCCCGCATCAACCATTTCCTGCACTATGTTTTTCAACATCTTGCAGTTCTCATGACTGTGTCCCTTCACGCGGTGGAAGTTACAGAAGTCATTTTCTTTGTACCAAGAAGGTATGGCGCGAGTGGAATCAAACCCGGAATGAGGTTTAACAGGAGGTAAGGTAATGGCTCCTGCTTTGAGCAATTTTTCCAATATCACACCATATGTTTCTCCCAAGGGAGTGTAGTTGATGGGCTCTGCTTTATACTTATAGGTGGTTTTTGGCGGGGTATTAGACGGTGGTTGGGATTTGACCATCACCGCGTGCACGGCCCCTTTTGATTTCGAAGCAGTCGATGGGTGAGGATTGGTGGTGTTAGGTTTGTTGGTGGAATCTTGGGTTCGGAAAGTGGGGTTTTTGTTGCGCAACCGCAATTTCTCTTCCTCTAAGGCTCGAATCTCTAGTTTTCGAGCCATAGTAAAGGCCTCGTCAAATGTACGGAAAGTTTGAATTTGGAGGGTAGGAGAGATGTGCTTAGCGCAGGCCCGCGTAAACAGTTCGATAAGTTCGGTCTGAGGCAAGGCATACGTAAGTTGGTTGATAAGGCCCCGCCATCGTCCAACGAAATCTGCGATAGATTCGTCTTCAAATTGTCGGATGGCATAGAGGTCGGTGATAGATACTTTCTTGGCAATGTTAATGGAGAAATGATCCAAGAAAGATTGGGCTAGCTGGTTAAAAGAGAAGATTGAGTGCTGGGTTAAAGCACTGTACCACTCCAAGGCGGGTCCTGATAAGGACATGGGAAAGGTGCGGAGTAGTAAAGCGTCGTCGTGAGCAATCAGATAGCAGGCATGTCTAAATGATCGCAAGTGTTGTTGAGGGTCCTCCTTACTGTTAAAACGGGTAAACTTTGGTAATTCCCATTGAGGAGGATATGAATGAAGGGGGACTGAAGGGTGGATAGGCTCCCGACAAACTTGCTCGTATGTCAAGGCGCTACGACTTCCTGAAACAGAAGCCTCCAGATTTTGCATTTTGTCCATCATTTGTTTAATTAAATCAGTAGTTGGATGAGATGATGGTGTGGTTGTGGTAAACGGAGGCAAATTGGGCCAAGGGCCACCGCTAGACAATGGTGGGGTTAAATGTTGATAAGGTATGGAGGACGAATGTGTTGAGGCAACCGAATAGGGATGTCCTATATAAGCTGTTGAGGTTACCGGATATGTGTGTGGAAATGAAAAGGTGGGCGGAGCTTGAGAAGGAAAGCTCGTGTGGATAGGTGGCAGAGAGCAAGTCATGAACGGAACAGTCTGCAAGAGAGACGAGGTAGGAGCAGTTGGCGGTAATGACATGTTGGGCCCAAGATTAACCAAAGGAAAGCCAATCTGTGCCGTATGGACCCCTGAAGCTGCTGAGGTAGGCGACGGGACTAAGGATGCGGAAGGCAAAGCGGAGTTATCAGGCGGAGAAGGGGCTAAATGAGCAGCTATACTGATAGGCATGCCAACAAGGAGTTGACCGTCGGGTGTACGGTCAAGGGCATGAGACAAATAGTATTGTACAGCGCTAGGATTAGCATCCAGAAATTTGGCAAATTCTTTATCTCCCACAGGAATTTTAGGAACCTCGCTGGTGTCCGTAGGATTCCCCACAGAATGTGAAGGGGGTGATTCAGGAAAAGGCACAGAGCAAGCATGTGAAACCATGGCGGCGGCTTGCTTTCGAGTGATAACAACCATGGACAGGAGTACACAGTAGGGTTTCAATCTATCAGGAACAGAAACAGACTCAGAATGGTGAAATTGGTAGGTTGCTGGTTTGTCAGGAACTGTAAAAGACAGTAACCGATATCGGTCTGATAACCGATGTCGGTTAGACTATAGCCGACGTCGGTCAGTTAACCGATGTCGGTGTAATAAGACTGGTATAAGAAAATATAAGAAGCTGCTGATTTGATTGTTAACAACGCTCAGTACATTTATCAAATTGTTCTAAGGTGATCACAGAAGACAGTGTATAACAGAGAAAACAGAACTGAAAACAAGCAAGATGCACACGCAAATCCAGAGACTAACCCTAGGGTTAATTTTAATTATTGTGGGCTTATGCCTTTAGACGCGGAATGATGTCAATCCTAAACAAAAGACTTAGGGGAAATGTCAAGTTTGTTTTGGCTTATAAGGTTACCTCAATCGGGCGGAGGAATACCGCGGAAAAGGGGGGATGTTTTGAGCTGTTGTGTTAATTATGAAGTGATTCGGTATGTGTTGTGCAGTGAAAGTAAGATTAATTTCCTGTCAATACCGTGGAAATCACCCCCACGTGTACGACCTGTTACTTAGTCTATGTTCACTAGAATTGAAAACAGCAAGCAAGAATGTAATGCACGTGTTTTAAACCCAAATCGAAAATGATATTCGATGAAGCAAATAAGATGACTTTCACTAATGCGAAACTAGGAAAGCAAGACAAATTCTTTACTAAATATAACAAAAACAGCAACAGCAAGTATGCTTCCTAAAACGAAAACAAGCAAGAGAAACAGAAACCCGAAATGGGTCCCACCGGGCGTGCCAAAATGTTTCGCACGGAATGTTTCGGCTCTGCAGAATAGACTTGCTTCTATCCTATCATTCCTTTGAGAAACAGATAAGGGTTAGGGCTAGGAGGAATACCTGTTGAATGTTGAGATGGTGTGCGCGTACCGTAGAGAAAGATCAGATCGACTGCGAAGAACTCCTTTTTGTCTTGGAAGGACTACCTGCAAGTAAGAATACAAGACCACCAGATTTTAATTAGACAATAAATGAGGGAGCTGCCTTAGGCCCAGGAAATATAAAACTTCCTTTCGAAGGTGGTCAGTTCCCCTTTTAATACGAATTAACACAAATGATAACAAAGAAAGCTATTGCAAAATCACGATTTAGGTATCTCGTTACAAAGCAATAGAAGCTAAATTATCAATAATAAAGCGTCACGTTGTTTGTTCGGTTACTGGTCGTTGATACGTTCAGGTTGAGTTATAGGGATAAACCAGACTGGATCTGAGGTTGTTAGGTGGCAAATAGGCGAGAAAAAGGTTTTGGGGTATAAGTCACAGTGACCGACGCCGGTCACTGGGTAACCGACCGCGGTTAGAGAACCGCTGCCGGTAGGGGATAAACGATACCGGTAGGGTCAGCAATCTAAGTGCTTCTGGATAGAGGTTGGTTGCAAGGTGATTGTGGGGTTATTAAGATTGGGGGATGGCTGAGGGGAATGATGGGAGGATAGGGAAGACTCAGAGTGTGGTAAAATGGCCTTCTGGGCAATATCAGGATGTATGGGTGAAGGTTAAGTGCAGTATGTTGCTGGTAGTAGATCTAGGAATAAACTTATGATTACTATTAATCAACAGGCTCAAGAAAATGGTGCTTAGAAACATATAAAACACTACTTACTCGTCCCTGATGCAGATGCAGGTTTCAGGACTGTGATGATGAAGACAGGACCCAAGTTGGATGATCTGACAATCCAAGATGAGTTATCTCCTCTTCTGATGCTCGGATGAGTGTTACTGGGCTCTGGTTATTCAGTTGCAGTCTTGGGCTTGATGTCCTTCTCTGCAAACTCTTCCTGTTTCTTCACTTGTCTCTGCTCGGCCAAGCAAATCCGGATCCTTTCGATGATTTCTCTTTCTCTCGATCAAATGAAAATCCGATCCTTTGTTTTTGGTTGGAAGTGGTCATTTACGGGGAACCGATGGCGGTTACGCAACCGACGGCGGTCGAGTAGGAACCGGTATCGGTCAGGTCAAAGCGGGCTATTTTTGGTAAAATAGCCAGCTTTCCCTCCTTTTCTTCCGAGGGATTGGTTGCGGGCTTGGTCAAGTCATTATGAAGTTGGTTTTAGGTGCGGATGAGGAGTAATTAGTCATAGGTGTGGAATTGGACCAAGTTATAGGTCTTAATTAGGTTAGTTTAGGGTTAAGACTAGGTCATGATGAGGTGGCGACATGAGGTGGCAGGTATGGCGATGTGGATTTATTATTTATAAGGTAATTAATAAATAATTGTGTAAGGTTTAGGTGATGAGGTTAGGTTGCGAAATGAGATGCGGGGCACAGGGGGTCGTAAGACACAAATTTGGTGTCCTTTGGAGTCAAAGCTATTTTTATTTATTTTTTAGCACATATGATTTGTTTGTATAATTGTATGATTTGATTATGTGAGAAATCAACATATCAATTAAGTACTGGGAATAATGGGAGTTTCTAAAAACAAATTGGACCTCAGTTTCAAGGTCCTTACACTTGGTACCAGAGTCAAGGTTTTATAACACTTAGGCCTCTGGGAACATTATCTAATACTTATCTTTGTACTTACCAGGAATACTGGTAAGAACTTGGAGCAGTGGTGGTGGTGTAAATAATCTAAACCAAGGTTATGGTGTATGAAGGGGACGAGCTAGAAGAGGTACAGGTAGAGGAGTTGGTGAAAACATAAACCCTGTTCTCAACCCCACTTAAGAATTCCTAAATGAAATTATTAGGACTATCAACACCTTGCAAGTTAGATTTTCAGCTCACGAGAGGAATTTAAGAAAATAGTGCCCTAGGAGGTAATAAAGTAAGACATGAACAACATGAGGTAAACCTAGGAGACTTGAAAATCATTTGCATGCTCATGAAGATGCACCCATAGGGAATAGAGTAATATACCCCTTCGTCAAGGAATTGAAGAAAGTTCACTTATTCATAGATTCTAAGCAAAGGGTTATCCATAACTTGGGTTATAAAGCCGAGGCAAGGTGGTAGAAAAACACGATGTGAGTACCCTCACTGGTAATTACAACAACATGAGGCTTAATGAACCTAGGAGACTTGAACAATCTTTTAGGTCCTCATGAAGATTGCACCCATAGGGAATGAGGTAATATACCCCTTGTCAAAGAATTGAAGAAATTTATTCAAGCCCCGTATTGGGTTATAAACCGACCTTACATGAGAACAGCCCGTATTGTAGTTTACCACCTTGAAGAACATGTTATCCTGTGGTGGCCTCATTTGAAGCAAGTTAATGGTTATGTGGATTCTACCATTACTTGGGAATAATTTGAGAAGAAATTTAAAACTATATATGTCTCAGCTAATCACTGAGAAAGGAAGCAAATTGAGTTTCATAGTTTGAAACAAAATAACATGACTGTAGATGAGTAGGAAGTAGATATGATCCATCATGTGGACTATATGAAGGATGAAGATTCCAAGGTACCAAGTTTAAACTGGGTTTAAGAGAGGTTTTGCACCAAGACGTAAATATGGTCAACCCTAAGAGTCTTGCGAAATTAGTTAGTGCAGCCTACAAGGCTGAAGAAGAAGAAAAAGAGCAGTCTAGACTAAAATACCACCAGTAAATGAAAGAGAAGGAAAAAAAATAGTAAGAAGATTGTTGTTTCCTCTTCTGTACCTTACCAAAAACCTGAGTTCAAAAGGAATACTTTTAATGGCAAGAAGAACAATGGAAATTTCATGGAAATAATAACCAGGGAGGGCCAAGCCCTCCCATTAAACAACAACAAAAATAATAAGTAGGCTGGTAGCAATAGATACACACTTGCTACAAGAGCTAACAAGGTTCTGGTGGAAAACAAAGAAACTCAACAAGGCTGTTAGACATGTGGTAAGAACCATTATTGAAGAGATTTCCTTGAATTCCTTGCAAGCAAGACAACAAGCCACCAGGTCTATGCAAAGTTAGATAACTGCAAGGCTGAGAACCAAACAACCCCTATTGAGACTAGATGTAAAATATTTAGCGTTGAAATTTCTATTCTATTTGATTCTGGAGCATCTGATTGCTTTGTGTCTCCTAGAATAGTGAAAAAGCTAAATCTGAAAACTATTCCTATGAAAGAAAAATGACAAGTAAAATTTGGGACTGGTAAGAAAGTGTAGATTTCTGAATATTTAGATCAAATAGAAGTTGATCTAGGGATGTTTAAAAAAATAGATTAAATTTACATGCCATTTTTGTTCCTTTGGGATCTTATGATATGATTATTGGCATGGATTGGTTGTAAGACCATAAATCTCAAATTAATTGTTTTGAAAAAAACATACACTTTTTGATGATTTTGGCTTTGAACAAGTTTTGTTTGGTATCAAAAACAACAAGTTTTTTACCCACTTTTTCTGCCTTACAGTTGAAAAGAGCACCCCGTAAAGGATGTATCTTATTTTCCTGAATACACATGGAAGAGTCCTTTGAGCTAAAGGAACCTAGTTTGCATGATTATCTAATATTAAATGATTTTAGGGATGTTTTCCTAAGGAATTTCTAGGTCTACTCCCAAAAAGAGAGTTTGATTTTTCAATAGATATCATGTCAGGTTCTGCACCCTTCCTCTAAGGCACCTTACCGAATGAATATTGTGGACTTGCAAGAGCTAAAAGTTTAGCTGTAAGAGCTTCTTAAGAAAGGAATTATTAGGCCAAGTGGGTCCCCTTAGGGAGCATCAATGGTCTTTCTTAAAAATAAAGATGGTACATTAAGGTTGTGTATTGTTTACCACATTCTCAACAAGGTTACCATTAAGAATAAATATCCGATTCCTAGGATAGATGATTTATTTGATCAAATGAAAGGGGCAACTGTATTCTCTAAGATTGACTTAAGGTATGGTTTCCATAAACTTATAATCAAAGAGGAAGATGTGAATAAAGAAACCTTCCGTACAAGATACGAACATTATGAATTCACGGTTATGCCTTTTGGTTTGACCAATGCACTAGATGCTTTTATGAACCTAATGAATAGTGTTTTCAGATATTTTCTGGATAAGTTTGTATTAGTCTTCCTGGATGAAATTTTTTAATCTATTCTAGAGATGAGAAAGAACATGAAATTTTTTTAAGAATGGTTCTACAAAGGCTCAGGGACCACAAATTATATGCAAAACTGTCTAAGTGTGAGTTTTATAAAGATAAAGTGCACTACTTAGGACATATCATTTCTAAGGATGGGATTTCTATGGATCCATCAAAGATTAAAGCTATTGAAGAATGATCAGCTCCTAAAAATATGACACAAGTCTGAAGTTTCATGGGCTTGGTTGGGAACTATAGAAGGTTCGTGAATGAATTTTAATGAATAGCCCATATATCACATCGTTACAATGAAAGGGTAAAAAACATTTTGAATAGAATGCTAGGTGTGAGGAAGCATTTTTAAAGTTGAAACATGATCTCACTACAACACCTATTTTACTGGTTCCAAATCCAAAGAACCCTTTTGAGGTCTGGCCTGATGCATCCCTAGATGGTTTAGGGGGTTTACTATCTCAAGAAGGAAAGGTAGTGGCTTATGAGTCATGAAAATTAAAGCCTAATGAGATGAACTATCCCCCACATGACTTAGAGTTGGCTGCAGTGCAGTAGTTCATGCTCTTAAGAAATGGAGACATTTCTTGTTGGGTAAGCCATTCAAAATTAGAACAGATCATAAAATTCTGGAGCATTTGTTTACTCAAGAAAACTTGAATGCCTGATAAAGGAGATGGTTGGAATTGATTAGTGATTATGATATGATGTACATAAAATATGTCTAAGGTAAAGAGAATAAAGTGGTTGATGCACTTAGCCATAGGGTTCATTTTGCTGTTGTTTTCTAGGATAAATGTTTTGCTAAAGGATAAACTATTACAACAGTAGAAAACAAACATTTTCTGTCAAGAAATGACTAAAAATTTGTTGCGAGAAATAGTGGATAGAAAATATGCTAGGTAATCCTTGGAATTAGATGGTATTCTAAGGTTTTCAAGGTAGAATTTACATACCTTTGAAGGAAATTTCAGAACTATTCTGATGCAAAAAGTGTATCAAGCTCCTCATTTTGCACATCTCGGAGTCACTAAAATGACTCATGAATTGAAACAATTTTATTTTTAGCATGGTATGAAAAATGACGTGGATATATTTGTTTCTAAATGTTTATAATGTAAATAGGTGAAAGTTGATCATTGCCATATTGGTGGTAAGATGTTTCCCTACAACTTTCCAAAAGACAAATTGACAACTATAACTATGGATTTTATTTCTGGTTTTCCAAAAATCTAAAAGAGACATGATACTATTTTAGTTGTTGTTGACAAACTAACAGAGGTTTCTCATTTTATTTCTGGTAATCTAATAGATGATGCACCTGTAATTACTGATAGATTTGTGAGTGAATTTGTAAGATTGCAATGGAGTTCTTGAACTGATTATTACTGATAGAGATATTTTATTTACATCTCAGTTTTGGAAAAAACTTTGACAACTTATTTTGGCACAAAGCTGCATTTTAGTTCTTCTTATCATCTTGAAATGGAGGAGAAAAATGAAAGAGTAAATAAGGTATTAGAAGAAATTCTAATAATGTAAGTTATGGACCAGTAAAAAAGTGGGAAGATTTTTCTACACTTAGTTAAATTTACTTATAATAATACTTATCATACATCTTTGCAAATGGATCCTTTTAAAGCTTTATATGGCAGGAAATGTAGAACACCCTTGGGGTGGGAAGGCCTTGAAAATACGGTAACCACACGTCCTAATGTTTTAAAAGAATACAATCAACAGATGATTGTTATAAGATAAAAATTAAAGGTAGCAAATGAAAAAAAAAGAGATATGCTGATAAGAAAAATGACCAAAAAAGAATTTCATGTGGGTGAAAAAAAAGTGTTTTTGAGGGTGAAACCTCATAAAAGTTCAATTAATTTTTTGGAAAGGCACCTGAAATTGCACCCAAATTTGTTGGTCCATTTGAAATTTTAGAGAAAATTAGTTGTTGTAGCCTATAGGTTAGCATTGCCTACTTCAATTTCTAAATTTCATGATGTATCTCATGTCTCACTTTTGAGAAAATATGTGCATGATCCCTCACATGTGCTAACTTGGCATAACTTGCAAGTAGATGATAAGATAAATTTTCAGCTTGAGCCGGTAAGGATATTATCACAACGAAGCATTACGTTGCGAAATATAGATATCCAACAAATTTTTGTCCAATGGGACATCCTAAGTGAACAAAGTGCCATGACGATGCAAAGTATGTAAGAAATAAATTTCCATTTGTTTTTAAGTCTCGGTAATTGGGACATTACCCTTGTTAAAGGGGGAAGGATGCAACATGTAGTGCCCACACTTTTTATAGCTCAATAGCTTGTTGTTTATTTGCTCATAGACATGTTTTGACAGTGATTGGTTATATCTTGGACTTTATATTTAGATATTTGATCTTATTAGACAGGTGTGGACATTTAGGGCGTATAGCGCCAATTTAGCTTAATTTCTATATTGTCACATTTTCTTGTTATGTCATGGATACTAATGGGTATGATGATGTGTTTGGAACATAATTATAATAATGGATAGATGTTGCATGTGGAATTCTATGGTTATATGTCACATATCATCTTGTCTAACTTTTGGAATATTGAGTATAATTGTGCACGTTGTCGCATCTTGATTTCAGTAGGATGTTAGGTTAGTTTAGAATGCATTGATATCTTACTATGTCATTGAATTATCTTATATCAAACAACAGTGCGGTTAATGTGTGCAATGAGTGTGCAGGTGACAGGTTTACAGGAGAACATGAGATTCGGGCCAGCTACTCATCTTGCACAAGCAGCCCACGGGTTGAGTCCTAGCCATGTTCATTGTGTGAAGCCTTAGTATAGGAGATTATTATTTTGGGCACTATGAGTGACCTCAATTCTTGTAATGTATTGTGCTTTGAATTATTAATCTTGTTTAGGGTTGCTACTGAAGTTGTAAACTTGCTTTGGGAGTTAATAATCCCACTTTCATTTAAATTTTAGATTTTGTTTTATGAGTCACTTAATCACAAGGGTTCCTTTGAATACTTGGAATGATCTAGAACTATGCCTTGCCATTTTGGAAGACTTAAACATTTGAAATAAAAAGGATTGTAATTAGTGAAAATTTTCTTAATACGAGTTGTTGGAAAGTTCATTATTTTGTGATAGATTTCATCTTGTGTGAAATGTTGAGAACTTGTACACTTGTAAATAAAATTGGACATTGTTTTTTTGAAACACCATTAATGTGACAAATTATTTTGAAAAGTTAGAGAATGAAAATAATATTAATTTTACTCCTCCTGTTGGTTATCTTATTTGAAAGGATGAGAATAAGTTTTTTGGTGTGCATATCCTTCATCTAAGTGATAGTTTAAGCAATATCTTTCTTTTCAAAATTTTGGCTTCATCATTACAATATTAAAATAGATAAATCATTTAGGGTGAATAGTGAAAGTTCTAAATTTCTTTTGGCATCAAAATAATAAAATTAAAAAATCTGTAATTTATAGTTAAGTAAGATTTTAATTCTCCTTGTGTGCACAATAAGTTATATATATATATATTACATTGAGTTTGTTTATTATAATCACTTTTTACAATGTACTATGTTGTTTTTTTATAAAAGAATTAAAAAATATATATGATATTTAAAAGTATTATTATTATATAAATAACGATCAATAATATATATATATATATATATATATACCCTGATTTTAAAACATCCTTGTTTCTCTTAAACGTTTTTATCAAATTTGAAATTTATATGTTAACAAAAAAAATAAGAAAACAAAAAAAAATGTGTTTTCAGTGGGGGGGTTCGGCTCCCCACCCCCGCACTATCTGGGGGGGCACTACCCTGCCAAACCCCCCTCCTGGCCCCTCCGTTGGCCGCTATCCCCGGCTACCTTCTGCCCTCCCATCCCGTAGCGCCATCTCCTTGCCGCACCGCCACCTGTGCCGGCCCCAAATGACCGCCCACGCGTCCTCTCGCCCCTTTCGCCTGCCCCTGCTCCTCCCCCCTTCACCGAATCTCCCTATGGCCACAACTGACCCCTGCACCCCCCACATGCCCTCCAATCAATACACCAGCCCCTGTCCGCCACCTGACCCCCTCAACCTGCGGCCCCCAAACCCCAAAATCTGCCCTCACTGCAATATATACATAAATAATAAATAAAGATATTCATATTACATAAATGAAATAATACATAGATAAATATAATATATAATATAAATATATATATATATATTATATATATATATATATATATATATATATATATTCTAAACAAAGAACAATATAGTAAGGGTATTTTAAAAACAAAGAAAAAAAATAAACTCATAAATCCTCCTCCTTCAGCCTGCAAATGTGAGCTAAAAAAAAAAAGAAGAAACAAAAGAAAACAAGAAGAAAGTTAAATGAAAAGAAAAAGTAACATAAAGAAATATTAGGGAAATATTAGGGTTTTAAATCTGAGGGTTAAAAGTGAAAAACATCCAAGGGTGGATATTTCTCCCTACACTTTCCAAGTCATGGGACTTTGTGGGATTCCATGATAAAATAAAAGAAGAGTGAATTTGGACAAATAAAAGAGGGGGGTGTAGTCTATAGTAGATGTTTTTAGCTAAAGCTAATAATAATTAAATCAATGAAAATTATGTCGGGCTAGTGGTTAAGTAACGGGGTAACCAAATTAGTTAAAATAAACAATTTCTGAGATCGGTTTTGTATCATTAGTTTTAGCATGGTTAGTAATCCCTTTAAAAAAAAATTTACCCTAAATTTTTGCTATACTTTGGTTTAGTTTTTCAGTGTCCCGGATGGGGCATGATAGTTGGTATCAGAGCGTGAGGTTTGCACATGCGGACCACTGGGTAACTAATTGAATTAGTTATTGGTAATGTTAATATCATTAAATTTAACTAAATAGATTAAAATAATAATAATAGTAATAATAATAATAATAATTAAACACTACCATTACAACTGTAAATTAATAACTTTCTTCGCTTACCCCGTGTGCAGGATGGTGCCCAAACCGAGGATAATTAGCTAGAGGTTTGGGGTGTAGTGCACCTACGCGAGAGCTGCCGACACTCCAAATTTAGGCCTCGGATATTAGAGGCCTTACACTAGTTGATAGACATTGTGGAGTAGCGTCTACCACCACCACAGGAGACGAGAGTGGAGGCACCATTGGGAGACAAGGAGCCATTAGGTGAGGATGCGCATTCAGAGCCACCAGACCACGACACACCGATGCGGGAGAGGTCATGTAGCCCTTCTGTTCATCACGAGAGGGTGGCCTTGTTTCGTTGTAGTCACTTCGCACAGTCTCAAGGGACCATTTGAGGATAGGTGACTCCCCTTCACCTGTTGGACTACATTGGCAGGATCGAGATACAAAAAGTGTGATCAGGGATCTTCTTCGCTTGTAGCTACCCCAACCAGCACACCGTCTCTATAGATGGCTTTAGGGTTGATTCGTGGGTCCTTAGTTTGGATAGTTGCTTTTGGCTTGCACTCATACGAGAGAAACGTCAAGGCAAGGTTTGCCATACACCTCCTCTGAGACGCAGCAGACGTTTGGTGGAAGAATGAGGGGCAGAAGCTCCATCTGACTCGAGAGACAGTGACCCTGGGAGATGTTTCGAGGAGCGATTCAGGGGCTCACTATATGTCAAAGCATTTTTTTGTAGAAAAGGATCAATGAGTTTCATGACTTACGACAGGGATCTGACACAATGGCGCAGTATGAGAGTAGGTTCCTAGATCTCCTTCAGTATGTGGGCTACTTGCAAGGATGAGAAATTGCATAGGTTAACAAGATTATTTGAGGCCTTAATGTAGATATAGCAGGAGCAATTAGGATGTTATCTCCTCCCACACTTGAGAAGGCCGTTGAGAAGGCCTACTTAGCTTAAGGAGAACAAAACCAAGGCACAGGAGCACCGAGATAGAAACAAAAGAAATTTTTAGGAGAGGATTCAGGCCTTTTAGAGTCAGAGGTCAACGAGGGTATTACACCACCCCCTAGAGGAGGATTTTGGCCTCTGCACAAGCAGCCATGAGGGCTCCACCGCACCCGTAGTGACAGACACAGCAACAGAGCCACCTGTAACAGGGGGGCTAGACTGATACAGGGATTTCAGAGGGGTGTTTCTAGAGGTGGTTTTGGTGAAGCTAGGGATAGGAGGAAGGGCACTCAGCAGGCACAACCAATTCACACGCAACAGTCTGCTAGGGTTAGACTGGCAGGATCAGTACACCAGAGTACAGGAGGGACCCCATCTCAAAGGGATATAATAGGATGTTTTATTTGTGGATCTCTAGATCACTATGTGCGTATATGCTCGCACATAAACCCAATACCATGGATGTACTCAGAGTGTTGCTAGATCCGAGCAAATGGTGGGTGATGTAGGATGCGCTCATCATGTATATGTAGTGGTTGACAACCACCAGGGCCCGAGCATCAGGCCACAGTCATTGAGAAGACAGGTACTATCAGGACTATTTATGTCTTAGTACTTTCTTGATTCAGGTGCTTCAGATCCCTTTATATCACCTTCTATAGTGGACCAATGTGGGCTAGTGGTGGCTAGGAAACCAGATAGCTGGTAGGTTGAGTTGGCCTCTGAGACCAGAGCTTGTTGTGGATTCGTATGTGGGGAGTTGCGTACTTGATTTAGGATCCTTCTCCACTACTCTTGACCTTTGAGTTATCCCTATAGGTTCCTATCAGGTAGTTTTGGGTATGGATTGGCTCGAGACTCCATCGAGCTAAGGCGGATTGTAAAAATAAGGTCATTGAGTGTCAAGATGATCTGGGGAGTGCAATTGGTATATCAGGGATGCAAAGACCTATCTCCTTGTGCATGATATCAGCTAAGCAACTCAAGCGAAGCATGCGTAAGGGGTGTTAGTTGTTTTCTATTACCATCAGTGATCAACTCTGAGAGTATTCTAGAGCATTCACCCTTAGATGATCATGTAGTTTTGAGGGAGTATACAGATGTGTTTCCAAGTGAGCTTCCAAGTTTACCACCCCACAGAGAGGTGGATTTCACCATTGATTCAGTACTTGGATCAGCACCAATTTCTAGGACACCTTATCGGATGATGACCCTAGAGCTTCATGAGCTCAAGATTTAGTTAGAGGAGTTGTTGGATAAGGGTCTCATTTTCCCTAGTGTATCTCCTTGGGGAGTGTCATTCATATTTGTGAAAAAGAAGGACGGTTCTCTCAAACTTTGCGTAGACTTTAGACAGCTCAACAAGGTCACAATAAAGAACCGTTATCCACTCCCTAGGATTGATGACTTATTTGATCAGATGCGTGGGGTGAGAGTATTCTCCAAAATGGATCTCAAGTCAGGGTATCATCGGTTACACATTTCATATGCAGACATTCATAAGACAGCTTTTCACACACATTATGGGCATTATGAGTTCACAGTGGTTCCATTTGGTTTGACCAATGCCCCAGCTGTCTTCATGAGCCTCATGAATGGAGTATTCAGGACATTTCTGGATCACTTTTTCTTAGTGTTCCTTCTTGATATATTGATTTTTTCTCATTCTGAGGAGGAACACGAGGAGCATTTGAGGAAGGTACTTCAGGTTTTGAGAGAGCAGAAGTTGTATGGGAACTTGAAAAAATGTAGCTTCTTTCAGACAGAGTTTCGGTACTTGGTTCATATCATATCTGGCGAGGGTATCTCCATATATCCCACTAAGATACAGGCTATCTTGGACTGGCTAGCACCCACATCACTTACTGAGGTAAGGAGTTTCATGGGTTTGGCAGAGTATTACCACAGGTTCATACAAGATTTTTTCTAGGATTACTCACCCTATTACTTCTCCTCAGAGGAAAGGCAAGAATTTTGATTAGTCAGAGAAGTGTGAGCAAGCCTTTCAGTTGGTTAAGGAAAGGTTAACCGCGGTGCCCATCTTGGCAGTTCCAGACCCGACAGAGGATTTTGTTGTTTGTACGGATGCATCACTAGAGGGTTTGGGGGCAGTTCTTATACAGGAGCATCAGAGTTATTACATTTGAGTCTCGTAAGCTCAAGGGCTACGAGCTTAATTATCCTACTCACGACTTGGAGCTTGCAGCAGTTGTTCATAGCTCTGGTTCATTGGTGACATTTCCTTTTGGGTAGACCTTTCATTTTGAGGACATATCTTCAGAGTTTGCAGCATATCTTCTCATAGCCGAATCTCAACGCTCGTCAACGGCGTTGGATGGAGTTTCCTATGTGAGTATGACATGGAGGTTCAGTATATCAAAGGGAAGGAAAATTTTGTTGCAAATGCGCTTAGTAGACGATGACATGTGCTTTGCTTCTTTAACACTTCAGTCAGATTTGAGAGTCAAGGATTCTTGAGCACCTTCGAGAGGACAAATTTTATGAGGGAGCTAGACAAATGTCGGAGTCTCAGGGTTCATTAGAGGGCAGATATTCTGGGTGTGTTTTAGAGACAGATGGGTTCCTTCGGTTCCATAAGCGCATCTACGTGCCTAAGTTAGGTGATTTTCTTAGTTTCATCCTCACAGAGGGCTCATCGAGCTCCCATATGCAGCACATCCAGGAGTGAAGAAAATGCATGTCGATCTGAGGGATTTATATTATTGGCCAGGTCTTCGACGGGACATAGTAGATTTTGTTGCACATTACCTTGAGTGTCAAAGGGTCAAGGTAGAGCATTCTCATCCCACAGGACTTTTGCACCCCCCATGACATTCCCGAGTGGAAATGGGATGTGATCTCCATGGACTTCATAGTCGGAACTCCCTATGTCATCTTATCATCATGACGCCATTATGGTCACCATGGATAAATTGACTAAGGTTGCGCATTTTTCACCAACCAAGGTCAACTATAATGTACAGGCCCATTGCCAAAGTATTTATGGAGGACACTGTTAGGTTGCATGGGATTCTGAAGACCATCATCAATGACAGAGATACTATCTACACTTTAATTTTCTAGACTATCTTTTTAGGACGCTTTGAGTACTCAGATTAATTTTAGTTCATCTTATCATCCAGAGACAGAGTGAACAGATAGAGAGGGTTAATTAGGTGTTGGAGGACATGTTGAGAATGTATGTCATGGATCAGCAGAAGAAATGAGAAGATTATTTGCACTTAGTTGAGTTTGCCTTACAACAACAGCTATCATAGTTCCATCGGTATGGCTCCGTACCAGGCCTCTATATGGATGACCTTGTAGGACACCTTTGAGTTGGGATAGACTAGATAACGGAATCATTCTAGGACCATCCTATCTTCAGGATCTAGAGCAGCAGGTTGTTCTGATTAGATAACATCTTAAGCAGGCTAGAGTACGCCAAAAGGTGTATGCAGACACTAAGAGGATTGATCATCATTTCTCAGTGGGTGATAAAGTCTTCTTGAGAGTTCGTCCGCATAAGCAGTCCGATCCGTTATAGAAAGGGTTCTAAGCTATCGCCTCGTTTTGTGGGGCCTTTTGATATTTTAGAGGTCATCGGTCCAGTTTCCTATCACCTAGCTTTGCCACCACGCCTTGCACGGGCCCACGATGTTTTTCATGTTTCTGTACTACATAGATATGTACCTGATGCTTCTCATGTTTTGGATTGGTCGACATTATAGGTAGAGGACGGAGGACAGTGGAGACTGGAGCCCGTACGCATACTGGAGCACCAGAGGTTGGCCCTTCAGGGTCGAGACTTGGACCAAGTTAGAGTACAGTGGGACCGATACGACGAGACAACAACTACCTAGGAGGATGCGATACCTTTGAGGGCTAGATATCCCTATCTCTTTCAGTGACTTCCAGGAGGAAGTCTAATTTAGTAGAGGGGGATGTAGTGCCACACTTTCTATAGCTCAATGGCTTGTTGTTTCTTTTCTCATAGACATGTTTTGACAGTGATTGGTTATATCTTGGACATTATATTTAGATATTTGATCTTATTAGACATGTGTGGACATTTAGGCATATAATGCCAATTTAGCTTAATTTCTATATTGTCGCATTTTCTTATAATGTCATGGATACTAATGGATATGATGCTGTGTTTGGAACATAATTATAATGATGGATAGTTGTTGCATGTGGAATTCTATGGTTATATGTCACGTGTCATCTTGTCTAACTTTTGGAATATTGAGTATAATTGTGCACGTTGTCGCATCTTGATTTCAGTAGGATGTTAGGTTAGTTTAGAACTGCATTGATATCTTACTATGTCATTGAATTATATTTTATCAGACAGGTGCGGTTAATGTGTGCAATGAGTGTGTAGGTGACAGGTTTACAGGAGAACGTGGGATTCAGGCCAGCTACTCAATCTTGCACAAGCAGCCCACGGGCTGAGTCCTAACCATGTTCATTGTGTGAAGCCTTATTATAGGAGATTATTATTTTGAGCACTGTGTGACCCCAATTTATGTATTGTATTGTGCTTTGTATTATTAATTTTGTTTAGGGTTTGATTAGTGAAGTTGTAAACTTGTTTTGGGAGTTAATAATCCCACTTTCATTTAAATTTTAATTTTTGTTTAATGAGTCACTTAATCACAAGGGTTTAGGGTCACATGTGAGACCCTTGGGTGGTCCCCACACCCTCTACCCTTGTGCCAAAAATGCAAAACCCGAAATTAGGGTATTTTGGGCATTTTTGGGGACCCCTTTTGTAGCTTGGGAGTCCCCCTAACATAAAAATGAGCCCTTGGACCCTACCTAATGGGTAGGGGGGCTTATTTTCAAGGCTAGAGGGAGTTTTCCCTCCCTTTTTACCACTTGTTTGGTCACATCCATGTAAGGGATGTGGATTTGAGTGTTTATTAAAAGTTTCACTTATTTTGTCTTGCTAACATTTAGGGGAATTTGGGAGAAGAGGGCAAAAAGATAATTTTACCCTTTCTCTCTTTTGTTTTGGCATCTTTGACCTTGATGAGGGAGAGGGGTGACACATGTCACCCCCTCATTGGTGAGGATGCTTGCTTGCTCCTCTTCAAATTCCCATTCATGGGAAATGAGAGGGACTTTTTTTTGGGAACTTCTTGCTTGGGATGCTTGTGGATTTTGGAGCTTGGAGATTGGCTTGAGTCAAGGTGTGGAGAAATTTGAAGTTGGAGAGCTTTTTGGAGAGCTTTCCTTGAGGTAGGCTCTTATGTCTTTTGCTTGTATTGCATTTATCTTAGTTGTTAGATGGGTTGCATGGTTTTGTTATTTGGTTGTTATTTGTTTTACTCCCTCCATCATATGGCATGATGGAGTTTTGGAGTGTGGGGGAAGAGATAGACATGAAATTTTCCCTCTCAATCCTCAAGGCTTGATGGACAAGCCTTGTAGGGTCTTAGTGTTTCCCCTCAATGGTTGAGGTGGGGAAGTTGATTCATTTGGCTTGAATCTCCTTCCCCATTCTTGGTAAGGAAACCCCTTTGGGGTTTGAAAATCCTTCCAAGAAGGACTTGGAGAAAGGGTAGGAGGAATAAGGAGGGTTTTGGATTGAAATTATGAGCAATAAGGAGGGTATGGAGTTTGTTTGCATTTGTGCAAGAAATTTTTATGAATAAAATTTTTTTGGAGAACTTTCTCCTCTCTTCCCCATTTTTGAGGATGAACATGGGTTCTCCTCCTTGTAAATTTGGAGTCTTGTTTTGTTTTGAACTATTTTTGTGTGCTTGTATCATTGTTAGTATACCCCTTCATCTTGTGCAAGTTTTGGTTAGTTTCCCCTCTTTCCAATGGGCTTGGGGGAGGCTAGCATGCATCCCAACCTTGGGAGAGGCATGTGATGATGCCAATGGTTGGGTGGCAAACAAGCTCTTTTTCTCCTTGCATGGTTTCCTTAGAAAGTCACTCTAAGTTGAAGCTCTCAAGCATGGAGATGGGTTGGCATTTTGTGGCTCTCATTGGTCTCTCCTTATTTCCTTCAACTTATTGTGATAGCATTACTTTCATTGTAATCACTCTTTTGAGTATGGGTATGTAAGAAGCTTGTATCTCCATGTATAAATTTCTATTTTGTAAATTGTAGTCCTATGTAGATCTTGCAGTTTTTTTATTTTAGCTAGAGTCAAGCCACTTCAACAGTTACATCTGTAAAGATCTTGTGGTTACTTTGAACCTACTTTGGAATGGATATAGTACTATGCCTGGCCATATTGTGAAGACTTGGAAACATTTGAAATAAAAAGTAATGTATTTAGTGAAACTTTTCTTAAATATGAAACATGATATGTAAAGTCTCCTTATTTTGAAATGAAAGAATATACATCTTGTGAAATATTGCCTTCTTGTGTAAATATGTAATTGGACATTCCATGCTTGAGAATCTCCCATGTTAAGAATATTTAATAATCTTTAATTGCAAAGTTGAGAGAATGAAAGTAATATTCCCTCTTGTATTGTCCTTGTTGGTAATCAATATTTGCATGGAATGAAGAAGTAGTCTTGGTGTGCATATCCTTCTCATGAGAACTTAATGTTTTATTCAGTATTAAACAATATATTTCTTGATTCAAGTTTTTGGCTTGCATAATTACATTATTAAAATGGAGTAAGACTTATTTCTATTGTAAAAAGCCCTAGTTCTACCTTCCTTTTAACATCAAAATAATAGAGTTAAAAATATGTAATTTACAGTTAAGTCAGATTTTAGTTCTCCTTGTGTGCACAATAAGTTATATAGATATATATGAGTACTGCTGAGTTTGTATGTATTAAAATCACTTTTTTACAATTGTACTATGTCTGTTTGTTTTATAAAAGAATGCATATACTATATAGATATATATATATGGATATTTAACAGTATTATTATTAATATATAGATATATACTTTCAATAAACAAGGGTATATATCATCTATATGACCTGTATGTATATCCCTATGTATATATATATGTGTATATGTATATTTATATTTATATATATATATATATAATATATATATAAATATATATTAAAACATACTGGTTTCTATTAAAACAAATTTATCAAATTCAAAATTTATATGTTAACAAAAAAAAAAAAGAAAAAAAAAAGTGTTTCAGTGGGGTGGGGTTCTTCCCCCACCCCCTGCACATTAAAACAAAGCAACCCCCACGGTGCTGCCCCTCCAAACCCCCCTCGCGGCGCCGTCTATTGGCCATTGTCCTCGTGGCTACCTTCTTCCACTCCTCCAACACCATCTGCACTTGCCACACCGCCGCCTATCCTGGCTACAACCGATCAGTCCACGCCTCCGCTCACCCCTTCCACCTCTGCGCCTGCTACCCCCCCTTCCCTAGTTTCTAACCCCCACTCTCTCTGTGGCCACGGCCACCCCCATGCGGCCACTCCTCGGCATACGCCTCCTCTCACCAATACACCGCCCCTGTAAAAAAATAAAATCTACCCTCAACCTGCGGCCAATATACCAATAAATAATGCCCTCACTGCAATATATACATATACATAAATAAATACATACATACATACATACATATATATATCTATATATATAATTCCAAAACAAAAAAACAATATAGTAAGGGTATTCAAAAACAAAGGAAAAGAATAAACTCCATAGCTTCTCTGCTTTAGCCTGCAAATGTGAACAAAAAAAAAAAAAGAAGGAAAAGAAGAAAACAAGATAGAAAGTTCAAATGAAAAGAAAAAGTAACATAAAGAAATATTAGGGAAATTTTAGGGTTTTAAATCTGAGGGTTAAAAGTAAAAGCATCCAAGGGTGGATATCTCTTCCTACACTTTCCAAGTCATGGGACTTTGTGGGTTTCCATGATAAAATAAAAGAACAAATGAATGTGGACAAAAATAAAAGGGGGGGGGGAGGTGTAGTCTATAGTAGATGTTTTTAGCTAAAAATAATAATAATTAAAGAAATGAAAATTGTGTCGGGCTAGTGGTTAAGTAACGGGGTTAACCAAATTAGTTAAAATAAACAATTTCTGAGATCGGTTTTGTATCATTGGTTTTAGCATGGTTAGTAACCCCTGTCAAAAAAAAAAATTACCCTAAATTTTTGCTTTATTGTTGGTGCATTTTTTGGTGTCCCAAAAGGGGCACTACACAACATCTTGACTCTTATAACTCAATATTATTAATAAATATGTTTAGACTATTTCTTTTTTTGTTGCAGTTTGTGTTTTCGTTAGTCATTCATCAAAAGTATGAGTATAATGCATGAAGGAATGGACATTTATCCATATTCCCGTATGGGTATGATCATATGTTTGCGATCATATATATATATGCCAACATAATTGTGTGCATATACATGAAAGTATACACACAAGTGCCCACTCTTCCATGAGTTAGCACTTACCCTTTGATTTGGTGACAACATGTTTTGTACATCTTCTGGTGTGATATTGTTTAATGCCAAGTGGCTAGCCTAATTAACCTAAGATATAGGTTACATGATCTAACCTAAGCCTAACTTATTATGGTATGTTAGTAGCATAACCGAGTGTCAAAAGATAATCTAGATGATTTTAAATTGTAACTGTAATAAATGCATGGCATTTGATTAGTATAAATAAATTGGCTTGGTTTAATGAGATTTGACATTTAATTGGTGCTTAGTGGTGATGATATTTGGTGGCATTAGAACTTATGAGTTATTATTGGCATTAACTTATGGCATTAACCCATTCCTTGTGGAGTGTGGCACATAGTTGTTAATTAAAAATAATACTAATAATACTAATAGAACTCTATCCTAAAGCTAAGCAGTGGGCAATTTTTTTGGAGTTTAATGATATTTAAATGGATTTTGGAATCCATGGATTAAAAAGAGATTTACGTGTTTTTTATTTTTTTCCATTTAGCATGACGTGAAGAGAGGAGGGAAGTAGAGGGGGGAGACTATGTCAAATATTTTTTTGGGAGGATTTGTTGGAGGTTATTATTGCCATGTGGGGCTGATTTTGGAGCATGTATTTTGGGATCTCACCATTCTGTATTGCAAAAATGTTGGTGGAGAAATAATCTATGGAAAAATAAATAAGGTTTTGGGGTTTTATTTTGTACGGTGTGGAGCTAAGAATATGGAGGGATAGAAATAGAGAATGAAAGAGGAAAAATGACAAAGGGGTTTTGATCTTCTTCGTCTCTGAATCTTTCAGGAAAGGGTTTCTTGTTTTTATATATGCAGTATTTTACAAATAAATGCATATTTATTTTTATCCCTTTTCTGGGTAATGAGAAATCTAGTATTATCTCTTTTGGGTATTAATATTTTTGAATCAAGCCTTTATGGGTATTTGAAAAATGTGTTTATTTTATTATGGGCATTATAGATTTCAGATCTCTCAAGTATGAGAAATCTCTCAAGTATGAGAGCTATGAGATTTCATTTTTACCTCCTTATTTGATAATTGAAATTAATGAGGTTATTCACTTGGGTATTTAAAGAAGGTTTCATGACATTTTAGTTCTAGGTTTTGGATTGATTCTCCAAGATAGAATTATTACAATGTTAGAGAGGCTGTATTTTTGTTGATTCATTGGCATGCTTTAGCTGTTACAAGTTGTGTTATTTACTATGTTGTAATGGCTGACTAGAAACGTGGATTTTTTTATTGATTTATTGCTCTAATTTTTGCTGCTAGACGTGTTGTTTTTATTATTAAATTATTTATGTGTTTGTTGCTACAACATTGGTTGTTATAGCGCTGAGTATTGGTTGTTTCCTTGCTGCATTTAGTTGTTATTTGCTATGTTGTTTTGATGCAACATTAGCTAGCAAAGAATCACGGTGTTTTGGGGTGATTTTCTATGCTTCAGATTTGCATGTTAGATAGTTGTGTTCTTTGCTGTAATTTTTTATGTTAGTTCACTACATTTTGTCACACCGTTAGTGTGTAATCATTTGGATATACATAACTGAAAGAATAATGTGTTGTGACATTTTTTCAAATGGTTAGTGTGCAAGATCATTTGGATTAGAATATTTAAAGAATGTTGTGTTGTGACATTTTGTCAAACAATTAGTGTGCAATTATTTGCATGGTATATTTTAAATACATGTTGTGCTGTGACATTTTATCAAATGGATTAGTGTGAAATCATTCGGTATGACATTTTTTCATGCTCCTGAAATGACATTCCTTGGAATTTATGTGAAGTATATTTTCATGGAATATTGTCACGCTGTTGTAATGCAAATTCATTGGACTTTATTGTGAAGTTCTTTTTATGGCATTTTTTCATGCTACTAGAATGCATTCGTTGGAATTTTATGTGAATTTCCTTTTTATGACATTTTTTCATGTTGCTGGAATGCACTCTTTGGAATTTATGTGACAGTTATTCTTATGGAATTTTGTCAGGATGTTGGCATGCATTCGTTGGACTGTATGTGAAGTTAATTCTAAGGAATTGTTGTTCATGTTGTTGGCATGCATTTCTTTGGACTATATTGGTGGTTTATATTATGCCATTTTATTATACGGTTGGAATTCATTCTTGGGTATAAAGGATCTATTGTGCCTCTCAAAAATTATGTTACGTTGCTGATATGATTTGGCATAATGTTCATTTTGAGAATTGTGAAGTGAATTTCATGTTGATATTTTTTCAATTGGTTATCATGCCTTCTCTTTTTTACATGGAGCCTATATGAGACATTTCTTCAAACAATTGGTATGCTGATTTGATTTGGCATGAAATAATATTATGAAATGCATTATGTAATCATCCTTACATGAGGTGAGTTTTATGTATTTTCATGTAAGATGGTTAAAGACACCACTCTTGAAATATATTTTGAACTTGGTTAGTTCATGCATGTATACATGCTTTTTGAAATCATTATTATAATAATGGATGAATTTGTATGATGATGCATGACTTGTATATTATGAATATGTTTTCATTTGTAGAATACTACATATATGAAAATAGAAACCCTTTCTAGTTCATTTTGAACTGAACCTTTGTGGAAAATACAAGCCATTCTGGAGATAAGGAAAAGGAAAGAATGTGAAAGGGATTCAAGACTGATTTTTAGATCTTGATTAGTTGACTTTTATATTTTAGTTTATTGAATAAATTGTATTTGATGTACTGCTGAAATAATCAATATATTATATAAGACTTATGAGGCTCTTTGACATTGCATGTAAACTTATAAGATTGGATTGAGGTATTGAAAATAATGAAACATCCTTTGGACTCAAATCTGATTTTTATCGATGTTGTGTCATGCAGATATGATCTATTTGTATAATTGTATGATTTTATTATTAGAGAAATCAATATATCAATTAAGCAATAAGAATAATGGAAGTTTCCAAAAAAAATTGGACCTCGGTTTTTTGAGGTCCTTAGAAAAAATCTTGACTGAGTTGGCCAGAAGATAGGTTTACATTAACTGGGAGAAGGATTTTCAAATGTGGCTTAGGTTTTCATGGATAATTTTTTTTTTTAAATTTTTCATGCTAAACATTTAACATGATAATGAGTTTGTAATACTATAGTCTAAGGTTGGATTAATACATTCAACGCAAGAGTCCTTATTTGGCTTAACAAACGTAAAAACATTTTTTCAAATGACAAACCCAAAATGGGTTACCAAAATGTCAGGTACAAAAATGAAACAATTCCATAAATGGGATAAATAAAAAAAATAAAAAACCCATTTTAGAAGCTTTCCCAATGGGATATTTGACAATTTTCAAACTTTCATTTCCACATTTACGTAACAAACCAAATTAGGTTTAACATATAGTTTAAATAGTAAAAAATGTACTTTTCTGAGCCCATGAATGGGTGTGATTATTTCCAAATAAAAAAGGGAAATAAAATAAATAAATTTTTTGTAATTTGTTTTTTCCATAAAATAGTAGAGACATTTTCTCACTCACCAAAACACATGTTCTCTTTTTTTTTTCAAAAATTCCCCTTATTTCCTTCTACTCTCTTTCGTGGTGTTTCAAATACCATGAATTCCAATAAGTTAACTCATATTTATAACCATTTTTCCCATAAAGCATGCTCGTACATTCTCACATTATCCAAAACAACCTTCATGGAATAATAGATAACAATAACAAAAATACCTTTTCCTTAATACTAGCCTATTAAATAGGGATTACTAAACACATTCACAATTCCACAAATCCTACATGGCATAAAAAAAAACTGAATCATTCCCATAACTTGAATGGTATTCATGTGAGAAGGGGAGGTCTAATGAAATGAGTTACCACAAAAGCTTAGAAAATTAATTGAAAATACAACCTCCATGATGGGTATGAATGTATGGTAAATTAATTATAATGATTAGCTAAAAAGATGTTACACAACATCATGCATTTGACATAGAGTAAAAATGGGAGATTCTAATGTCATAAAATGACACATAATGAAAATAATGTTTAGTGCCATATAATATCAATATGCACTAAGATGGATGGTACAAGGTGTAGGACTAAAAATGGCCATCATTTTTATAATTTAACCCTTTTTAAATAACTGAAATGATTTTCAAAGATAGTTGCAAGAAAGAAAAATAAAAAAATCACCATTGGGGTCAAATTTCAAAAAATGCCTAAATTAAATGAGGAACAAGTTCCCTTTATATTTGCATGAGATAAGATTCCTAAATAGACCAACTTAATAGCAGAAGTTTGATTGCCATGGAAATTCAATATGGTCAGATAATTTAAAAAAAAAAAGAGTAAACCAACTACCAAATGTTACAGTGATAATGCACACTTATTGGATTATGTCAGTGGAAATATTCCAACTACATAATTTTAACATTTCATATCATTACACATACTACAAAGTAGAGAAGTAAAAATAAAACAATCAAGCCAAACCTTCATAATTGAAATCAAACACACAACACAATTATCAAATTAAATAATCATATATGTTAGAATTAAATTACACACCCCATTTTTTGTGTGAGTGGAGTTGTTCTCATTTTACCTTCCCTGCATCAAGTTCAATTTTATGGATCTATGATATTCTCCCCAATAATTCCCTCTCTCTTTGTCTTTTACATTTTAGTGAGGGGGTACTTGTTCATTCAATCACCTCATTTAACAAATGGGTAATTAGTATATTGCATCTAAAATATTAATATATTTCAAATATAATGAATTTACATAAAGAATATAATTTCCAAGTAACTTCTACATCATAACATCCATGTTATTACATCATTTATTTCATAATCAAGCCAAATTTAGCATTTCCATAAATAATATGCAAAATGGGATTTGACAACATTTAGGCATTTTATGACTGCTATTTTAACAATACCACCATCAAGTTGGATAAATTATTTATTGACATGGGTATATTATAATCTAATAGTATTAGAAATTTAATTAGGCACAATAGAACTATTAGCAATAAAATGAATCATACGATTGTGGACTAGATGTTTGCCAAAAATTATATAGACATAAAATTGAGGCAACTTTGGTACACAAATTACTTTAGAAACATTAGATTGGTAGAGGGAAATTAGTACTGAATTCAATTCCTTTTGAGTCTTTGGGGATGATTTAAATAATATTAATTCCTCTTGGGATAAATCCATATGACCAAGTATTAAGAGAGCATCTTACATGGATATATTGATATTTATTTTCTCTAGTTTTTCTCTATAAAATTCAACAATTTTTTAAAATTGTAGGTAACCCAAACTCTTTTTGGATTTTTAATCATGGGATGGTTGAAATTTTAGTCTAATTATTGAAAGGTGGTTTAATACTTATTTCATCTAATGGTTTTTCTAGACTATGATATTAAACAAAAGGTTCTCCATTTTTATTAGGTGTTAATAAAATTTACTCTATTTGCATCAGACTACAGGAGTCTCCCTTTTTCTCTGGTATTATAAATTAATTTAACTTGGGGTTTATATTAGTTCCCCTCAATATAATTTTTTTTATAAAATATCCCTATTTATAATAGACTAAGTTCTATTCAACAACTACTATAGATAAAAAAGGTGGCTCTAAATTTTGATTGGTTAAACCATACAAATTTGTAGTATCAATTCCTATCCCAAGGTTATATTAGGAAAGTGTTGGATTTATGAGGTTGTAAAAAAGGGTATCACCATCTTATAACCTCATCTAAATTATTTTACATAGGGACTCCCCTTTTTGGATGTGTAATGGAAAGATTTCGTTACCATGGCTGAGTAAAGACAATTTAACATTGAAGATGAGCTCTATTTTTCTAATCAGTAAGATTATAAGGTTGATAGGGTCTAGGAGTAGGTTGTTATTATTATATCTTCATTAAATTCATATGATTAGCCATATTTCTACACATTATTTTTGACCTTGTGTAATTCATTTATAGAAGTACTAGGTTTTGGTACCCAACACACCTAGGCCGTTATCTTTAACAAGAGAGTGGAGTCCCCCTTTATTAATCAACTATTAATATTTTTCCGGTAAGTTATTTGAAATGATTAAAATTCTCTAGTTTTAATATTTGATTAAACTCATTAAAATAGAAGAGTTAAACTTGGTTTATAAGTTGTTTGCATACTGAACTTTAAATCTTGCTTCACCTTTTCGTTTGATCATCATTTTAAGTCTTAATATGAAGCTTTCATGGCTATTTTTTATATTTAACATTTGTGCAGCTTAAGGTTCATCTTAAGACCCCTCCCAAAAAAGAATTCTATATATTCCTTATAATTTTTTTGAACATGATATTCAAAATGATGATGAATCTGAAGAAAATGGGTTTCAAATAGTTTAAAAATGGTGTCGGGTGGTACCATTATTTGACTAACAATATATGTTGTCAGCTAATAGTATATGATGTTGGCCAAAATCATATGTAAATTTTTGAAAAATCATTTTTTGACATTAACAGTTAAAATGACCGGTTCGACGAGAAATCTATCCTCCCAAAATATGGCATGAAGAAAACAATTCAAAAAAGTTCTATTTTTTTGTGAAAAAATGCAGATTTCACTAATTTTGTATGGGATTTTTTTTTTTGAAATTTTTTAATGTTAGAAATTAAAAGGATCATCTCAATGAGAAATATGTCATCCCAAAATACAACGTAAGAAAAAAAATTCCCATAATCTTTTTTTAACGACATTATTATTGACCAAAAACAAGAAAAAATGCTATTGTGCGGTGGCATGAAAGACTACTTCCCTCATGGTAGAATTTTTACATTACCGCATGGTATAATTTTTGCATTTTCACATGGTAGAATTTTATGTGTTGCTCCACAGTAACATTTTGGCATTGATGCATGGTAACATTTTTTGTGCTCCCGCACAGTACATTTTTTACGTTACTATGTGGTAGCATTTTTTGTTGTTGCCGCACGGTAGCAGTTTTACATTTACACATGGCTTGTACTTTCATATTTTTCATAGGATTACTCATTTTTGCCTTCATCTTCGACTCTAGATCTCAAACTTAACAAATTTTAGAATTATATTCTATTACTAAACTATGGAGAATTAATCCTATATAATAGTATATTATAAAATAATGGTGAATATACCAACATTGGAATTATATTCTATTACTACATTTTTTTACCTTCATCTTCGACTTCGGATCTCAAACTTAACAAATTTTGGAATTATATTCTATTACTACATTATGGAGAATTAATAATATATAATAGTATATTATAAAATAATGGTGAATATACCAACATTGGTCGGCTCTTAGTGAAGAAAGGTGAAACTAGGGTCAAATTTATTTATGTCCCATAAAATTTTGGTGAACCTGCTACTGTACGGTAATGAAAAAATCACCAATTTCAAATTTCAAAAATTCAAAAATTCTCCATTTTATGAATATTCACCCCTAAAATGAACCCTAGTTATGCTAACTGAAAACCAAACTAAACCTATGACTTTATAACTTTTAAGACTCAAAATAGGCTTTAAAAATTCAAAGGAGGGATTGAATTACATTTTATATTGGGTTTTAAATGTCAAATTTAATTTAATTCAATCAAATTTGTGGTAGGTTTAAACCACAATAATATAAGATAGGTGTCCCCTAAGGGACACATGTCTCTTATCAACATTCAAGATAATTTGGGGTGAGCTAAAAATTCAAAGTCTTGTGGTGAGTGATAACACTAATGGGTGACACACATCACCCATTGGCATGAAAATATGAACTATGGATATATACGATGAGTTCGATGGCCTTCATGTGGAGAAAATCACTAAAGGAGGAGTATGGTAACTACTATCCCAAATTTGCACCCCTACAAATTTGGATAACCTAATCAAGATTTAATAAAGGCTTGTGACGTGTAGACAAACATCAAATTCAACCCTAGCTAGAAGAGAAAGAAAACATGTCCTTTGGCTCGACCCAGCTTGCTGTGGTGAATGTTTGAGTTGGTGGTCAGGCTCATTGTGGAAGTTGAAAATTTCACAGGGTTGGACGTGCCCCGGTTAGACGGCCGTCTAACCGGGTTGGTCGGATGAGATGGATGTGAAATGGGTTGGTCAGTGATGTTGTGTATGGATAGGGTTAGATGGCATATGGCTAGCCACCTGGGTCGGATGGGTGGAGCATTGTACAAAAGAGGTTGGTTGGCTAGGTTGGTTGGACAGGTTAGTGGCGTATGGATAAGATGGATAATGTACAACCCCCTTGGGTTATATGTCATAGGGTTAAATGCCATTCAACCCTTAGGTTGGAAGACACAGAGTTAGATGGCCCATTAGGATAGTTAGGTGGCACATTGTATGTCATAGGGTTGGACAACTGTCCAACCCCATCAGATGTAGGGTTCAAAGATATATGGATGTCTAGCCTCCCTGGTTGGATGGCCTATGGTGTGAAGATGGTGGCTCTAAGGTTGGTTGGTGACCAGAAAAATGTACGATCTATAAGTTTAACGCCCTCTAACCTTCCTGGGTTGGGTGACAATGAAGTTAGATGGCCTATTCACAAATTATATGGATCATGCTTAGACGATTGTCCAACCCAGATATATAGAAGAGCTCACGGGCCAGGAAGTTTTCTCAAAGGAGGTTGTATAGCCCAATGAGGATGGACGCTGTCAAATGCCACATGGTTGAGTGACTTGTAGGATGGACGAGTCATAACCCAGGTTAAGGTAGGTGGGTAAATGACAACTCACTAACCAAAATCAATGAGGCATGGCACCCATGACTACCTGTGTAAGGAAAGTACCAAATTGTATGGCTCCCCATAACTCTTTAATGCATCCTTATGGTTGGTGGTCCAAATTGCCTATATATTATAAAATATGCCTCATTTTGAGGGGATTCATTCTGTTTTGCAAAGGAACTATGTCAATTTTTTTCTAGAGCTATTGTGGGTTAAAGGCCTCAAATTTAGTCCTATTGTAATGAACTCTGCATGTTTATGAGCAATAAAATTGGTGTTTTTGTGGCTTTTCTTTCCCTAATTCGGGTTATATTGCATATATTTCCCTCCATTATGTTTGCAAGTATATTGTGCATGTTTATATCCCTTTACAAGACCTTTAATTTGTTGTGCTTATGAATCTAGGGAACTAGATATTGTTTTAGCTTGAAGTGCTTCTACTTTCCCTCTCTTACATTGTTTACTCCCTATTGTTCACTCACTCAGAGTGTCTCACTCCCTTTCTTGGTGCATCACCTTCACTTAGAGTGGATTTACTTTTTATGCATCCTTCTATCCCTGTCTCCTTGGAAAACATTATGGTAGGATTATATTAGTTTTCCATTCTCTACACTTTGGAGAAGCTGACAATAGGTTAGGAAAAGAATCCAAATTTATCTAGAGGATTATCCTACTTGCAAGGTCCCATGTTATGCAAGTTACACTAATTTCCCTCACACACAAAATCACAAGCAATCAGGGGTACTATAATTTTTCCGTAACAGTAACCGAGCTAGAAATAATAGAAGGCATATATGATTTCCAAGTAGTGTTGACTGATGTGCACAAGGTATGACATGTCAAAGAAATTCTTGAAGACGAGATGAATTAGATGAAAAACATGTGACACATATTAGTGGCATAGGAGACTGTACACACCCAAAAATTACATAGTGCTACATTAAAGGACATAATAAGTCTTTAATGATGAAATGATTTTTTTCTAGAATAATGATGAGATCTAGATCCTCTCCCTTCATCTTCAATATGATTTTTATGACTAATTTGTCCATTTTTCCAAGTTTAGAAGTTTATTGCACCACTGCGAACTGCTTTCTGTTATTTTTGTGCTTTGTTTGACTTTAAGTCACGCAACTGTCAGTCTACACAAATTGGTGGTTGCACAACCATCAGTCTGCGGAGACCGACGGTTTTTTCACTTTTACCCGTGAGTTAAAAATATGTGCGTTGTAATGCATGTCTTCAGTTCAGGAGTGATTTTCTCACATGTTTATTGACCATTTCACTTGGTATTGGGCTTGTTGGAATCTTATTGATTTTATCCTCCTTAGTTTGACTATGTTTAGAATGGTTGACTTGCCTCCTCATGTTGTATGTGTTGTCACTTCTTGTTGAACATGTGTTTCAGAATTCTTCTTCTCAAGATTTTTATAAAAGCCTAGTTTTCATTTAAATGTTGGGTTGGAGGTTTGATATTTTATTTACAAAGTTATGCTTCCAAAATCTTGTTAGGAATCACACAGACAACTAGTTCATTGCTTTTTTCTTTCAAGTATTGCATTTTCAACCAGTTTTCTTGCAACCATCTAGCTACAACCATATTTTTGGTTCATCTATTACTACCAGCCTGAACTTATGCATACCTATGGATCAATTGGAATTAATCCCTAGAAAAGAAAAGGAAGCTAAGGAGACACAACAAAGAACCACACTTGAAATACTATGTAAGATCAATAGTTATAGGTTGGGGATGTTTTGAATTATTTAAATCTTTTAATTAATTTTTTTTATTAAATTAGAGGAAGCACAATTGTTTTAAATTGGTAGAATTAAGTATTTCTTCATCTTAGCATTAATTGTACACAAATAAATTTTCCATTGGTATCTTCTTCCCTAATTATCCCTATGGATCTGCAAGGGAAAGAAGTTGGAGGAAGATTGTGTGTCTTTACCTCTTTATTATTTCTTCATTGTGAACCATCTGTATAGTTTATTTTTACTTTCCCAGGGAAAACTTTCGTGTAAAGAAGAAATTGCCACTAAGAAGTTTTTTTTCTTTCCTGTGAACTTGAGGCATGTATAGTTGGAAGAAGTTTCACTTTCAAAATAATAAATTTAGAGTACATTCTTTTTGTTTATAGTAGATCTATTTTCCACAATCCTGCACACATAGAGGAATAACTACATCCAGCTAATTCCATGTTTAGATTATTTGTAATTTATAAGTAATTTGTTTAAGTTTAGATTAGTTTCTTTGTCTGTGCCTGCAAGTGTTTATTTTATTTTATTTCTTCAAATCCAGAAAACACAAAAAAGAAAGCTTAGAAGTTTATTTTGCTTTGTTCATTTATTTATTTTAAAAGCTTTGTATGAAAATACCAAAAAAAAATTAGTTAGCTTCTTGTCATTATTTTACTTTAATTAAATAGTGTAAAATTGGATTTAATTAGATTAAAAGGGGAAAGTAAATCATATTTAATTTTATTTATAACTCATTTATATTTGTTTATTAAAAGTTATGAATTAAAGGTAGAACAGAAATTGGAATGAACACAATACTTGTTTCCTTAGTGGACCTAGGATACTTGTACTTAGCCCTCAGTCCCTTAGGTTACTAATTGTTTGTTTTTATTTTTTCTTTCTCATTGATTTGGTGCCCACATGACCATTCAGGGTACACCTCAAGCCTCATGTTGAAGGATCCTTTGATCCAATTATAATCCAGCCCAACATTGACATCGTTGTCAGGGAGACATTGACGTAACTTTATGATGATCTATTCTTTAAAGAAACTCCCGTATGACACCATAAGATCAATTTCCAGCTTAATGCCCTTAATGACAAAGTAGAAATAATATAACAATATTGGTCCAATCAAGGTGATAGGGTTAGACCACACAACAATTAGCTTGTCCTTAAAACATCATCTCTATGATCCTTACAATGACCCTCTTTAGAGAGGAATATTTAGAGGAAAAGTGTCAATTTCCTTGCATCCATCAACAAGGTCAAGCTATAATCGGTGCTACTAATAATGACTTATATTTTTGGAAAATGATCATTCTCAACCGCAATATCACCCCTACATAGGTTAGATGAGATTTGTTTTTACTCTCAACGAGAAACCCCCAATTTACAAGTTGAGCATATATGATTTCCTTGATCGTAGATCATGTTATTATTATCATTCCTATCTATTCCACTTATACAATATTTACTTATCCCATTATAATCCCATATATCACATTCTAGGTGTCTCAGCATGACCTTGAGAATTCAAGTGCATATGAAATAACATATTAATTTTTTAGGCATACAAAATTGGTGAACCCAACGTGAAAGACTAGTTCCTCTGCATATCCATTTTCAAGTTTCATTTATTTTGTCCATTTTTATTCCTCTCCCATTATTTTGTGGGTGTTTTATACACCCTTTGAATATGTTGGTTAAGGATTATAGCAGACCTATTTTAGGTCTTGAATACTATTATAATCAAGTGAGTATGCAACATTCACACTTATTATTTGGGTGGGATGATAACTAATCCAAAATCTTCTTATCTCCCCATACATACCCTATCCAAGGGGTAAATACTAATTCAAATTTAAGAATGGAGGAGATATACCAACCAAATCATGATACACAATCAAAGTTCTCTAGCTCTAACAATATCACCTTCACATGAGAGAAGATGGCCTTTAACCACAAGTTTTATCAAGACCCCAGATTAGTATGTAATCCGAGTCCTTTCCATTCTCTTTATAACCGAACAATGAAATATTAGTGTGGCTCACCCAAATAAGTGATTTCTTAAATGCTATAAATGGGTCTTTGGATAGGATACAAGGATACACATATGTCCTTTAAACAACCTTGTTATTACCCTTCCTAAAATAGAAAGTACATCTCAAAATGGGGAGTAACTAATTACCAATTTATAATAGGGTACCATACACCCTTGTAACCAACCAACGCGCAACATGTACCTAGAAAAGGAAAACATCCTTTACCCGGTGATGTTATTTCAACATTAGTAGGAAGGATTAAAGAGTTAGAGATTGCCAAAGCTTTACCATTTGTACAATTTTGTGGGATAAGGTAAAATTCTCTATCACATACATAATTAAAACTATACTCTTTCTACTAATTTTTATTCGATAGAATAACCACCGCATCAGGTGTATTTTTTTGGTGTTCCTAGTCTTGGTGATCTTCTTACATGATCTGACATACTAGGAATGAATTCTAATCCATCTATTTTTATCGTATAAGAGGATTACCTTGAAGTGCATTATCAAATGTTGTTCCTCTGAGTAATGCATTGTTACCTAGTGTTATGACCACCAATCCATATCCTAGTGTTGTCCCGTCCTATGTTCATATGTATTTAAAATCACCCCAGATGGGCATGTAAAATTTTCCTAGTCCTTACACACAATATTAAGGGGTTCCTTATGCCTAGGAAAATACCTATGTTGCACCTTATCAAGCTTCTACTCCACCCCGTCCTCCTCACCAAAGGTCCTCAATGGTTAACTCTTATGAAGTGGGAACTTATTTTGAATATTTGAAAAACCCCTCAATTTCATGATATGAGGTGTAATGCTTCCATGACCATTACCAGACATCACCAAATTTAAATGAGAAGGAGATACTAATTCCTAGATCATGGAATATGTTACCACAATCAAAGAATTTATTCCATGGGATGTAGTTACCTTCAAGATATTCCCTAAAATGATCAAAGTAATTTCTCTGGATTAGTACTATTGAATTCCCAAAGCATCCACACATTCCTTTAAACAACTTATGTGTGATTTTATTAAGGAATTTGATATGAATAGGTTTTTGCAAACATGAATCAAATACTTCTTGCATCAAGCAAGAATAAAATGAGTCTGGTGCCCACTTCATCCAAAAAGTAGAAACAAGTTCTTTTCTCTTCCACAAGTTCTCCAAATATGGATCAAATAGAACTATGTGACCTTTTCCTCAACTCACTCAATTGAGAAACCAAGGAGGAAGTGTAGAAGTTTCCCCTTTGAATCTATGAACAAGTGTTATAGGGCATGTTTTGCATTGAACAAGATGAAATTGATAGCGGATGTAAGATATATGGTCCCATTTGGAGGTTGTTCACCTCTCTTCCCTTTGACACTTTTAGATACTGATTTTAATACTATTGATCATATTATGGACACTATTATGTTTTGTTTTAGTATGATGGTTAGATGTTAGATCATGGATTATTATTGATCTGGATTCAGTTATTATGCTTGATGATTACTAGAGACATTTTCTATGTGTGGTTGATGATATACTGTTTGACATGGACATATTATAGATGTTGATTTAGACTTATGATATTGGATATTTTGAGTAGATCTGGTATGGTATATTTTGATGATGATATAGTTGATTTATTTAATTAAAAGTGATAATATTCAATTATTTTTATTATTGTGATCTGTGTGTTTGGATAATTTTGAGATATTGTTTATATCATTTTGGATGTTCTGATATGGCCACGAGGCTGAAGGAGGTATTTGCATTTTGCAGGTTAAAAATCACAACAATGTCGGGGGACTGGAGACTAACCATATTAAAATTCCGGGTGAATTCAACAAGGTCACCATGGCAACTGTGTTATGAGTTTGTGTGTTGTGTTATGTTAGGAATTCCCATGGGGGGATTTCCATTATATGTGACCATGGGATAAGTGTTTTATTTATGTGTTCCTTTTTAATTATTGTTGTATGTATTTTATTTGTAATGTGTTCCTTCTTTTAATTAATTTAAATGTGGTAGATTAATGTGAGAGATCATATAGTTAAATTTTATTTAAATTAAATTGGGATGTGGAAGGTAATTAATAAAGTTGTTGTCTTTAAATATTAATGTTGGTAGGAGTGTGTAAGTGATGTTGTAAGAAATGTGTAAGAGTCTTGTAAGGAAGATTTTGGAAGGTCAAGCACTCCATCTTTTATGGAATTCGAATTTGACCTTGGAGGCCAAATTTGGAGGCTTGTGGGACAAGTTAAACTTGTCCCACACCTCTTAAAATGATCCACCAACCATGCCTATGGTTTGGAGGTTAAATGTAGGAATTTATAATGCATTTTGAAGTGACAATATGTAAGTTTTAATTGCACTTCCCTTACATGTTTTAAATTTGGTCCTTTTGGAGTATGGGCATTTTTGGAGTATGTAAGTGATTTTGTCATTTTATTTATTGTGATTTGGTGAAGGATGTTGACTTTCCTCTTGGGGTTGAGGAAGAATGATGTGGCATCCCACATGGATCCACATCATCCTCTTCTCTTCCCTCTCCTATAAAAGTGAAACTCCTTGCTTGTTTATGGTTGTTGAAACTTTGTTATTTCCTCTTGGGGGTGCATTTTTTTGTTGTTTTGGAGCTTGTTGTGGAGGAAGCTTGGAGTCTTTTTGCATGCTTATACTTTGCTGGTTTTGGACTGCACTTTGGCATCTTGGAAAGCTTGTGAGCTTGGAACAAACTTCAGTATGGAGAGGTAGGATCTTGAGCTGTGTTTTAATTGTTTTTCCTTCTCTTGCATGCATGCTTGAATGGTGTTTGTGTTTGCATTCTTGGCTGGTTGGGTAGAATGCTTAGGGCATGGTGTAGGAGAAGGCTATGGGGATTTCATATGGGGGGCATAAGGGATTGCCAATGGCACAGTTTTATTGTGGAGGGAGTTTTGGTTTGGGATCCACCTTGGAAAAGAAACTGCTTGCATTTCTTACTATGGGGGGCATAAGGGATAAACTTTGGGGGGGGGGGGCATAAGGAGGGGTTGGGAGATATAAGGTTTATGGGGTTGATATGATTATTGGTAGTATGCATTTTGGTGGATGCCCAATTCTAAATTGGGAGGCATAAGGAGTTCCCCATAGTTCTTGCTCTTGTTGGCTTGCTTGATCAAGCCTATGTGTTGTATGAATTGTTTCAAATGCAGTTGGGAACTGTTGTCTTATTTTGAACTGTGCATTTTGTTGATTGTATGCAATGTGAATGTTGCTTGTATGTGATAGAAGCCTTTGTTGCCATGTGTTGATATTCATGCTCCATTTCAATATGGTTGGGGCTCAGGGGGCCAATGGGGAAGGATGGCTTCTCCTTTCTCATTGGATGTCTTGGTTGGGTGGAGAGCGTTGTCCTTTCCCCCTTCCTTTTTGTGATCAAAGTTGCATAGAAGAAGAAACAAGCATGTTGTTGTTTGGAGAAAGAATTTCACAGTTTGACAGTCATTTCCCTTTGAGTAATTCAATATAACTTTTCCCACTTTGAGTGGATGAGCGTATAAATTTTGTAATGTGAAGTTATTGTGTTGAGGATAGAAGATTGAATTCGAATGGAGAAATGTAAAGAATCATATTTGTTCTCTGTTGTTGCAAGAGAAATGTAAATGATATTCTATACTTTGTATTTTGAAATTTGAAACCAAATCAAATTGGAAAGGAGATTAGTTGTAAAGTTATTTGAATTATCAATAAAGGATGGCATTGGTTATTTTAAATTTGTATGGTAATGTATACTGGATTTGTATTTCTGTCCAAGAATGAGATTTTGTTTTGAAAAAAGAATAAGAAACAGTGTTGTATGTTTTATGTACTGTATTTGAATACAAATGGAAAGTGATAAGTTGAAAAGAATGCATTGTTAATCATGAAAAAGATTTCATTCCCTTCTCAAAAGTGTTTTACCTTGTTCATATTCTATCTTCTCCATTGAAAATCTGAGTTTTACTTGCAATAAGAAACCTCTGTTTGGAATGTTGAAAGAAGAATGCATATGGAATGAAATTCAATGTTATTTTCCTTGCAAAATGTATATTAAAATAGAAATCAGAAATGTAGTTTCATTTAGAATTGGATGGATGATTTAATAAGCAATGTATTTGACTAAGTTAGGAATCATATGCACATTTAAATGACAAAATGGAGATTCCAATTTAAAGAAATAATTCACTGTAATATACTTCATCCTGGCAATTCACATTTTAATAAAAATGAACAGTTCATACTTGCACTAAAAAATAAGTTATGAAACATTGAAAATTAGACTTAGTACTACCTAAGGAACTCAAATTCACTATAACAGTCAAGAATGAATCTCCAAAACTTAATGAATTTCAATTCGGAGCTTGCACAGTCATTTTTCTGTCTATTACCAGAAAAAATGCAACCTTGAACAGATTGGATAAATTGACTTCCCTAAAACACTCTAAACCCTCCCTAGACTGATCCTCCATGTCTTGTTTGACATGTTGAGCGAAGGAGGAGTTCAAATTTTACCAAAATTTTAAGTTGGAAATTGTCTAGTTTGCCAAATAAAGGCCTGCAGATCATTTTTACAAAATTGACCCTTAAAAACTCATCAAAAAGTAAATTTTATGTTCCTTGTGCAAAGAGGGCTTCGAGAGCTTTCCGAAAAGTCCTTGTTTTCCCAAAAACTGAGCTTTCTAGCTCAAGTTATGACACTTTGAAGTTTTTGTGCCTTGGCGGGAAAATTTGGGAAAATTTTCCCTGGCAGGCCCGCAACCCAAAAATTTCCCATCAAAATTGCCCTTAGAAACTTTTCAAAATTTTGGGCTCGAGGAAAATTTTCACTTTTCCCTCCGCCGACCCCTGCAGCCAATCAGAGGCTACCACGTGTCCTCCAGGGGCTAAGGCGGAGGCGCGGATAAATTTTACCCCTTAAACTTTTTGAAAATTTTTGGAAAATTTTCACTTTTTCCTCCGTCGGCCCGCAGCCAATTCAGAGGGTGCCACGTGTCCCCTTGTGGCTATGGTGGAGGCACGGTTCTTTTAAACCCCTTAGCTTTTATAAAAAAAACTTGGGAAAAATTTTCATGTTGGCCCTGCCGACCTGCGGCCAATGATAGTGTGCCACGAGGCACCTTGGGGGGTGGAAGCAGGAGAACGGACCTTCTTTCTCCCTTTTGTTTTGTGTTTGGGATTTGGAAATTTTCCAATTTTCCTTTCACCACCCACAACTCCACCTCCCCTTTTTCTCCTTTGTCTTCTCGTGGGTGTGCGGACCCACACGACCTTTTGTTATTTTTTACCTCCTTGGGCGCAGACCACCAATTCCTCCTGCCACTTCACTTTTCCTCATTGTCTCCTTGCGCTTCGACCTGACACGTGTCCCTGGGGACCCACAGGGGTGCAGAAGAAAATGTGACTTTTCACCCATGCATTGGGAAAATTTCCCAATGCCACCCCATGACCCACCAACCCGCCCAAGGTGCACTCCTCCTCCTCTTGCCACGTGTCCCTCTGGGAAAATTTGACCCCAGAACTCCGCCCACTCATAACTTGAGTTCTACTTGGAGTTAGGAGGACTTCTTTATATCACCAAAAAGGTGAGAAAATTTCCTATCCATTGGGAATGGTTTAGGGAAATTTTGAAAGTGTTTGAATATGAGAAAAATATAGTTGAAAGTTCTGAGCCTGTTAGAGAGTAGGTTTAGGGTAAGCTTACTCCCTGAATCTAACTAGAACATCTAACCCTAAAATTTAAACCTTGTAAACATGTTATAAGTTCTTAAAGGAAACTTATATTTTGGTAAGCAATTTTGTTCCAGAACCTATTAGTGAAAACTGATGTCTTGCAACTTAGTTGTAGACACTTCATATAAAAAAAAAAATTATCCCATAATTTTCTAGCTAACCCTAGGTTGTTTCTTTGGTCTCAAGTGGTTGTTTAAACATGCACTACAAATCCCAATTTATACTATGGTTTTCATAGAATAATTGGTCATGATACTTATTCATGTAGGGATTACAACAAGTTTATTCAACAGATATTGAAATACCAAAGGTAACTTTTCATCAATAGATATTTAGTGAACTTTGGAGGAACTTATAATAACACTCATATGGGACTCGTCTCTCCTTAAGATACTAGCCTAGGAATCTATAGAGATCCTTCCCAAAGTGCTATGAGAATGAGAAACCTAACCCTTAAAATTCCAATAAAGGAATCCCTATATTGACTTATGATCATGAAGCTTATACATCTAATGATCCTTGAGATCTCCTAACTTGGTTGAAATAAATAAGATAAAAATTGTAGGTTTGGTTGAATTAGAGATAGATCCAGAGGTTAATGAAACTACTTATACTCGAAAGTACATTACACCCTCTTCTTGTATATCCTCTATTGCAAGATGAATTTCATGTAGTACCCAAACCCATTGGAGCATATGATTAATCATAGACCATAACAAGACCTTTTCTCACATTTTGTTTTTGGATCTTTTGAAGAATTACCCAACTCATCGATCTTCTTGCTAGAATATTTGGGTCTTGGCTATCTACCACATGTCATAACCCCTTCAAAGGATCAAATTAACCACATAGAATTTTACGTTTATCCTCGAGGGAAACATGAGAGAGATATGAAATTTGTGTTTAAGTTAAGCAATACACCTATAAATGTTGAGTTATCATAAAGAGGAAATCCCATGTTATACGTGCAAGTACGGGTTTATAATAACTATGTTAAGAGGGGAGATGATTGATGATGAGGCCGATATGAACATTTTCCCTTTTTCCTTCCTAAAAAAAAATAGTATATAGAGAAACCAATTTATCTTCTACTAGGAATACACTGAGGGGTTATGACAACTTGAAAACTACGTATATAGGAACTATAGTCCTTCTGGTTACCATTGAGCCTGAGACTATCTTAAATAATTTTTTTATTATAGATAGGGAAACCAACTATAATATGATTCTTGGTAGACCATGGATCCATAGAATGAGGGCCATTCCATAAACACTATTTCAAGAGGTTAGATTCCTTCATTTAGTTAAATTTTTGTAGCTCAAGATGACCCAAAGCCCTTTGATATTCACCTAGAAAATCTCAAGAAAAAACTAGGATTTAATTATAAGTTCAAACTCCCAGCTAACCAATTGAATAAACCACCTCTTTCTAAAGAGATGCTTATGGCTATGAATCTAGTTCTAACAACCAAACTTGATGAGCCTAAGGAAATCAAAGGAGTAGAAAAGAGTGAGTGTAGGACTGCTACAATAGAAAATGTATACCAAGACAACAACTGAAATAGTAAAGCTTTCAAAAAATATTATAAATAACTCTACCATTTGATTCTCAAGGTATTAGAAATGCTCTTTGACTAGCCTCTCTCCTAGAAGATGGATTTTTAGAGATATGTATGGTTGATGTTTACAAAGTCCAGGAAGAAACACTAAGAAAAATGAATAGTAAATATTTTCCGTAAAATATTGGATGCTCCATTATGATGGAGCTAAATATCGTTATGGCACAAGATCCGGAGTGATTCTAATATTTCTAGAAGGTAGAATCATGCTTTTTATTTTAAGCTAAAATTTGAGTGCTCCAAAAATGGAGAGGAGTACGAGGATTTAATTCTAGGTCTCATTATATCCAAGAGGATGGGAGTAATGAATGTTAGAGTCCTAGGGTACTCGTAACTTATAGAAAAAAAGGTCCTGGATGTTTATAAGACTACATCAGGGAATATGTAGCTCTACCAATATGATTTTTTGCGAACTATTTAAAGACTTTGAATTCATTTGTCGGGAAGCAATTCCTAAAGAAAGCACCAACTTGCTGATTCTATGACATCTTCTTCTTCTAAATTTTTATCCTATTAAAGACTTAAAAGAAATAGAATTCACATTCTCAATTTGGGTTGAACCCATGATTTGGAAAATTCAAAGCAACACACAATATTAGCATATGTAGAGAATGATAATGAACCCATTACATTATAATTTTTTGAGAATGATGAATCAATCCTAGGATTTATTCATGCGTACATTGACCTTATATTAGTACTCATCTTGAACTAGTATCTACAATTGGAGTAAATTTTCCAATATTTTCCCTTACCCTTGAGACTCTTCTTTACATATATTTAGTAACACTATATATTTCTGTTGTCCAGAAATTACCCCATCCCATAAATTTGAAACAACCTATAAAAGGGGTTGGCCATTATGTTCTAAGAAGGCCATGGTATACTAATCTAGTCATATGTGGAGTGCAGAACATAGTGTTTCACGAGGTTTTTCCCAATCCACGGAATAACAAGAATTGAATTTGGATCTAGATGATATTATAGAATGATTAGAAATCATGGTATCAAGTTAGTCTTATAAGATAAATCAATTTAGGGAAACACAGGTTTCAAGCCCGCGAGAGATTTGAAAATTGGCTAAGGACAGAATCTGCGACATAAAGGGAAGTTAGCAAAAAAATATTTAGGTAAAATTGGTCGAATGGTGAAGGATCCGATACTATGGTGTGACATTTTGTGAAAGATTGAAGAGTACGGTTATGTATCAAATCCATGACACACTGATTCATTTTTCTACTGGTGATTCAGAGGTTACTATTCTATGAACTTAAAAATCTGTGGGATACTCAAGAATCCACAAAATGAGAAAAATGCCACAAGAAATTTAAAACATTCAAATATATAAAATGTCATGCAAGGAAGAGAGAAATACAAAGAAAATATGCAGAATGAGCAATGGAAAATTTTCACATGTCACCCTCATTGCGGATAACCAAATCATTTAAGATTGATATTTTTAAAAAGGTCTCATTAATGGCTATATTCTATGGCATAAGGAACACTTGGGAGTTCTACAAGTAACTCTCAAAGTAGATTTATGAAGCAAAGGATTTGATCTATATAATGAAAAAACAAGGGAATCAAACATAGATGCATAAATTGAAGTAGAGTCAATATAAGAAGTTTGTAACATATGTATATGCTAGGTACAAAATGGGGATTCTATGGGGCCCCCTACCTTTTAAATTCATATAATTTTTTTTGGTATACATATAGAAAAAGGGTGTTTTTTTTTTAACTAAGCACATTGTCAATTTATGACTAAAAAATCCTATGAAAATACAGGGAGGTGAGCTAACATATTTTTGTTCCTAAAATCAAATTCCTTGCATTTTTAAGGGCCATAAAAATACTATACATCTCTTGTTAATCTATGAGAGACACCCTTGTCCATAATTTTCTTGATATTTTTCCTTAGCCCTTCAAAAATCACAATCAATTCCATTTATTTCCCATAAGAAGAGGTCCATTGAATAAGGTTAAAGCCTCTTGTACAATATGTATTGGTACCCTGATGAGTAGTAATTTTAGAATTTGAAACTGGCTCAGGTACATCAATTGGATGAAAAGAGAATGACTTGGATCCATCTACTAGATCAACCACACTCCTTTTTTCATTTCTTGAATTTAGGTAAAGGCACTTCAAGAGATTTCTCAGGGGAGGACTTCACATAATATTTTTCAAGAATGGTGAGACTTTTCTCTATTTTTTCTATTCTATGATAAATTGAGGACATTTCCTCTTGAGGATCATCATCATATACTACATGAACATTATGTGGGATTTATTTTTTTTCCATCTCCTTCTCAAAAAAAGTGGGTGATATCCATTTGGAAGTTTCATTAATCACCAGCCTATAATGAATATAAAAATTATTCAACTTCTCTGGAGTTACGTAGTCCTCTGGGAAAAACAAATAAAATATGGAATACAAATAAGAAAGGAGTCATTTTGATTAGTTTCCTCATCAAATAAAGTCTCACTATGTTGATTATTAGTGGTCCTTCCAGATCTTCTTGGTCTTTAATCATGAAAAAGTCTTAATGAATTCTTTAATTAGGCTAGAAATATTAAATATTGTGTGCAAATCTTCTGAAGAAAGATCTTTCAAATTATTTCCTAGTTCCATCTCCGCCATTGCTTGGAAAAATATAACACAATTATTCCAAAAGAAACTTCACTTATAATACTCAACATAACTTCCAAATTAATAAGAAATAAGTGAGAATTTATAATAGGGTGAATCTTGGAGAGGTATGTATGAATTATCATGTTGGGATTGAATGAAAGATCAATTTTAGATGCTCCCATGGATTTGAAAAAGGGGAAGGAAGAATGATGTCTATCAAAAATGTTTATTTCATCTTGATTAAATATTTTTCACGAAGGAAAGAATCAAATTCAAAATAGATATTCATAAGTCACTTAATTCCCAAGGAATATTATCCAAAAAGGTAGGTGTCAAATATGTTGAGGTTATGATGTTAGAGAATATATGGTTTATGACTATGCACATATATGATTTTGATAGGATGAACAAGATAGAAAAGGATTGGGAAAGATAAAAAATATCTTACACATGTCCATATATGCAAAAAAAAACATAATCAAGTTGATGGATAACAAAATAATCTTTGATGTTGAAATATATTTTCCAAAGACGAAGTTCATTTCCACATCTTCTGGGATTGCTCACATATGACTTTGTGGTGAAAATAAAATAAGATTCATAATTTTTTTTGTATAAATATGGGGATTTATCCTCATATTAGTGGGGAAAGTTTTTATTTGATAAGTTAAGAATAGATTATCATGGTCCTCTATTTTTTTTCTTCCATCCATAGAAAGCATGTGAATTTCAAAATTTTGACTCTTGTACAAGGTGGTTGCATTGTACATCCATTGCTAATCATTGGAGACATTTAATCTATGTCCCCTTGCTAAGGAATGTATAATTTCAAATGAAATATGGCTATCTATGATTCCCAATATGTGTTTTGGTATCCTGTATGCTGATTAAAGATTAATGAATCCCAACATCTATTGCAATCTCTGTCTTCGTTGTATTTATATAATACACTAGATCAGTCCTTGGTTGTTGAATTTTTGGTCCTTAAATTAATATTGTCTTGTAGCATTGACTATGAAATATTTTTATATGATTATATAATCCTTATTGTAACCATCTTGTTGATTTTTTTTTTTGTCAGCCTTAGAGTTTATTTTTGGCTTATGAAAGTAAAAATAGTGAAGTTTTTGTTAGAACTCCCACATGACAATTTTTTGTGAGTGTTCTAAAGATTTTATTAAAAATATTTGTGATGATTTGGTATCAATGAATGTAAATATTTTCTTAGAAATTTGTTGTTACTTGATTTTGATTTCACTATATTTCAATAAAAGCATGTTGTCTTAGTGATCACTAATACACTGTTTTCAGTAAATTGGCTATCATTTACTCCCCCCTTTCTACATAAAATAAACCTATATCACCACCCTACCATTTCTACCATAACTATAAGATTTAACCTACCATACTTGTGTTCTGATCTAGGCATCCTTGAGAAATCATTTCACTTGAAGTCTTAAAAAATGATGCATAAAAATGAATCTCCTCTATCTTCAGTAACCTGTGTCTGAGACATTGAGTATATTTAGTAACCTTATGAAAATTATTGTGAGTAGATATTTATGTCCATGTCCATACTCAGCCCACATTGACCCATCATTTATAATTTAATAAGAAAACAATGTAGGATTTTATTCTTCCATTCAAGTTACATTAAGGGTCATCTCACCCTAGTTTAGGTAGGGCCAAAAGAAACAACACTAGGCCATCCCCCTTTGTACATGCCTCCTAATCATCACAAAACCTAGGTTTAAAAGAGAATGTAAATTACATCCCTAGCCACAAACAAAATATCCCACAAACATTTTCCCTTCTCTAAGCCATCATCCCACATTGAGAAATTTCTTCTAGGCCCCTCGTGGGTGTAAAATTGAGATCTAGCATGCTTCTGGCACTGTTGTCAGTGACTCTTTACTCTAGATTAGGATCAATATTTTTTATCTTTGAAGAAATTTTCTAAGGTCTTACAAGTAAGGATTAGTCTGGAATACCATCTATGGTTTTACAAATATAAGCAAGTTCCTATGTAATCCTTTTCTCTAAGAAAGATGGAAGTAGGTTTTTAGGTTTTTCAAAAGGTTTTACAAAACATTTACTGAATCTTTTGCATACTAAGATTGTGAAGTGGTTTCCCAAAAATATTTTTTAGTTAATATATATTCCTAGAGTGCAAGGCTCTAGTGGTGGATCCACCTTTGAATAAATAATATGGATTAGACTAATGTATTTCCACCTTATTAAACTTTCTGATTAACTCTCCATTTCAAAAAACTTGAAGGATGAAGGTCCTTTTTCAGATATGACATTACAAGAAAATTTCTCCCATAATTAGAAATTGAAAAGTTGAGAAGGAGGCAAGTTTGGAAACCTACAGAGGGTTAATTTTCTGAAAATAAAGGTGTTCAAAAACCTAATTTTGATTCTCCTTTGATATAAGATTACTCCAACATTTATGATAGTTCTGAAATGAGTAGCCCTCAAGCCCAGTTGCATTCCTTATTCAGACACAGTTCAATCCTTAACATTGATAAAGACCATCCTCATATTCAACATTTGTTCACCCGAGACAATTGAGTTTTTTGTGAGATAAAGTCCCCTAAAGTATTCCATTGTGTGGATCACACCGCTTTACCCCAAAGGCCTCATATAACCCATATATTCAATCATGTGTTTGAAAATCCTCCAACAGATGACGTAGATCTCCCTCCTCCTAGAGCTCTTTTTGTAGTCACTACATATTGACCAATGAATTTCAATGGCATAGTGGTCTATCCTAATGAGGTGCTAAATGAGATTAGAAATAGGTTGCTCGATTCTAGGGGAAAAATGCTATTAGTGGGGACCAATATCTCAAATTCTTCGAGAATGTCATGGATGATTATGAGGTTGAGTTTGAGGATGTTTATGTCAATTTTTTTATACACACACTAGAAGAAGAAGCTAGAGAATAGTGCAATTCATTACCTACAAGATCAATTGACTCTTTGGGAGAAATGAAAAATGATTTCAAAATACAACATGGTGATAGAAATGATATGAGGTTTCTTTTATCTTTATTTGAGAACATCAACATTAACCCTAATGAGTGTGTATAATATTTTAATACAAGGTTCAATAAAAATCTAACTAGGTTTCCAAATAACATAAGGCCTTGTGATGAATCTTTCCTAATTAATTAATCTACTACTTTTGACAAAAAAATACTATTTAAGGGATAAGGCCCCTCATACTTTCAGGAAATCCTTTTATATGGATATTTAGATAGAGAATAACATTAAATTAGTCAGGAAGCCTCCAAAGAGAGAAGGTGTCAAGTTAGTCAATCTATAAAAAACCTCAAGAAAGCAAGTATGTGGATTTAGAAGAAGTAGTTAAAATCTTGGTTGGAGAAGTAAAGGACATTTCATCCAAACTTGCTAGAGAAGAAAAGGGGTTGATTCCATATCCTTAGCACCAGTCCCCTAGGAATAATATATTTAGGAACCATCCCAAATGTGATCAATGAGTAGAGGATAGAGGAAAATGGCATATGGGTTCAAGAAAAAAACAACAAGCCTTTAGGGAAAATAAGACAGTCTCATATCCATTGATGGAAAGAGTTTCCATGATAGAGGAGGAACACACTATTAGCTGGTGTGATAAATTTCTTTTACCTCATGCTCCTTGAAATTATCCTATTGAAGATGAATATGAAGAAGCTGATTTTGGTGATGTATGTATGTTGGAATGTCAAAAATATCATGTGCAAGGGGAAACTTCTATGAAACTCCTTTGTGCTAGAACTGTGGAGGATTTTTGGGACTAAAACAATCATATAGTTTCCTTCCCTTCTAAAGTAGATGCTAATATTTATATGGATCAATATTTTGAGCTCCCGAATCATTATTTTGAATACTTGAGAGAATTAATGATAAAGAAATATGATGGTTAAATTCCTTCATAAGAAGATACGAAGTTATTAATAAATGTTTTTGTTGCTTAAGAAAAGAAATACAATTTACATAATAGAAAAATTAGGGGACCTATCCTAGCTCCCAAGGAAAAGATACCTCTCTTGACCAATATCCCAAAATATATTCCTTATAGAAATATTCTAGATAAAGGCCCTATTATTAATACAAATTCAAGTACTTCTTCCTTAGCCCAAGAAATAAAGGAGAATATTCCATCAAAAGAGTGTTCACCCTTTCCCTCAATACACCCTTACCCAAATATACCACATGTGATATGACCCAAATATTGAGCCAATAAAGATCACTGTCCCCATTGTAGAATTACATAGGATTCTAGAACATAAAAGAAGGACATTTGAGTATCTTTGCTTGAAGGAGGATATAGTTGTCAAAGAAATAACTACTAGTAATAGGGTGACTCCTCCTACAATTTCTAAAGATAAAGTATATTTAGGAACTTCCCTATTTGAATCACAATTAGATATGGATCATTTCTCTACCACTCTCATTGTGAATGTGAGACTTCTCTAAAATTGCATGTTTAATTCAAGGGATTCCTATAACATCATGCCATTGGAAGTCATGAATGAGTTGGACATCAAGATTACAAATAATTTTGGGAAGTGTTTTTCCATGCATTATAGGGAGGTTACCATGGTTGGGTATGTCAAAGGTATGGTGGTGCAACTTACTCCTCATCCTAGTAAATATTTGACTATGAATGTTGTTATAGTTGACTTCCGTACTAAATGGGGAATGTTATTGTCAAGAAAGTGGGAATCTAGTGTAGGGGGAAGTGTTCAGATGGATATGTATTTTTCTTACATACCCATGGAAGGTAAAATATTAAATACACAAAGGGAAGATAAGATGTTGCACCTAAATGTTTCATCTGAAGTATTTTTTATTGACACATAATTGGGTAACTTTGTAGGATGTGATACTTTTGAAGATCAATGTGTAGACATGCATACACAAATTGAAGACATTAATGTTCCATATATTATGAATTTTTATATATAATTATCTAGTGTTGGAAATGGGGTTGGAGTAGTCTTGAATTCTCCAAACCACGGTTCTTTTAGTTTCTCCTTCAAGTTAAAATTTGAGTGCAACAACAATATAGCTTAGTATGAAGAACAGATTATCAGTCTGAGAGTTTCTTGGAGGCATGGAATTAAGAATATCATTGTCAAATTTGATTATGAATTAGTGGTAAAGAAATATAGAAAATTATACGTAACAAGGAAATAAAGGTTGAGACAATATAAACATGTAGTGTAGGATCTCATCAAATTCTTTGATTATTTCAACATCTGATACCATGAGAGAAGTCAAAAATGAAGCAACTAAAAATTTGGTTATCGGAGCATCTCAATATGAAAATGAAAATGTGTCTCCATATTGCAATTATGAAGTATAAGTGTTGGTTAAGCCCTCAGTCCCTGACAACATTCAACATTAGCAAGTGTTTGAAGATTATGCTCAAATTTTAGAGGTTTTTGAATTACAAAGGTGAGTTTTCTAATAAATCATTGACCTTAGACCTATGGTGGGTGTTGAATGAAGGAAAGGAATACCTCTTTGGGAAGGATATAATTCAATTGAAAACAAATACCATCCGTAGGGGAATTTGCTAGCATTGAGTCTAATTTTGATAGTGCACATTGAGTTATGAGTAAAACCTATCTATACACCTAGAGATGTTTTGGAATGAAAATTTGGAAACTTCTCAAAATCCATTAAAATTTTGGTTAGGGAGCATCATGAATAAAGAAGATTTTTTTTTTATACAAGTTATTGAGAAAGTATCAAGATTATCTTGCATGGTATTATTATGAGCTAAAGGATTATAGGGAGGATTTGTTCTAAAATGAAATACCTTTGGAACCTCTGACCAAGCCATTTATGAAGAATTAAAGACCTATTAACTCTATCCTTGCTACCAATATGTAAGAGGAGTTAACAAAGTTTTTTTAGAGATGGTGGTATAATACAACCCACTAGATACTCCTCATAGGTAGCAAACTTAGTGCTAGTTAGGAAAAAATAATTGGGATATTAGGATTTGTGTGGATTTTAGAAACTTAAATAAGACACAATTAAAAGATAATCACCCTCTTCCTAACATGGATAATATTTTGAAAAAGGTTACTAGATCTGATTTATTCTCTACATTGGATGGATTCTCAGGTTATAATCAGGTAGTGGTGTAAAAATTAGAAACAATATAAAACTTCTTTCACCACCCCTTAGGGCACATATGTTTATGTCAAGATGACTTTTGGATTAATGAATTCAGGACAAAATTCTCAAAGATCCATGGATGTGGATTTATCAGGATTGATTAATGATTTTATTGTAGTCTATGAAGATGATATTATGGTTTTCTCTAGAAAAGGTGTGATCATTTGGAGCACCTTGAGAATATCTTGATTAGATGCAAAGAATATGAGATTTAATTGAATCTAAATAAATTTAACTTTGGAGTGAAAAAGGAGAAGTTTTTGGGACATATAATATCACATGAGGGAGTTATGATAAACCCTGAAAGGGTGGAAGCAATCGATAAAGTTCCCATCCCCATGTCAAAGAAAGGCTTCCTCTCCTTCATTAGACAAATTAATTTTGTAAGAATACTTATCTCTAATTTTTTATAAATTACTCTCCCCATAACAAGCATGTTAAATAAATATCAAGTTATCAAATGGGAAGAATGGTTTTTCCAAGATTTTGAAGGAATAATGGAGGCACTCAAGATTGCCCCTATATTAACCAGCCCTGATTATAAAAATGAGTTTCAGATTTGTTTTCTTTTCCTTTCAAAATACAATTTATTTTGTTCTATTATAGAAATATGAATAATGGAATGAGATACCCATTTCCTTCTTTAGTAAATCTGTGTAGGGGTTTGAGTTGAAATAATCTATTATGGAGAAACAAGCTTTGGCCTTGGTAAAAGATACTAAATTTTTTAGACCCTATATTTTGAGTTCCAAAATCATAACATACATACCTTATAATATAGTAAAGGATATCCTATCTTAGATGGAGATGTCAAGAAATAGGTGTAGGTGGGTAATAAGATTCAGGTGTATGATATGGAAATTAAGATTACAAAACTAGTTAGAGGCTTGTGAGGGATTGACAAGATTAATGGTAGAGAGAAATTTATAGATTGTTGAAATACACAATATTGATGGGGGATGAACAACACCTTCATGAGATAATAGGTACCTCATCTTGGTACATGTTTTCACGTGGATAATGCACCCATTGAATTTTCTGAGTGATCCCATGCAATGTTGGAATATCCCAAGGGTGAGGTACATTGTCACCTTGGGATAAACCTCTAGAGAAGGCTGACTTTCTTTGAAACTTGGTGCACTTGATTTAAGTACCAATGTGCAAGGCTATAACACTTGAAATAAACTATTCTAGTCTATGATTGGGATAAAGGTTGTAGAGAGGTTTAATAGATAAACAACTTGAAATGGTGATGCACTAAGAATAAATTGAATAGAAAGATCCACTTTGTCTTGTATAATTACTATTACAAAACAATATATGGCAATGCAACATCTCCTATAAAATCTTTTCAAACCACTGATATGCAACCTGAGTATAAAACTTCAATGACATAAAAGGAAGTAAAGTACTTTCCACAACTGAAATACAGATAGTTTTATATCACATTCCACATAAATTAAAACAAGATAGTTGATTTAAAGGAAAATTAATCCATCATATCCAAGGAACTAAACATTCACAAGTGATAGATAAATCAATGAATTACACAATATACTTGATATTTGACAAAAAAATATTGTTTTGAATATAATTAAAAGGCCCAAATATTGTTTCTAAACTCTTCCAAAATTGAAGAGTATTCAAAACAAAAAATTCAAAAGTCATAATAAAAACATAATGCATTTAACTATTTATATATCAAGGAGGTTGGGAAATTACAACTCCAACCCTAACTAATTAATTACTAAAAATAGATTGCATTTATTTCTTAGGGAACAACCATCCTAACAAAAAAATAGAAAATAAGTTACACAGGTTTGACCAAGTCAACCCTACAACTTTGACCAATCTTGAGCTTGGGAGCTATCCATCAATGGCTATCAAGCTTAGCTAGGATTGACAACATCCTTTCCTTGCTCAGATTCTTATTCATTCTTCTTCCACATGACCATCATGTCCTTGTACTCAATAAAGAACTTAATGATTCCCTAGACGTCTTCTTCTTCTAGTCCGCATGCATATCGATTGATTACCTCTGCACAATGTCATTCTCCTTAGTAACCTGGCTAGGTAATTTCCAACTCTTTTGATGACCTCCTTCAGATGGCTCAGAAAAGTTTATGGTAAGAAACCAATTTGTAGAAAGAATCAATACCAAAAGTATTTAGTGACATCTTCATACTCATTTACCAAACCTGTAAAACTTACAATAATTTGATCAACAGGGAGAACATCAACAATTTGATTTATGAACTTGTAAAATCTTGTCAAATTCCTTTTCATTATATCATTCAATTCATCGATTTCCTCAACTTCATTTTTCATCAATTTTGTAATCAAATCCTGTAATACCTTGACTCCTAAATTCCATAGCCTTCTGAAATTCAAATGGTTTTGAAACAATCATCAATATCACTCCTTCATTTAAAATTAAATCTGAGTCAATACTTCTAAATCTCTTTCCAAGTTTTCCAAGGAAAGATCAAAGTTGTCACTATCTTCAGTAAGGATGCATTCAGCTTTCATCAACTGCAACCTTTTCCTCATACAATTCATTGTACAAATCATATAACATTTTTGATCAATGGATCAGGCATCTTGTATCAAAAATTCCATCCATGTTCCAAATTGCTTTTCCCTTTTGACCAATTTTCTCCACTATATGGTAGGATGTATCTTTGAAACTTGAAGAAATAGAAATAGTGGTTGTAACTTTACTCTGTGTGTAATTTTAGTATGAGAAGTAGAAATGAGCTTCTCAACTTTTCCTTTCAATTCATCCTTGGTTGCCTTTATCTTTGTCATATTTTTCCAACAAATTTCCCAAGAGCTACCTATACATCTTGTTTATCTCCTTCGTGAGTAGCCTTTCCTAGATGCAAACTTGGAGATTTAGACATAATCTGCTGATTGTGATAGTTTCTTTTTGTCTTTCCTATGGTGGGGGTAGCTATTTCAACAAATCTTTCCCAGATGGTCGATCAATAGATAGATTAGAGACAATCCTTGGTTGTCCTCTTACCTGCCTCTTGGGAATAGTCAAATCTAAGAGTACTCAAGTCAATCACATCAATAATATGTACCTTATTCTTTTGTCTTGGGAGTTTGATGTGCAGCCATTTGGGTATATAGAAGACAGATGTAGAAGACATCAATGACATGGTTACACTAGAACCCGAAGTAACCACTAGACACTTGAAACTGGATCAGTAGCGGCAGTAATGGAAGGTGGAAGTGATGTAGTGAAAATGGAAGGTGTAGTTGGAAATAATAGCCTCAAGAGTCTGGATTCACATAAATAAAAGGAGAACTTGCTAAGGAAGTGGAGTGGAAAGTGGAGATCTTATCATCTCTCCCACTGAGAGTGTAGGGAGAGAAGAAAATACTTGATCCATGGAAGGAGATGGGATGGAAGATACAATGAAGGAAGAAACAAAATATGATATTGGAGGAAGGGTGAAAGGATGTTGGGGGAAAATGGATTTGAAGGTGGTGAAGATGGTAGGGAAGGAGGAAGAGAAAGTGACAATACCTGAGATATAACTGGAGAAATGCTCAAATCAAATTACTTCATAAACTTGAAACCTAGGAGATGTAATCTTGGTAGTAGGAAGCCTTTGTAGAAGATCCTAATATCCTACAAAAAAAGAAATTTTTCATGGATTTGTAGTGGCCCTTTGGGTTGACCTTTTACCCCTTGAAGGATATAGGGTGATCCTGTCATTGACTAGGCTTGAAACTATTTCTACAAGTTGATCTGACACTTTGGGTGAGATTCCCAAAGTTTCTAGCCACTCATACGTTCTCCTTAAAATGGGGCCCCGCCCTTTATTTTGTATTGTTACATTCTTCTTTGTTCCAATCAATCCAAGGTAGAGGCTGATTTGCAATATTATCCCTTTTATAGGTAGGATCAAGTACCTCCTCATCATCCTCTAACCCTTCAGGAACATTTGCAATGCCAAAGCACACTACTTCACTCAAAGTTAATCTTTCAAAATATCTCTTCCTTACAATAGTTTCATCTCGAAAATGAATCCAAATTTCCTCTAATTGAGGAATATGTGCTAGCTGGCCAGCCCTGTCTCACTGAACTTACCCCAATAATCAAAAAATATTTCTTAAATGAAAAGTCTTCAGAGCGAATTGAGACATTTCTCCTTCCACATTCTTACCTTTGTAAATGCTCACACATGTATCTCCACATACTAATGGGAAATTGAATACATGCCTTGTGCCAATTATGTTGGATTTTGTGATAATCTAGCAATTGACGAAGTAGCTCCAGTAATACCCACTTGTAACTTGGGACATCTTGGAAACTTGTTTGGAGCACCTGAAAATCCTGGTACCCTGATATAAGTGAATGTTGGAAATTAAAGATAAATGCCTCCCCATTCTCGCACTTCTCGTCAAATCCTCATCTGAAATTCTTCGATTGTACAAGTCCTTATTGAAATAATATAAAAGGAACAACAAAGAAAGCATCATTTACTCTCCTAAAATGCTTGGTTCCTTCTTCCATGGTGAGTTGAGGATAGAATTCATATATCTAGGAGGTCCTCCTAACCCCTTTCATATTCAAACCCTAGATATTCCCTCATTGTAGCTCCTGCATAGACTAGGTAAGAGGTCATGAAAAAATTTTTTCGAGGTTAAAACATCTCCCAATTGGAAACATATTGAAGCTACTGATATGCTCACCTTACCAGATAAACTCCTTTTTTTTCTTAATGGTGGCTATGTAAAGAAACATCCACTCTTAAAAATCTCTTGCTGAAGTGAGACCTGAAACCTTACTCAACAAGACAATTATATCATTGACTTCCTGAATGAATTCTGAATGGGAACTTCTTAGGAATTTGGTTTTGGTACCTTTAGCTTTAGCTAAATATCTCTTGATCATGACCTTTGTGAAAACTTCATATTCTACCTCCCAATGTTCAATTATGGACTCGGGGAAATTGTAGCATATTATTCTACATCAGGAAGCTTTAAACAAATCTTCAAAAAATCATTTTCCAACCTGATCATGACATTACCATCATCATCTTTACAGTTCGAGTGGCTTTTTCAAAGTGTGAAGTTGTAACTAGGAAAATTTTTTGGACACTGCATGGATGTGGAAAAATAACTGGCAAGAGGAATCCCACTATCATAGATTGATTGCACCCAAGGATTATTATTAGGAGCCTTCAACTCTTTACCAAAATTTGGCCATATCTATGTGCCCAAGATCGTTGTCCCCGATATTTTCCACATTATGAAGATATACAGGTGGGAGGAGATACTCCTAAATAAGTATACTTCATCTTGTATTTTCCCTTCGAAGAAGAAGCAAACATTAGATTTAGTTTGAAAATTCACAAGAATTTAGATTTCAGAAACCCAGAGAAAAGCTTGAAAAACCTATGAAAACCTCCTGAACTTTTGAAAATATCTGAAGTCTAAAATTTTGAAATTGAAATCTATGCCTGAGGGATAGTTGAGAAATATCCAAATTCTGAAATACTAAAGTCTGAAAAATCAAAACTTCTAAATCTGAAATCTGAAGCTATACAAGTCTGAAACCCAAAGATCAAAAGGTCTGAAAACTCATAAATCTCTGAAAAGCCAAAATCCGAAGGGGAAAAGTTCCGAAGTCCAAAGGTCCCGAAAGTCTCCAAAATTGAAAAAGTTCTGAAACCCAAAATCTTGTAAATCTAAACTCTTAATTTCTGAAAACCCGAAGAGATATGCTTTCAAAATATCAAAGTCTAAAATTTCAAAACTTTTGGAAGTCTTGATTTCTGAATTTGATAAACACCAAAAATGCAATCCAAGTTCTGAAGCCTATAAGATGAACTCCAAAAATATTCAACCTCTAATGCCTCCCTGCAAAATGATGAATTCTTCAATGCTCCTAGGTACAAAGGAATCTGATTCTACAAGGTATGAAGCTTGTGATATTGAGTACAACAACATTTCCAAGCTGAGGAGACTTGAGAATGAGTAAAACATAATGACAGAAAAGCCATGATTGAGATAACAACAAGATTTTGTGAAACAATGAATAAAGAAAGACAAAAAGAAAACAAGAAAAAGCAACAAAAAAAGACCCCAAATGTCAAGCTTAACCCAAAAATGAAGAAAACCTAAAAAATTACCTTGAAAAAGATGCCTTGGAAGTACGACTGAAGGTTTTAGTAAAATCAGGCGTGTCAGAGTAATTGTCCAGGTGAAAATGAAAGGTAAAATTAGAGATTTTATAGGTAAAACCCAAAATTAATGCTCAACAGAACACATGTGAGGTAATTGAGAAATTAATGCTTCAAAATTCTAAACTCTGAAATTTTGTGCAAACCATTTTACATCATGCAAAAACAGAATCCCTAAGTCTAAAACCTGAAGTTCCAAAATTTCAGAACTTCAGGGCTTTTGGACTTCGGAAATTTCTGGTTTCAAAATTGAAAAATGCACATCGAAACTCTAAAAACCTGAAAGTCCTAAAGTTCTAAAATTTTGGAACTTCGAGGTTTCAGAATTTAGAACTCATTCTTCCCCAAAGTATTTTCACAAAAAACAGGTTGAAACCCAAAAGTCTGAATTCCAAAAGAACCTCGGGTTTTCAAAGTTTAAATTTTTTTTGACTTCAGAACTTTATGAATCCAAAAAAAAAGAACACTTCCATGAAATTTTGGACTTCAGAAAAACACTAATTAGAAACCCTAAAGATTTGAAATCGAAACGGATTTTTGCATGATAAGGAAAAATTTCAAAGTAAAAATTTTTTAAAATGGAAGGGAAAAAAATTTAAAAAAAATTTTATGGCCCTCCCAGCAAGGGTAACTTGTAAAGTTAACATTTTTGGTGACCTCTCGGGAATGCTTTCCTACTAAGCACTAGTCCAGTAGCCTTAAACAATCCATTGGGAAATGAGTCCTTAAACCTAGAAATATTCAGAACACACACACAGGGAAAAACAAAGCAAAAATGAGAAAAAACAAACATGACAATAACGTAATGTGCAAAGCACTTGGAGGAAACAAACCTAAACTAAACTATACATGTAAAACTTCTCAAAAACAAGCTTTGAGATGCATCCCATTCACATGAATGGGAAGTTATTCTCCATTGAGTCCTAGATAAGAAAAATGAATTTATCTCGTTGCAACTCGTAATGATATATGGTTCACTCCAGAGAGCATCAAATTTAACATGCATCCCCAGCTTGGCCCTATCAGCATCCCATTTGATAACTAAATCTCCCTCTTGGAAATTTTTGTTGGATGCCTTCATGTCAAAGGATTTCTTCACCTGAGCTTTATGTTGCTCCAAAGTCTTCATTTCCTTGTAACGAATTTCTTCTAACTCCATCAGTTCAGAAAACCTGACTATCATAGGATCACTCTCCATAACTTCAAGTTGATGTGTTAACTCTAAAGAAGGTAATTCTAAGGATAGCAGAAGTTTTTCCTCTCTTCCATACACCAGCATGAAAGGAGAATTTCCAATAGCCCTCTTAGGCATGATCTGATCTACCCACAATAGTTTTAAGTTGTGTGTGCCAAGTCCTTTATTGGTTTCCATTGTATGTTTGATAATCTGTATGAGGTTCTTATTACTAGACTCAACCAACCCATTTCCCTTGTGGATAGTAATTGGATGAAGTCTTGAGATAAAATCCATTCTTGAACAGCCCATTCACTCAACTTCAGACCAAGAAAATCCATTGCATTATCTGAAATAACTATAAATGGAACACCAAACCTCATCATTATGCCTTCTAAAAATCAAGAATACCTTCTCATTTCCTTCCTTCATGCCATGGCCTCTTTCCATCGAGTAAAGTAATCTTTTATGGTAAGAACCCACTTATGCCCATCTCTAGATGGAGGGTTAATCATTTCGATGAATTCTAATCCCCATTGGAAAAAAGGTTGACTGAATTGAATTGGCTGAAGGAGAAGGGCCACCAACTTCTGCTTTCCAGTGAAAAAGGCACATTCCTTACATTTCTTTACCCAGAGATGGGCATCTTTGAACAAATATGGCCAATAGTAGCCATCCCTCATGATTTTTGTAGTAGTTGTTCATGCAGAGTAATGTCCTCCTGATAAACCATTGTGAAATTCTTCCAATATCTTATTCACCTTTTCTAGCCCTATACATCGAAGGAGAACACCATTCAAATCCCTACGAAAAGAAGAAATCCATCTACCAGAACATAAGGAATTGATTGGAGACAAAAACTTCATCTTTGATTTCTATCCAAGTCAATGGGATATTCTCCTAGGAGAAAAAAATTCCTCATCTTCATCAACCAGTTAGTGGGAACATCTTCTTGATGGTCATGAAGGAGAACTATATCTTCTTCAACTTTTGATTCCAAATCTGTAGCAAGATGCTGACACAACCCTTTTCCCCTGACTAGCTTGGTAACCTTGATGTGCACATCATACTCCATCAACTTTGGTAATCCACCCAACACATTTCTCATTCATATCTTTATTCAACAAAAAATATTTAACTCCAAAATGAGATACCATCAGATGAATTCTATTATTGGACAACATGTGCCTACATTTTTTTAAAGCCCGAATGATAGAAAAAATTTACTTTTCAACAAATGAATATTTAAGCTCATAGTATTTTAGAGACTGGCCGAAGAAAGTAATGGGTTGTTCCATTAGATCATTGTTCTGCTGAGTGAGGATCCTGAGAAATACTTTCCTGTCCTGCAAAGGCATAAAGAATAAAATCTTTATCAAACCTAGGATTTACCAATGTAGGAGCTTGAGAGATAGCTGTCTTAATGGCTTCAAAACTTTCTTTTCCTTCCCTTGTCCAAGAAAAAGGTATATTTTTCTTCAACATGGTTGTTAATGGTTTAGCCAAGGTTGCGAACTAAGGAATGAATCTCCACAAAATTTATGGTTCCCATAAAAATTTGAAGACCCTTCTTATGACTTGGGAGGGATAAGGAAAAATTGAAATGAATCCTAGCTAGATCAATGGAAATCCCTTCTGCTGAAACAATATTCCCCAACAACTTCCCCTCATGCACCATAAAAATGAATTTCTTAGGATTGAGTGAAATCCCAAACTCTCTACATCTCTTGAAAACCTTCCTTAGATAGGTGATGTGATCATTTGCATGCTTGGAGTACACAGTTATTTCATCAATATAAACTAAGATAATATCATTGATCAAAGCCTTAAAGGCCATAGCCATAGGTCATTGGAAATTATCTCTAACATTAGATAATCCAAATGACATTTTTTTGTAGGCGTATGTGCCCCACTTGGTAATGAAATTCATCTTGAACTGATCAGATTCTTTAACCAGAATATGATTATAACCCAAATATCCATCAAGAAAATAAAACCTCTATGATCCTGCTATTGTTTGAAGGATTTTGTCCATAGACGAAAGGGGATAATGGTCTTTCAATGAAGCTCGATATAAGTCCTTGAAATCTACACATAACCATATCTCTCCATTTTCCTTACTAACGTGAAATAAATAGCTACCCAAGAGGAATGCTTGATTGGAAAAATAATGCAATCCTCAATAATATTGGAAAGCTCCTTTCTCATCAGTGGCTCAATCTTGGGATTCACTGGTCTCTTTTTTTCCAAACTAGGCTTAGCATTAGGATCGAGTTTGATAGTATGTTGTGCCAAACCTAGATCAAAACCATGTAGATCCTTATAACTCCATGTGAAGACATCATTAAACTCTTGACAAAGTTCAAAAAAAAATCTTTTTCTCTCCTAAGGTACACACTTTTCCATTCTTTAAAAACTTTTCCTTTACTAATTCAACCTCTTAAAAATAATCTTCTTTTACTGCCATGTTAGCACTCTGTCTTTGAGCCTGATCATCTGAATTAAATATTGAATCAAGAATAACTAAACCTTTTGGAAACTTGTTGCTTTTTAGTTGTAAAATCTGATCACTATATGCTTCCTGCAACTTAGCTTGAATTTTTTACAGAAAATTTTGCTTCTTCTTGCAAGAAAAGAATGCTTTGTTTATCACTATTGAAAATTTTCCAACTACCCACATTATCAAGAACTGCAAGTCAAACGAACACTTTAACAGGATGCCACTCATCTTTCATGACATCAACAGGAATGTCATATTGTGAGTCAATCGTAGCAAGTTTTTCTTCATCTTGATTTTGATTTCTAAGAACCACGTGGATCCCAAAAGCCTCAAAATATTCAATCAAATTCCAAACCCAATTCTTATAAGATCTTAGAAAATCATTTTTTGATGCACTATGAGCTCTTACCTGATGTACAACCAATTCACTATCTCCAAAAATAGTTAAGGATTTGATCCCCTTCTTTTGAGCTAATTGAATTCCTTGCACAAGAGCTTCATATTTAGTGAACATTATTAGTATAGCTAAATTATAGTTGAAAAAGATGAGAAATACTTATATCTCCTTGTGGAGAAATTAACATGACACCAAACCTACCCCATTTTTACTCCTTGAGCCATCAAAAAATAGTTTCCAAATTCCTTCCAGTTTATTTTGGGTTTTGACAAGTTGTGGTATAATTGCACCTTCTTCGTGAATACAATATGTACCTAACCTTGTCTCCTCCAAAAATAGCAAACCAACTTCCTCTTCTAGCCAATGCTTCATCATAAGGATCAAACTGATGATCTATACTTACCTCATCTAACACAGTATTAGGGACTTCTTCCACAAGAGTAGTTGATTCATGATCGGGAACTTTCTTCTTCTTGATCACAAATAATATAGTTTCCATTTATAGGACTAGCAGTATAAGGCTCCACATGGTTATGAAAAATTGGCTCTACCCTTATAGTTACCTTTGTTCTATATCGATTCCTAGAATCATATGTGACCAATCAGTGAATAAATAACCACCCATTTTGGTAGTGAAGTCTCGTTGATAAGCATATGGCGAAGAGAGGGGGAAGATCAATAACTGATATGTCTTGTGTGAATGACAATATGGGACATGCATGGATAGTAAGATGAAGTCCTTTGATAATCTTGATGGTCTAAACTATTGTACCATTCAACTGAACAACTCCTCTAGAGACTTGTGTATATTGTATACCCAGCACATCTGTAATTTGTTTGGGCCTGACAAAACTACTGGCACCAGAATGAATTATGCAGTTATGTACTAAATGTTTCACCAATAATTAGAGAAATATAGAATGGTGGAGGTTTATTATTCTTAGGAGTAACTTTTCCTTCCGGTTGGCACAAACTTGTAGCATTTGATGATCCACATTGTATTGCTTCACTAGATGTACCAAAACTTTTAGAGCTTCCTGCAAAAAATTCCTCTGAGAGGGAATTGAAAGTTCTTCCCACATAGTAACACTCAAGTTAGTCATTTTCATTTGTTCAACAATATTGAAATGGATACCGCCTACCTTTCCAAAATTCTTCTGATATGTTGGGATCCTCCTTTGGAAAATGCTTGTTTGGTATTGTGATGCCTGAAAGAACCTTCTTTCCTTATGGTCTGACTAGCCTATGTTTCTAGTAACTTCTTTCATGTATCTTTATCAACTACCACTTATGGCTGAGGCTATGAAGTGGATGCTTGATCAGATTTGGAGGGTTGGGATTCCATTTCCCTCTTTTTGAATGATTATTTGTCTACTACTGAATGAAGAATTTGTATTCAACCCACAAAAATATTCCTCCTGCCAATTCAACAAAGTGGTTTCCTCAGATGCCTGTGGTTGATTTGCTTGCTCCTTGCGTAGATGCATCCTCCATTGGCTCAATAGGAATGGATATGATTTGAACCATAAGATCCTGGCTAAGAACCCCATTGGGACAAATATTTTTATTATGAGGCTAAGAACAAGGATAACACCATTCATAATCTTGAACTAGATTTTTTTTGATGGGTACAAGGGCTCTAGAAGAGCTTGCAGCAAGAGGATTCCTAAATTTCAAAGGCTTAACATTTGCAACTTGGTTTTGAGATTGGTTATTTGCCTTGAGGGGGTTGACGATTAGGTTGGTATTGCTGATTTTGGGATTGATAAGGATGAGCATACTAAGATTGTTTTTTCCTTTTAAGGGCTACTAAGTTCATTCCCAAAGGTTTGTAGTAGTGACTTAACTTCAAAGAGATCATTTGAAGGGGTTGGTGCAGACTGGGATCCATCTTGTTTAGAGGATTCTAGAAGAGGAGAAATAGTAGGTTGATTATTGGGAAGCTCAAGGTACAAGGGCATTAGAGGTCTTGGAGCTATCTTCCTAGCTTGAATAAAATAAGTATATTCTCTTATAATAATGTTGTAAGCATCAGGAAAATTAGCTCCTCTCACTGATTGGATCATAACTACTACATCGCTATTCAAATATCTCAAATAGTATAGGAATGCATTGTTTGGAGAGGGTTGTATCAACGTCAAAATCCTATTCTAAGTCTTTTGAAATTGAAAATTGAAATCACTCATATGCTCTTAAGGAGATCTCTTTATAGTAGTGATTTGTTCCATGAGTGACAAGTGGTCACTCTTATCTTCGAACTGTTGACAAATATTTTCCCCCAACTCATCCCAAGTGTGTATAGAACCAACGGATAACCCAAGGAACCATTGGAGTGTCTTTCCCCTTAAAGGAAGTAGAGGATTTCTGAAACTGAAAATGTTGTCTTCTATGATATTATGTACTGCACAAATGCTAGCCACATCCAAAATATGTTCTACTGGAGTAATGCTGGTTTCCCTATGTATAGAAAGGTAAACTTTTGAGATCAGTCAATGGGTATAGCATCACGTTGGGCCAACTAAAGAGGACTACTAGCATTGAAAGGAGGAAACACTTGGTTTCTTACAGGCCATAATGATGAGTGGTTGATTATCCCTTGGTGGAGGAAACCTTCCAAAAGGAGGTGTTGAATGACCTCTACAGGTGATGTTGAACAGGTGATGTTGAAATACCTCTACCTCTTCTCCTTAGGGGAGATAAAGATAGTTCAATATGTTGATAATTTCCTTTCCTTGAAGAAGATCTTGTCTGAATTCTTTGCATAAGTTAACACACTGAAACTCGAAGTCCAGAGATGTGGAGTCACTAAGTACTTTGATTCATGTAAATACTAAGAGAATTACCAACTCTTATTTGGTCCCACTGGGCATGCCAAAAAAAATTCACGTGGATCATACATTCATTGAATCTTTGAGTGATCTCATACAATGTTGGAACATCCCCAAGGTGTGGGACCTTTTCACCTTGGGATGAACCTCCAGAGAAGGCCAAATTCCTTTGAAACTTGTCACACTTGATTTAAGATCAATGTGCAAGGCTATAACACTTGAAAATAAAATAATCTACTATATTCTTGGGATAAAGGTGATAGAAGGTAAAAAATAACAAATTGAAATGGTGATGCACCAAGAATAAACTAAACAGAAAGATCTACTTTTCATTGCACAATCAATATTACAAAACAACATATGGCATGCACATCTCCTATAATATTTTCAACCTACTGATGTAACTAAATATAAAACTTCAATAACAGAAAGGAAATAAATTTTCCACAACTGAAATATAGAGATTTATATCACATTCCAAAGAGATTAAAACAAGATAGTTGATTAAAGGAAAATTAATCCATCATATCCAAGGAACTAAACATTCACAAGTGAGTAGATCAATTAATTAATAACACAATATACCAGATATTAAATGACAAAGTATTGTTCTGAATATAATTAAAAGGCTCTCAAAGCATGTTCTCAAACTCTTCCTAAGATTGAAGAGTACTTAACAAAAGATCTAAAAGTTCATATAACCATAATTGCATCTAACTATTTATATATCTAAGGAGGTTGAGCCATTACAACTCCACCCCTAACTAATTAATTACTAAAAATAGAGTGCATTAATGTCTTTAGGGAACAACCTCCCATAAAAAATAAAAATAAGCTACACATGTTAGACCAAGTCAACCCTTGCAAATTTGACTGGATCTTGAGCTTGGAGGTTTTCTATCAATGACTACCAAGCCTAATTAGGACTGGTAACATCCTTTCCTTGTTTCAGATTATTCTTCATTCTTCTCCCACATGGCCATCCTATTCTTGAACTCAGTAAATGCACTTGATAATTCCTTGGACCTCCTCTCCCTCTGGTCCTCATGAATACTGGTTCACCACATCTGCAGTGTCAACTTCTCTGACAACTTTGGTTGGTAATATTTTCTCCTCGTTCAAAAATTTCTTTATCTGATTTACAAAATTTTGGTACAAAAATAATTCATAAATGGAATCAATGTTAAAGGTCTTCGTTACATCATCATATTATTTAATCAAACTTTTGAAATTCTCCACAATTTGGTCAACAAGAAGGAAATCAATGACCTCATTGATAAAATTACAGTGGATATTCTCATACTCTTCTTAATTGTCACTCAATCCATCAATTACTTTGATTCATTTCTCATCCAACTTTGTTATGAGATCCTGTAATACATGTGCTCATAATTACATGACCTTATGAAACTTGAATATCTTGGATAAATCATCAACCACACCCTCTTGTAGGATTAGATCTAGATTATGTGACTAGGATAACATAAATGGCAATTAGACATTATCTTCTTTGGGATACTTCTCCTCAAATTACAACACTTCAAGAATAATCCTTTTCATGTGGGTCATGCATATAGTCACAAGCTCTAATTAACCTTTCTAGAAATATGGGAGAGTCCTACACATCATCCAATAATTACTTTTACACTAGCAATCAAAATTAGGATATTATACTCAACTTTCTCCCAATTGCTCCTAGCTAAGGTTTAGCTAGGGTTTCAAACCACTTTACCTTCTTAACGATCATTTATTAAAAAAAGTGGATGATAAAACCACCTCATAATTTTTTTGAAAACTTAATAACTAACCTTATAAGTTATTCTAAAGATCTCAGGTCCCTATGTAAAGCATACGATTTAGAAAAAACACTAGAAGGTCCATATTTGTCTTAAAATCACATTGTAACTTACCATGTTGCAAAAAAAACAACATATCTTGAAATTCCTGTTAACTTTAAAATATACCTTGAAAATCCATGTGAAAATCAATCAAAACAAATTTTTCTTTCTTTCCCATGGAGGTGTGCGAAAAGATTTTAACTCTCCGAATTCCAAAAATCCAAAATTTTGGGGCTTCGGATTTTAGAGATTTTCCCTTTCAGAGATTAGATGTCAAAGAATGGAAATTTTGATTTTAGTAATTCCAAACTCTGAAAAAACCTGAAAAGTACTGAAATTTTGGATTTTTGGGATTTTTGAAATTTGGAGATCTCCTTTAGTCAGTTTGCAATTTTCATGACTTGGAGTTTTGAAAGTTTGAAAACTACTGAAGTTCTGAAATTTCATGGAACTTCAGAATTTGGGGTTTTGGCACTGCCACGTTAGCCAATTTTTCGAAAAATCACCTCTTCGAAGTTCTAAAGTATGAAACTACTGAATTCTACAAAATTTCAAAACTTCAGACTATTGAGTTTTAGAGTTTTCCATTGCCTTTTCATGATTTTCATCTCTTAAAGTCCAAAGTTTGAAAATCTGAAGTTCTAAAATTCTGGAACTTCAGACTTTTAGGGTTTTGGAATTTTGGGGTTTTTTGTGCATTTAGTTCTCACCAACCTCTGTACGTGTCAACTTTCGAGCATTAATTTTAGGTTTTTTATTTAAACTCACGATTTTACCTGTCATTTTCACCTGACATTTTTCTCTGACGATATGATTTTTAATACAATTTTGTACTTTCACAGTGTCATTTTAAAGGTATTTCATTTAGGGTATGTTATTTTTTTTTGGTTTATGATCTTCTTGTTTTTTTTTTTCCTTGTTCATTTTCTTTTTGTTCTTCCGTGTCTATTTTGGAGATGAAACCCTCATTTCCTACCATGCTTTCTTTGAAGGTGTTTTTTGACCTCAACGGTTGTAAAATCCAATTTTTTTACAAGCATCCACTACAGATTTCATCATAATATTTGAAGAGTCCTCCGGAGCATAATTTGACTTGCTTTCCATGCCTCCGGTGAAGTCCGTATTTTTGGAACTTCTCAACTTTCAGAGTTCGAAGGTGGGTGGTTTTGGAAGTTTCTCAATTTTCAGAGTTTGAAAGGTCTGTAGTTTTGGAGTTTGGGGCTGTTCATTTTCAGAGGTTCTCATTTATCTTTGGAAGATTTACTTCTCTATTTCAGAAGTTTTCGTAACTTGTTTCAGTTTCAGAATTTTAGAGTATTTCCATTTTAGAGTTTCGGAGTTTGTCTATTTTCAGAGTTTCAGGATATTTGCTACTTCGGGTTTTCAGACTTCGGGAACTAAAGTATTTTCGAGACTTTTGGATTTTGGTATTTCGTGACTGTTCCACTATTTTTTGCATATTTTTCAAGGCCCTTCAGGTTGTGAAATCCAAAAATTTGATGTTAACTTCTGCATTCAGAGGAAAAAGATAAAATATGAAGTATACATTCCTCGGAGTTGTCTCCTCACGGTTGTCTTGTCATTAGACATGGGGAATATAGGAGACACTGATCTCGGGAAGATTGATTTTTCAGACTTCTATGGCAAGGTTGAAATCCCCCCCAATAAGAAATCCTGGATGAAAGCCATACATGACCATGGACTTGTTCTTGTTGTTGGCTTTCCCTACATCTATTGCAATGCCCTGAGTTCATCTTAGCTGCAACAAACCACTTTGACGAAGAGTTTGGGTCAGTAAAAGATGTTGATGGAAAGGTTGTAATTTGTTTGGACCTTGATTTCTTTGAATATTTATTCAAACTTTCAGATGTCAAAGACTACGTAAAAAATTCACCAAAATTGGAAGTGGAGCATTAGGACAAAGAAACTGAGTTATGCACAAATGTCATGTTAAAGAGATATCTAACCAAGAGTGTCACTAAATGATGTCAGAGACCATGTAGATCTGATCAGATCTTTATCCGAGATACTCAATGACATGTGAACTTATGTCTACTAAGTAGAGTTTCAGGCCTTGCCTAGAGGATCATTAATTGAATGTTCAGGCAATGGATGTTCCTGTTGTATTTCTTATCACCTTGAGATCCAATGAAGACCTAAGAACCTTCATAATTCTGGGGAGAGCATATCAACTGGAGGAGGGTTCATCTACTTTTAGTTAGCACAAGGTTTTGATCACTGAATTAATATATAATACATGTAAAGACCTTCTATTTTAAATGGTATATGACTGTCAGCCAAGCTATGGAAGATTTCACTGGGTTTAACACTAAGGGTATTTGAAGTGCATTCACAAATTCTATGAGTTCTCTTATCCATACAGCTTTGCACTGGACGAGGGAAGAAAACACTTCCATCAGATATAATGATGCCTTCTTTGCTGTCATTATTCTATCGTTGATTGATAAATGATTTATAGGCAAAAAACGAAGGATTTCTGATGAGCCTTCAAAGAAGTATGCGAGTGGGGAGCTAATTTCTCTACTAGTTTGCAATCTCATTTACACTACATGCCCTCAAGATTCTTGGTTTTGTAGGTGCTCCTAATAAGTTGCCAAGATGCCCCACTCACAAGTGTGTTTTAACATAGATTAGTTGGTTTGACAATTGCATGGACTTTCATAAGATTCAATAGACCTAAACGACACAATGGTTGAGGTATTCATGAGCTCCCATATATTGTCATATTTCTAAGATTTTCCTTTAAACAACACAAGGCGGGTATGTTTTTGAAGTGACTGATAGAACCCTGGATGTAAATATTTCAGAAGTCTACCTTGTGGACTTCCAAATCCCTGGTACAGTTCTCAACTAGAATCATGGGGAAAACATTAATAGTGAAATAAGTGTTAGTACAAAATCATCCAACACCCATGCAAATGAGTACTGTCAGACTCTACTTCTCCTAAGGCAGATTAGCATTTGGTGTAATTCATCATAACATTGAGTTTTCCCAAAGTGTGGGACCATTTGTACAATCTGAAAATAACTATCAGAGAAGGAATGGTTCCTCTTGCACCTAAAATACCTGCCACAATGTTATTCATAGTGCAGACAAAGCTATATCTAGATAGGTAATCTAACTATCCATTAGTGAGATAGGGATCAGATTATGAAAATCAAGAAAAAATTTGTAGTCCTTTCTTGCTAAAATGGTGATACATCCAAAGAAGGAATCATCTGTTGATCATGCTAACCAAACTACCATTAAGCTTCAGGGAGGTGAGACAATGGAGAGGATGAACAACTACATCACAGGCCAAAGATCAAACTCACACAGAAAATTTTGTCAAATCATATCAAGCATAGCTCCCAAATCATGCAAATAGAACATCCAAAACATGTACAAACTGTACAATGTTCAATGAAGAGAGGCAAGAAGAAACTATACCAAAAATAGCAAAGGATGGACAAATGCATCACAATACACATGTTTTTTATTGCTTTAGAAGTTTGACATAAGAACATTCATTCACAAGCAATTTGGAAAAACTTTAGATCATTTACAGATGTAGGGGAGGAGGTATTGTAAACGTTTCAAGTAATTCTGATCCACTGAGGAAGAAAAAGATATACGAGGCCCTAGTTCAGGCCCAAGATGCAACAACTTGCTATAACAACTCCCGACCCTATGCTTTTATCAGATTCAACATAGAGGGAAGAATTACCAGATGAGAAGCGGGAAATCACTATTTTGGAGCTCAACCACTGCCATCAATGTCTCTTAAAAAATATACCCCCAAATCTATCTTGACTGAATCATGGAGGGTTTCTCGTCTTGGAGTCCTGCAAAGGAGTTTTTTTTGAGACGACGGATCAGATCGAATCCGATCTAGTTGTTCATGGATTACAGAGTATAGATTCTTGCATTCAATGGCATCATGACAGATGTTTTATCCATTGTTTCATCTTCTACATAACATTCCAGAACCCCTTAAAGTCTCAGATCCTCCATGGCGTCAGATGAGGCTGATGATATTTCCACAGTGTCATATTTTCTAAGAAAAGACTCTAACGAGCCCCTAAACTGAGTCGAAAGATACCCTAGCCATGACTTAATCAATATCGGGCTAGGTCTGTACAAAATTAATGAGAAAACAATTTGAAAACTGGGTCCAACTTTTGCATGGACTAGACAACATGGATGAGCATAGCACATGTCTGAGGGTGGCCTTATGTATCCCATATTACCCTTTAGAGTGCCATGGTCAAGTTGACACTTGGATCAACTTCTGCGGCCAAGCTTGATATTCCTTATATTTTTGGCTAAGTTCCTTTAACTTTGCGGGGTAATATATCTTGACCGGGGACATGCAGTGGCAATGGCACTTGTTATGAAAACCTTATCCTGTCTATTCTGCTCTTGATTTGGCATCGTGCATGACAAAACTTTTCTCCAAGACCACTTAGTCTGATAAACTTCAGTGTTTGATTATTCAACCTGACATTATTGTGTTACTGAAGTAGAGTTTCGGGAGGCTTGCCTCTGCAAAGGTTTAGGAATGGATGTTCTATGTATATTGCTACTATCAAGAAGAACAAGGAATTTATAAGATGGGGAGAGCATATCAGTAGCTCCATCTACTTTCAGTTAAGCAAGGTTTTGTCCTCAAAGAGTTTATACATGACCTCATTTTTTGTCTATACTACAGCCGCTATGGGATATTTCACTGGATTAAACACCAAGGGTATTCGAAGTACTTCACAAATCTATGATTTTTATCCTCATCTTACATTGGATGAGGGAAGAAAACACTTCGCATAGAATTAATGATACCTTCTTTGTTGTCATTCTTTATCATTTTGATAAAGATTTATACAATCAAAGGATTTCCAATGAAGCCTTCAAATAAGTACGTGAGTGGGGAGCTATTTTCCTACAGTTTCCTACATTTACATACATTCAGATTCCTGGTTTTGTAGGTGCTCCTAGTAAGTTGCCAAGATGCCCCACTGACAAGTGGGTTTTTGCTAGAATTGGTTTGGCAATTACTAGACTATCATAAGATTCAGAATAAATGACACAAGTCAGGAGTCTAATTTCCCATTTCAATTGGTAGATACACTTGTGAAAATATTTATAAGGCAAAGAACGTAGATGCAGAGATGTCATAAGTAACCTTGTGGACCTTCCATCCCCAAACTAGTTTTGACTACTGGGTAAAATTTAGTGAAACAGGTCTGTCTAGTTCTCATGTGCCCCAGTTGGAAGATATTTGGATTCATTTTTGGGATGAATTCATCATCCAACAAAGAGATTATGAGAGGCTAAATCTGGATGAGGTTTGACAGTTTGGTATTGCAGAGATTCCAAAGGAAATGGAAGATGAGGAAGAAGTTTTGGATGCAACATACAAAAATAATAATGTTGCCAATCAACCATTGTCATGGATTGATTGGTATGTAGAAGAATGTTGCAATACCAAGGAGAGGGCGGGGCCCATTCTTTGAGAACTTATAATTGGTTGGTTACCTTGGGAATCTCACCCAAAGGGTTAGATCAACCTACAAGTAAAGAAGCCCAACCAACCATGAGTCTACCAACACCTACAAAAGGGAAAAGGTCCATCCAAAGGGCCCATACAGTCCCTAAGAAGATTTCATTTGTTGTTGGCATCTCCTCTCTCTCCAAGACTCCTACTTCCAAGATTATGTCTCCAGTAATACCAATGTTAGATATAGTAGAAGTTACGGATTCTCCAAGTGTCTCACAAGATCTGTCATCTCCTCTTTCTCTTCCATTGTCACTTCCTCCATCATTTCCTTCCAATTCTATAATCATTTCTTCTTTCCCATCTCCTTCTATGGCCTAGATGTTCTCATCTCTTCTAGTTCTCTTAGTAGGGGATACAATTGGGTTGCCCATTTCTACTTCACTCCCTCTAACACTTTCATTTCCTCTCATCTCATCTTCTAATCCCATTGTATCCACTCCTATGGTTATCCTCACATCCACCCCATCCATTATTGCCACATCCATTTCATTTCCTACTAATGTTACCAATGCTCTTGTATTGTCTAGTGTTTCAGGTACCAAATAAGGTGTTCCACTACCCTCAACATCTATGCTATACCAGAATGGTTGTTTCGTCAGACTCCAAAACAAAAAAAAAAGAAAGTACTTATGGTGGATGTTATAGATTTAAGTGTGTTGGAACCCACTCTGAGGAGATAGGCCAAGCATCCAAATATTGTCTCCATCTTATCATTGAATCAATCTGGAGAGAGGGTCATAGAAGTTGCTACTCCCATTAAGGGAAAAACCAAGGAAACCATTACAACAGCTGACTACCGAATTTCTAGACTTTCACTAGGAAAAGAAACACACGAAGGAGCTAAACAGGATGTGCAAAGTGCTCTTGGATTTTTTTTAGAAAAGTACAACAAGGACAAGGCTTCTAAGGATGAGCTAAAAGTAAAGGTTGAGCAGCTCATTGCATTGTTGTGAATGGTAACACAATCTAATCCATCTAATGAGATTTCAACTACCACTACTCTAAGGATTTCTTCCACTCTGGATGATATTTCTTATCATGAGATTGAGAAGATAGGACAAAAGGGAAGATCAATAAATGGATGGATGGAGCGTATACTTCAAGAAGCCAATCCTTTGATAAAAGAAGCAGTTGAAATATATAATGATTTGTAGACCAAAAGAGCCTCAATTCATGGAATGGATGAAGCCTTCTCCGAAGATAATAATAACTTGAACTTGAATTTGATGACGTGGAGTGAGATCAAAGAAGAGGATCCAGATTTTCTTCTTCAAGAGGATGTAATAGATGATGTTTCAAAGTTGTTTGAATATAAAAAGGCTATGGAATTCCAGTCCCAGGTATTGCAAGATTTAATTAAGAAATTGGATGACAAGCATGTGGAAATCATGGATGCTCTAAATGACATCTCAGAGGAGTTTGATAATATTAATTGCAAATTCTTCAATGAGAACATTGATTCTCTTCTGGAGGATCAGATCAAGCTAAATTTCAAGGATTTGGTAAAAAGGGATGATGAGGTGACTAGAACTTTTAACAGTGACTCCATTGATAGGTTGTTTCATGCCAAAATTTTATTGGTCAATTGAAGAAGGTAGTAAGTAAACTTAGAATAATTCCAGCCAAGGTAGCAAGAAATATCAAGACGGTAGATGTAGTTAATCACTATGCATGTGGGCCAGAGGATGGAGAAGTTCAAGGAACTATTAAGTGTTTCATCAAATACAGCCATCAGATGGCTGTTTGGGAGAAGGAACAAGATAAAACTGAGGAAGGAGAAGGTGTTGTAGAGATAAGCCAAAGCTAAGTGGCCATGGAAGGATAGTTCCAAGTTCTGGATCGTCCAAGTTGCAGGGTTGACTAAGTCAAACCCATGCAACAAACTTTGCTATTTTTATGGGAGCATGTTCCCTAGAACTTAATGACATTTCTATTTTTAGTAATTTGTTGGTTAAGGCCCAACTGTAATGGCTCAGCCTAAGGAACTTATAAATAGTTAAGTGCATGAAGTCTAGGGGATAGAGAGATCATTTTTGAGAAGTTTCTCTTCAAGCTTGGAAGAGTAGTTTGAATATTTTAAAACCTTTCAATTACATTCAGAGGGATATTTTTCCATGAAGAATATGATTTATTGTGTTAATGGTTGATTAATGTATGCATAATTCCTTAGTGTAAGTGGTTGACTTGCCTTTATTTCAAAATATTTTATTTCATTCTATGGGAAAGTTATATAATGGTTTTGAATATTAGTTGTGGAGAGATTATTTTCCTTGTGTTATAAAATTTGTACTATCATTAACTGCCATAAGTGAAATAGATGTTTGACATGTGCATATTTTATATCATCATGGTGGTTGATTGTGTTTTCAATCAAATTTGATCTATTTGTTACGTATACTTGGGGTCTTACAAGGAGATGCATATTATTTTGACTGTGGTTTGTTATTTACCCTATCCAAATGGTATTAGGAGAATTAGATTGTGATGTTTGTTTTATCCTTTCTGAGTTACCCATTTCTGGCGTAAAGATCATCTAATCATCTAGTTTTACTCTTGGTGCATCACCGAATATTTCTTGATTTTGTTATTTCTAATCCTGAACCTCGTAAAGAGAGTAGATTAGAATTCTCAAAAGTGTTTTAGCCTTACACATCAATCTTAAATTGAGTGCCCCCAAGTTTCAAAGGAAGTCAACCTTCTCTAAAGGTTCATCCTAAGGCAACAAGGTCCCACACCTCAAGGATGTCTCCATGTTGCATGAGATCTTTCAATAGTTAACCTTCCTTGTCTCCTTCAAAGAGAATAAGAAGAGGGTGTTTCAACATCACCATTTGTAGCTTTACCTCGTAGAGAGATCATTCAAATCCTCCTGACAGAAGGTTTCTTCCGCCAAGGAACAATCAACCCTTGATCGCCATGACACCCAATGTTTTTCCTCCTGTCAATGCCAACACCCCCTTATTATATTAGCCCAAAGAGATGCTATACCTGCAGCTGCTTTGAAAAGTTATCCATTCTATACTAGAGAAACCAATGTTACTCCCTGGGAGCTCATTTTGGATGTGGATAGTAATTATGCAATGCATAGTATTACAGAGGATAATTTTGTGGTCAGAATTCTCACTAATTCATTTAAAGGTAAAGCACTTCAATGGTTATGAAGCTTAACTAATAGTTCCATAACTACTTGGAATGAGTTAGGCATGAAGATTTATAAGAAATTTGAGGATAAAAGTGATCACCTATCGCTTATGGAACAAATCACTACCATAAAATGAGCCCAATTAAGAATTTATGAGCAATTTTAATTTTCAGTTTGACCAAAACTTGGAACCAAATCCCAAAGCTCATAAGGCCATCCCCAAAAAATGAATTCTTGTATTATTTATGGGCCTTAAATAGTGACATAGCAGTCATGATTCAATTTATGGGGGGAAAACAATTCATGATGTCTACGAGATTGCTTTAAGGGATGGAAATTCTTTAATTCAAGTTGGAAAGATTATGCCTAGGCCGCCCATGCCTTTATTTTCTAAAATCGTAGTTAAACAACCAATCATCACGCATGTTCCAACACATTCAAGTCAATCAACTATGACTACAACTATTCCTTATAATGATCTGGTGGAGGTCAAATTTTTGTTGCAAACTTTTGGGAATGAGCTCATTGCACTCAAGAGGAAAAAAATTTAGTATAATCATCCATATCAACCAGAAAATCAGTAGTATCATGCTAACCATCATCCTTTTCAAGGGAGAAAATCAGCCACAAAATCAAACTACAAATCCATCTGTGAATTATCAGGCCTTTGAACTTTCAAAACTTTCTTGCTGATAGATCATCTAGAGCCATAGTGTCTATTCAGAATAATATAGTCCAAGACTATGAATGGTGCTATCCTTGTTCCCAACCCCACAATCAAAATATTTACCCCAATGGAGTTATTAGCTAGGACCTTATGGTTCAAAGCGTAAGTGTCCCTTCTGAGCTAACAAAAATTTATCTATGCAAGAAATAATTGATCAACTGCAGGCACATGAAGAAACCACTTTGCTAAACTGGCAAGCAAAATATTTTTATGGGTTGAATACAGATTCTTCATCAATGGTGGAAAACACTCATTCCAAGAAGAGAGAAATGGAACCTCTACCTTCCAAAATCTGATTAAGAATCCACTTCACAGCCTTAGACACAAGTGGTGATTGATAAAGATGTGGGACAGAAACCACCAAAAACACCTGCTAGCCAAGTTATGGGGAAAGGAGGTTCTTCAGGCATCACAGTACCCAACAAACATTTTCCAAAGGAGGATCCTGTTATCCAAATAACTCCCCTAGTTATTTGGATTATTCGTGTACACATTCTAGCTTTCAAAACCTCATTAAAGGTTACACGCACTCAGGTTCAGTTGGCACAACTCCTTGGTTGTAGTTTGCCCTTGATGCCCCTTCTTTTCCTTAAGCACCCTTGTGTGATTTATATTCTTTCCTTCCATTTTCATTTTTCCTCTTCGTTCCACCCTCCTACCTTATGCCTATCTTCTGTGCATTCACTTTCTTCCTAATTGGCTTCTTCACCCTGTGCACATCTCACACTTGCTTTAATCAACTAAGACCTTGGCATTTTTCCATGCACCGTGCCCCATTAATTTATAATAGTTGTGCCTTGACCATGAATTCGATGCTCACCAGTTTTCCTCTTTTCCCCATGCATCACACACGTGTCCCTCTATGCCTTCCTCTGCTTTCTTCCACACACCCTTTCCTTGCACCATCCTTTGTACACTTCTGTGCTAGGTCATCTTTTGACATACTTGAATGTGCCGCATGTAACCATTCAAAATGCACCAACATGGTGATGAATCCTTACAATAAATTAGTGAGTGACACATGGTAGAAAGAACAAATATTTACACTGGTTGGTCATCATTTTCAGCCAATCTATGCGTGCCACATGTTTTACGTGCACCAACAACTCTGACAATACATATATTTTTTCTACAGAGATCAGATTGGTGTGTTGCCTAGAATTTTTGGAAGAGATGCTGACATCAGCTATAGTTTCTACATATTCAAATTCAAATTATTAGTGGATCCAGTAGGTAAGAAAATGGGAAAATGTCTCTCTAAGAATTAATGAGTAGATCTGATTGTCCCAACCCACCTGATTTTATATGATCCACCCTCCCTTCTTCAACATGCCAAACAGGATTGGGGAAGTGTACATCATAGATCTCTAGGAATTGACTGCTTCTTATTAGTGGTTGTATTTCAAATTCAAGATTTCCCTCCTCTTCTCCTTCTACAGATTCATCTATAAATGTAAGAGCTAGGCTCATTTGTTATGTTGGACACTTTGGATCCTTATGCATTTTTCTGCTAAGGGACTTCATATTTTATATATATTTGAGTTGTAGACCTCTATATCTGGCCCATCGTATGTTGATATCTACCTCATGTGCCATTGTAACAACAATGTGTATTTTTGGAAGTAATAGAATCATCATTTTGTGACTATTCTCTATCCTAACGTGTTTACATTCCTTCTTCTTGAATTTTCTTATGTGTTATGTGCTGGGTTGTGCCATTTTTAGGTCCCTTGTAGTTCCTTATTTAGTTGTGTTCCATGAGAATGATATGGTAAATATATGTTTAGCTATGCTACTCATGCCTAGTCTCCTTTCACACATTTACTTTCATTCTTGCTTAGAATTGATAGTGTTCATCCCTCTTTTCTAGTGCTATTGACTTTTAGTGTAGTTTCCTTTCATATTATCCTTCTATCCCTGGTCCCCTTGGCATTGTTATCTTATTTTTCCCTTCCAACATTAGGAGAGTAGCAATAAAATTAGAAATAGATAGAGGAAACGACCATCTCCAGAGATCCATCCCAAGCACACAAGGTCCCATAACTTGGGGATGGTTCCATTGTGGTCTCAAACACCTCGATCCCAATGCCCAAAGAAGTGCCAAAAAATTAGGAGAAATTCCTTTCAGCATAGTAGAACAAATGAATAAAAACCAATTTGAGCATTACCATGTTGAACAACACTCTCAATTTCATCTCAAAGAAACTTGTTGCGTGAGGATTTGAATAGTTTTGGTTCAACTAATGGATCATTGGGTCATGGAACAAAAAATTGATACAAGTTTGTGTCAACTAGAAGGGAAAAGTATTCCTAAGGCAAATAAACCACCACCATTCTCTATTTCCCTGATCATTGGTAACCACCTGGTGCATAATTACATTATCGATTCTAGCGCCAGTATCTCAGTCATGCCCCAAACATATTGCAGATGTACTATGGCATACAATATACACTAGTTGTAAGAGGATTTGTTCAGCTGAATGACACAACCATTAAAACTGTTGGAGTTATCAAAGGACTTCAACTTACTATCCATGCATGCCCGAGTTTATTGTTCACCCAAGACATATCAACAATTTATATCCATCCTCTCTTTTCCATCTGCCTATCTATCAACTGATTGGTCACATATGTTTTTTAGGACTCGATACAGAACCAAAGTGACTATAAGAGTGGAACCAATCTACCATAATCATGTGGAGTCTTACACCACTAAACCCATAAATGGGAATTATGCTATTTGTGACCCACAAGAGGAAGATGCTGATCATGAACCAACGAATCTCATAGAGAAAGTTCTTGATATAGTGCTTGAAGAGGTAAGTACAAATCATCAATATGATCCCTGCACTGATTTATTGGTGGATGAAGAATCTGGTCTACCTTTTTTAGAGGAAACTCAATTGGGTACATATTACATCCACAAATAATGTACAATCATACCCTAGTTGGTTAAAAATCAAATAATTTTGAGGGACTATGGCAATTATACTTCGACGGTTCAAGAAGTAAAAATGGATCCAGTGTAGGAGTTATGTTGATTGTTCCAAAAGGGGATAACTATTTCTCATCTTTTCAGCTACAATTTAGTTACATCAATAATGTCACCAAATATGAGGCCCTCATACAAGGGATTCAGCTAGCTCAAAAGAGAGGAATCAAAGCTCTGACCCATATTTGGATATAGTGAGTTGGTTTTGTATCAAGTGACAACCCGCAACACATCAAAAAATGATCTCTTAAGATCATATAAGAATTGAGTTTAGGACTTGATAGAATATTTTGAAGCTTTTAGAATTCATGTAGTTGCCAAAAAGCAAAACTAGGATACTGATAGGCTTTGATACAATTAGCTCGCCCACATTATTTTGATCCAGGTCTAGCACATCATACCATTGAGCTGGATCCAAACTCTAAGCCAATACGTTAGATACAAAGGCCAATTAATCCCAAAATTGAGCCGCTAATGAGAAAGGAGCTAATCAAACTCATCAAGGCTTGTATAATTTTTCCCATCAAGCATTCCTCATGGGTATCCAATCTTTTTCCTGTAAAGAAGAATAACAGAGAGATCTAGTTATGCGTAGATTTTAGGATTTAAATTGTGCCTCATTGAAAGACCATTATCCTCTTCCATTAATGGAGAAAATCCTTCAAACAGTGGCAGGAGCTCAATTATTTTCTTTGCTCGATGGATATTCAGGTTACAATCAAATTCTAGTCCAAGAATCTAATCAATTCAAAATGGATTTCACTACCAAATGGGGCATATATGCCTACAACAAAATTTCCATTCGGATTGTCCAATGCTAGGGATACTTTCCAATGAGCCATGGACATAGAATTTAAGGGACTAATCAATGATGTCATCTTGGTTTACCTTGATGACATAATTGTATATGCTAAGCATGCAGAAGACCACATCACACATCTAAGGAGGGTTTTATGAAGATGTAGAGAATTTGGGGGTTTTACTTAACCCCAAAGAAATGAATTTTTGTAGTGCATGAAGGAAAGGTTGTTGGGACATGTTGTTTTAGTGAAAGGACTACCCATCGATCTAGCCAATATTCATTTTATTATGTCATTATCTCTCCAAATCCACAAGAAAGGTCTCCAGAGTTTCCTAGGAACCATAAATTTTGTACGGAGATTCATACCTCAATTTGCAACATTGGCTAAACCACTAAAAATCCATGTTGAAGAATAATATTCCATTCTCATGGAAAAAGGAAGGGAGGGAGAGCTTCGAAGCTATTAAAACATCCATTTCACAAGCTCCCGCATTGGTGAGCCCCATGTTCAATAAAGATTTTATTCTTTATTCTTTTGCATGTCAAGAGAGCATTTCAGGGATCCTCACCTAGAAAAATGACAATCTGATGGAGCAACTGATTGCCTTGTTTAGTTAATATCCAAATACTATGACCTCAAATATTTATTTAAAAAAAAAAAAGTATTTGTAGTTATTTGAGCTTTGAATAAATTTAAGCAAAAGTTATCCAACAATAAAATTCACCTGATGGTATCTCATCCTGGCATCAAAGGAGTTTTTGTTGAATAAAGAGATGAACAAGAAATGTGCTAGATGGATCATGAAAGTAATGGAATATGATGTACACATTAAAGTCACTAAACTTGTTAGAGGTAAAGGCTTATGTTAATAGCTAGCTATAGACATAGAGATCAAAGATGATGATGATTTTATGCTCTTGAATAGTGAAAAAGGTGGTGATCAACTCAATTGGCTGTACAAAATGGAAAATTTACTTCTCTCGGGGGCATATCCTTCAAACATGGATAAAGTCCAAAGATAAAATTTACGTCTTGAGTCTATTCCATATGTCTTGGTGGATAATATTCTTTTTTGAAAAGATTTGAATGGTGTTATTCTTTTCTGCATCAAACTAGAACATGTGAATAAAATATTAGAGGAATTCTAAAATTTCTTATCTATGGGATTACTCTACAAGAATGAATGCTACCAAAATTATGTGAGTTAGTTACTATTGGCCAAATTTTTTCAAAGATGCTCATCTCTGGGTGAGGAAATTTAAGGAATGTTCCCTTTTCACAGGAAAATAGAAGTTGACAACTCTTCCCCTACATCTAATTTAGGTGGATCAACCTTTTATTCAGTGGGGGTTGGATTTTATCGAGATGATTAATCCTCCATCCAGCGATGGACATAAATTGGTTCTTACTACCATGGACTACTTTACTTGATGGAAAAAAGCACTAGCATTAAAGAAAATAAATGAGAAGGTAGTACTCGATTTCTTGGAAAATATAAGAACAAGGTTCGGTGTTCCATTTACTGTTATTTCCAAAAATGGAATGAGATTTCTCAATCTGAAGTTGAGTGAATGGGTGGTTAAGAATGAGGTCTACCTCAAAACTTCATATAATTACTATCCACAAGGGAACAGGTTAGTCGAGTCTAGAAATAAGAAACTCATAATAATTATCAAATACACAATGGAGGCTAAAAAAAGGATCTAACATATGCAACTTAAGACTACCTTAATTACATATCGAATCAAACCTAAAAGATCCATAAAAAATTCACCTTTCATGCTTGTATATGGAAGAGAGGTAAAGCTCCTTCTCTCCTTAGAATTACCTTCTTTGGAGCTGGCTCGTTAACTTGAAGTTATGGAAAATGACTCCTTGACGATGAGGTTTTCTGAACTCATCTAGGTGGATGAACTGCGAAGTAGGGCCATGAAGACCTTGGAACAACATCAAGATAAAGTTAAAAGGTCTTTTGACAGGAAAGCATATGATAGGAATTTTCAAGAGGGATATTTGGTTCTTAAATGGGACAGACTGTTTTCCTTTTGTTCTAAAATCCATACTATTGTTAACTACTATAAGTGAAATAAATGTCAAACATGTGCATATTTTATATCATAATGGTAGTTGATTATGTTTTCAATCAAATTTGATCTATCTGTTATGTATACTTGGGGTATCCCAATGAGATGCATATTATTTCAGCTGTGGTTTGTTATTTACCTTGTCTAAATGGTATTAGGTGAATTAGATTGTGATGTTTATTTTTTCCTTTCTAAGTTACCCATTTCTAGCATAAAGATCATCTAATCATCTAGTCTTACTATTGGTGTATCACCACATATTTATTTATTTTGTTATTTCTAACCCTTAACCTTGTAAAGTGAGTAGATTAGAATTCTCAAAAGTGTTTTATCCTTTCACATCGATCTTAAATCAGGTTCCCCCAAGATTCAAAGGAATCCAAAATTATCCAGAGGTTCATGCACAAGTGAAAAGGTCCCACACCTCGAGTATGTTCCCATTTTTCATGAGATCTTTCAATAGTTCAATGGGTGCACGATTTGCGTGACAACAATTACCATGTCAGAGTGACTTGAAATTTATCATGAAGCATCATAACAACATCATCTACTTATACATAGTCACCATCTAGCTCAAATATTCTTGTAAATCTCTATATAATTTCATTTTCATGTGCTTATGTGTATGTTTCTCACTATTTTCTTCCTAAGGACCTCATAGAATCACCAAACCCTTGATTGAAGACCTGAAACTCACCATACATGCCCTGTATACCATCACTATGCTCCACCATGATTTATTAGATCCATATCTCACACCTCCATATCATTCTACATGCTCTCTATGCTCAATGGAGAAGAATTTCCCATTCATGTGAATGGGATACATCTCAAAGCTTGTTTTTGAGAGGTTTCACTTTGTATATTTTATTATAGGTCTTTTCCTCCAAGTGCTTTACACATTGTTAGTTGTTTTGTATGTTTTCTTTTCCATTTTTTTTCCACTTTTGTGTTTTTTTGTTCTGGGTATTTAAAAAGGTTTAACACTTATTTTCCCAATGGATTGCTTAAAGGCTATTGGACTAGTGTTTAGAAGGAAAGCATCCCCAAGAGACCACCAAAAATTTTAACCTTACAAGTTACGCTTGCTAGAGGAGGTCATAAATGTTTTTGGAAATATCTCTACCCTTCCATTCTAAGTTTTCTACTTTGAATTTTTTTCCTTATTATTAAAAAAATAGTTTTCAAAATTTCAGGTTTCTACTCATGTTTTACTTGTAGAAAATCAAACAATGTCCCAAGTTACAAATTCTGAAATTCAGACTCTAGAGGTTTTTTAAATTCAGGTTTTTTCCTATCCTTTTCCTAAGACACTTTAAAAGTTCTGAAGTCTGAAATCCCAAAGTTTTGAAATTTTGGAAGTTCATAATTTTAGGGTTCGGGGTTTTAGTGAATTATTTTCCAAAAGACAGGCTAAAACTTCTGAAGTCCAAAATCCCAAAGTTATGAAATTTTAAAAATTCAGAATTTTAGATGTTTAGGATTTGGAGTTTGGGTCATATGGTAAAATAATTTGCACGGGAACTTTGGACTTTCAGATCCTGAGCATTAATTTCTCAACAACCCAATGCGTGTTGGCTTTTAAGTATTAATTTTGGTTTTACCTATAAAATCTTAAATTTTTGACTGGTCATTTTCACTTGACAAGTCACTCTGATACACTCTTTTTTTTACTAAAACCCTCATTGTACTTCCAAGGAATATTTTTCTAGGTACATTTTTAGCTTTTCTTCATTTTTGGGTTAAGCTTGACATCTGGGGTATTTTCGGTTACTTTTTATTTTTTTCTTTTAGATTTCTTCCTTACGTTTTTTTGAAAATATTTTTATTAATCCCAATAATGGATTCTGGTATTGTGTTTCACTTATTCTCAGCTCTCATTGGCTTGAGCAATGTTATATGTACTCAACATTACAAGATTTGTACCTTGCAGGCATCATTTTCCCTTTTACTTTGGAGTTTAACCCAAAGAACCTGAACCTTTCATAACAAAAGAAATCTTTCTTGGTTTAGAAATGGTTTTTTGAGATGACCTTTTACCTGTTAGAGGAGTTAGATATTCTGGTGCTGACTTGGCTCATACCAACTTTGTAGACAGTTGATCTAATACCTTGGGTGTGATCCCTAAGGTTTCTATCCATTCATAAGTTTTCCTTAGGATGGGTCCATCCCTTTCCTTTGTATTGCTACATCCTTCTTTGGACTAATCAATCAAAGGAAGAGGTCTAATTAGCAATATTATCCCTTCTATAGGTAGGGTCAAGGACCTCCTCATCATCCTTTAATCTTTTAAAAACATCTGTAATGCCAAAGTGCACTACTTCACTAAAATTTAATCTCTCAAACTCTCTCTGCCTTACAATAGTTTCATCTCGAAAATGAATCCAAATGTCCTCTAATAGAGAAATATGTGTGTTGGCCATCCCTATCTCACCAAAATTACCCCAATATTCAAATTTAGTTCTCAGATGAAAAAGTCTTTAGAGTTAATTGAGACATTTCTCCTTCTAAATTATTAGATTTTTAAATGCCTGCACATGTATATATTCCTATAGTAATGGGAAATTGAACACCTACCTTGTGCCGATTATGTTGGGTTTTTTGATAATCTAGTAATTGACGTACTATCTCCAGTAATACCCACTTGTCACTTAGACATCTTGGAAACTTATCTGGAGCACCTGATAAATATGGTACCCTAATATATTTGAATGTTGGAAATTATAGATAAATTCCCCCCATTCTCGTACCTCTCTAAAATCCTCATTTGAAATCCTCTGATTGTACAAGTCCTTATTGAAATGATACAAAAGAACAACAAAGAAATCATCATTTATTATCCTAAAGTGCTTGAATCCTTCTTCCATGGTGAGTTGAGGATAGAATTCATATATCTGGGAGGTGTTCCTAATCCCTTTCGTATTCAAACCCAATATTCCCTTATTGCAGCTACTACATAGATGAGATAAGACATCATGGAATTTTTTTTGAGGTCAATACATCTTCCAATTAGAAACATATCGAGCTATTGATATGCTTGCCCCATTAGATAAACTCCTTGTTTTTCTTAATGGTGGATATGTAAAGAAATATCCACCCCTGAATTTCTCTTGTTGAAGCAAAACCTGAAACCTTACTCAAAAAAATAATGATATCATTGAATTCTTGAATTAAGTTTGAATGGGGAATCGTCTTAGGAAGTTTGGTTGTGGAACCTTTAGTGTTAGCTAAATAGATCTTGATCATGAAATTTGTGAAAAATTTGTATTCTACCTCCCAATGCTCAATTACATACTCAAGGGAAATCGTAGCATATTATTTAACATTAAGAAGTTTAAATAAATATTTTAAAAAGTCACTGTCCAACCTGATCATGAAATTAACATCATTATCCTTTGTAGTTCGGGTGGCTTTATCAAAGTGTGAAGTTGTTTCTAGGACAAATTTTGAAAACTACAGGGATGATGGAAAGGCAATGACAAGAGGAATCCCACTATCATAGATAGCTTGCATCCAAGGTTTTTCTATTAGGAGCCTTAACCATTTTCAAGAATTTGGCCATATCTATGTGCCAAAGATCAATATCCCCGATATTTTTGAAATATGAAGATATACAAGTGGGAGTAGATACCCCTAAATAAGTATACTTCATCTTGTCTTTTTTCTTTGAAGAAGAAGCAAACATTAATTTTATTGAAAAATCAAAAGAATCTAGATTTTGGAACTCAAGAAAAAAATCAAAAAACCTGTAAAACCCCCTTGGACTTCTAAAAATCCAATGTCCAAAAGTATGAAATTGAAAGCTATGCCTAAGGGATAGTTGAGAAATATATGAACTCTGAAGTTAATGAATGTTTGAAAAAATTCTGATGTACGAAAATCCATGACATCCAAAACTCAAAGATCAAAAGGTATGAAAACTTATACCTCTGAAGTCTGAAGAAAAATAACATATGAAGGTAAGGAGTTACGAATTCTGAAGTTGTTTATCATTGAATTCCAAAATTGAAAAAGTTTTGAAACCGAGAAATTTTGAACTCTTGAACCTCTAAATTCTGAAGTAGAAACTTCTGAAGCTCTAATCTCCAAAACTTTGAAGCTTTTGAAATCCAATTTTTGAAATTGATAAACCCCAAAAAAGCAAGTTTTGAAGCTTGCAAGACAAACTCCAAAGTTTTTTAACCTCCAAAATATCAAACAAAAAATGATGATTTCTTCAGGGATCCAAAGTATGGAGGAAATTGATGCTTATAAGGTTGAATCTTGTAATCTTGAGTAGTAACAACATTACTCAAGCCAATTAGAGTTTAGAATGAGTGAAACACAATACCGGAAGCCATGAATGGGATTAAATACAAGATTTTTGAAACAACGTAAGGAAGAAATCCAAAAGAAAAAAATAAAAAGTAATAAACAAGACCCCATAAGTTAATCTTAACCCAAAAATGAAGAAAACCTAAAAAATTACCTTGAGAAAGATGCTTTGGAAGTACGATGAGGGTTTTAGTAAAAAAATAGTATGTTAGAGTGACTTTTCAGGTGAAAATTATAGCTCAATAATCTAACCTTTTATAAGTGTTTTCCTCTCAAAATTTCCCCTCTTTTGAAAGTTAGAAATTTGAAAATTTTGAGTCGACACCCTTCAGTAATAATCCAATGAAGTAAAAATTTGAAGAGATGGTGAAAATTCACATTTATTGGGGTTATTTTAGTGACTTACGGGTCTGTTGGGAATTTTTTTCCCTCATGTCCCAAGTACTTGTGGGCCTTCTATTTTTTGATCGGCCTATTTCCCCACAAGTATTTATTTGTCAGCTTTATCAGAACGTTTTGGCCCATTTTTCCCAAGTTCACCCAGACTTCCTTTTCCCCGATTACCCACGTCGGCCGCATCGGGTTATTCACACTTTTTTGACCCATCTATCCCAAATGTGTCTGGGCCTGTTGTTCTCTGATTTCCCGCATCACCCACATCGGTCAAATTGCTTCTTCACATCCCTCACATTTCTGTGTCCTTGGACCACCCGTGTTCATTTGGACCACTTTTCCCACGTCACCCACATCAACCAAATCTCATCTTTGCGTCCCATATGTCCCAATGTCCCATGGACCATCTGGGCTAGTTTTTTCTGCTTCTCCCACGTCTCACCTTTTTGAGTCAGTGCAAGGTGTATTTAATTCCCATTTATGATCTAAGCTCTCCTGAATGACTATTTAAAGGGACTACCACCTTTGCATTTATCACATTACTTGTTTGCTTTTTCTTTCCCGCAACCTAGCAATTGAATCATTTGTTTGTCTCCCTATATCCCTTTGAATTTTCATCACAAATTTGATCTTGGAAGGTCATCCTTTTGTGATATGCAAAAATTAAGATCAATTTTCAAGGGCAGGAACATCAGTCACCTCTAAAGACCTTTGTACCAAATATTAGGGATAGTGAAGTTTGACACTTAGATTTTGGTGATTTTTAGGACAAACTAACATGCACTAACCTTGATCCCATGGTCCAAATGATCAGTGATATTGGAATCACATATGCGTTTGGTTTTCCTATCTCTATACAGTGTGCTAACACCATGCTTGCATGCGGACCTCATTTTAACCCAGATACCAGGGAGATTTGTTAATGTGCATGGGGAATTAATTACCAAACTAGGTGTTGCCACCATTTCTACTATCCTATGCATTTATGATACAAAAGACTCCATCATTCTCACTCTTTCTCAAGCTCAAACCCTATTTGACCAAGACACTGAAAAATACAAGGCACGAGTAGTAAAGTCATGGTTAAAGAATCCTAAGAAGGGAACATCCCGACTCTCCAAAGCATTGTTCAAGGTTGATTTCAATGAGGAGCTCTCATATTTCATCATATTTCTTGCTCATATCATGGGAATGCCCTCCACTAATGAATTTAATTTTTTGATGTGCCCCTTTGTAAATATCATTTGTGAGGGAAAGAAGAACATAAACTAGGCTAAAATTATCTGTAAGAACCTGACTGAGAAATTGTCAAATGTTCAACAAACTAAGAAGTTCTATATGACTTCTTATCTCATGTATACCCTGGCTATGTCCCAGGAGTGGTTTGGTTTCACCTACAGGGAGGGAAAGAAGGATGATCCTATATCTACATACTTCCCTTAGTTTACCCTTGAGGCCAGCAATCACAATTTTAGAAGGGTCAATGATGCTTTCACCATGTATATTGTAAGACTCTTGGAGGGTGACACTACTAGGAGATTTTCTGATGAAGCTATGACTTTGATATCCAAGTACGGGGCTTTCTTCACCCAATTAAGAAGGTTCTCATACATTAGGTTGGATTACTTTGAAAGTATACCCATCAAGGTCCCCATGTTTTGCAATGATAAAGTGTCTCTGGTTGAAGTGTGCATACATCTTGATAAACTACAAAGAACCTATAAAGACAAGAAGATCATTGGTCTTCATTTCCCTATCTACTTGGGAAATTATACATGAAAAATGTCTCTAGATGCCCAAAACATATAAATGGCTATTTATCCTCTCAGTGTCCATTTCTTCAAACCTAAGACTTGTTTGATCTGAAGAATTTTATTAATCAGAACCTTAGAATAAGTTTTCATCATAAACCAGACACTGAGGATTACTTGGTTGATTGTGCTAATGATTTTGAAGACAGAAGGAGGCATTATGACAAACTCTCTCTGTAAAAAATTATAGATCTAAATCTCTACCAAGTTCCTGAAGGGCTTAAGGATGATGATGAGGACATGCAATCCTTTGAATATGAAAGATCAATCAAACACATTCCTTTAGAAACCTTGGATTAGTACGTAAAGGAGAGAGATGATTTGAGTGAGATTATTTCCCCTGTTCTTGTAAGAACTAAGGTTTGGCTCGACATAAAAGTTTGTGAGCTCAGGAGGAATCATGGTAGATCTTCTTCAAGAGAAACTTCCAAACCTGGGAAGGAAGTACATACACCTAATACTAAGGTACCTGAGCAAAACCCTCCTTCTTCCTTCATAAAAGAGCCTGAATCGTCTACTCCTTCTTCTTCCACTCAAGTGTATCAAAATAATATTAAAGAGGTTAAGAAAGAACCAATTGTGGAAGAAACTCTTCTGGAGTGGTCAGAATTTCCTTCAAGGCCAGAGAACATCATTATTCTTAGTGAAAGTGATTTTTGCAAAATGCCAGATTCTGCTGAAGCTCTTGAAATCACTGTTGAAGAAGAAAGGGAGGTTCCAAGTACTGAACCTCCTAGTATAACAAACTCCTATGTAAAATAATTTCATGAGGTTCCATTCACTTCTATACTGGAGGCAACAATGGTTAATACCTTGAGTTCCATGAGTTCACTTGCTCTTGGACCTCTTGTTCCTTCCTCTTCTTCTACCTTTGCTTGGGTGTAGCCCTTGGTTGACAACAAGAAGAGAAAATATTCTTCTCATTTTAGAGGCCCATATTTTGATGTTGTATTAGCTCTTCTTGGTACAGCCCCTCCTCCTCCTCCAGGAAAGAGAGAAAATATTACTTCAAGATTGGTAAGTGATGCTCAGGACCAACAATTCCTAGAGGTTGTAAAGCCTAAGGTTTATAAAGAAGAGAAGGATCTTTTGGTCTCTGATTTGGATCTTTCTAAGATCCCAATGGGAGAATCTACTCCTGAGAGTGAAGTTCATAACCTTCAGGAAATAGTAACTAAGGTTATTAAACGGGTTGAGAAAGGAAAAGATACCATAGAGCAGTTAGAAGAATAGAATCAAGTTCTTTTACACTTTATTAGATCATTGTTAGCCAAGGATAGAGTTTTGAATCTAGCCCCACTGGGTGCTCTCCCACCTCCCATTATTCCATGCCAGGATAAAGTTTAGAGCATCAAAGACATATAGAAGTGTTCAACTTATGGGTAGGATGTGGAAGCTATGGTGGATGATATGACTATAGTAGGTTTGAAATTCATTGTTGAAGCCTTCAAAACCAATGAAAAAGTGATTAATTTGTAGCAAAAACTCTCTTCCTCAATCAAAGATATGGATAAAGAACTAAAGGTGTAGAGTAGTTGTATTGCAGATCTTTACCTAATGGGTCAAGTTGATGAAAATATCCTATTGGTCAACAATGTATTTGATGATGCCAAGAATAAATTGTCGAAGACATTGATTTTCAATGTTGAGTGGAAGATAAAGGTTTTGGAAGAAACACTAGGAAAATTGAGGAATGTGTGGAAAAAATGATAATCTTTTAAAACTTGTGTCTCATCAGCCTTCAAAGATATTCACTACCATTTTCAAGATGAAACTACCGGTGTTACTTTCTCTCTTTAGGATATCAAGGCTCAGTTCATAACTTTTGTCAAGGATGATTTGTTTAAGGGAGATTCATTTACTAAAGAGAAGATGGAATAAATTTGTTCCCTCCATTCAATTATTTCCTAAGCTAATAAATAATATCTGGAACATACTGAGTTTGATAAAGATATGGAGAAATGTATAGGAACATGGAATCATGCTACTGCCAACACCACAATTCCAACAGGCATGGAAATAACAGAAGCATTGAAAAAATTCAGACATCGGATTCTCAAATTAGTGGGCCCTCCTCAGCCATACTCAGATGTCCCTTCTTCAAGATTTTATTTCTCTTATTCTATTTTTAGTGCTAATCTCCTTGTAATTAATTAAGGATGTTGTATTGTGCATTTCCTTAATTAATCTTTTAGTTAGAAGAAACGGTTACCAAATGTAACCAATTTGTAAGTTATATAATGATCTCTCCTCGCCATTTCAAGGGGATGGAACTATGATTACTTTTGAAAAGTGTAAAAGAGTCAAAAGCTATCAATACAAGAATATTTTCCTTTCTACTTCTATCTGTGTCTATTCATTCCTTCTTATCTATCATAAATCATTGAATCATTTATGCATTTGCACTGAGAAGCTTTGTATTCTTGTGGATGTTATCTTTGGAACTTTGTGTCTGTAAAATAACATCTAATAGTTTTAATACGAATGATTCTATTCTATATTATCCTAGTTCAAAATTTATAGGGAACTATTTTGCTATTTCTACTTCCTGAAGAGTGTTATTCTACCTTTCCCCTTCCTTAGTTCTTTTGTTATTTTGTATTGATAATCTATCTTGGAGTTTAAAAAACTTTCATGATATCAGAGTTCCTCATTGAAATAGAAAGTTGTACATTTGTGAATAGTTTTTTTTGCTTTCAATAAGGGCACCTCTCCCATCAAAGAGGAGGGAATTTCATCCCCTGACTATTGCTTTCACTAAAGTCCTATTTTAACAACCAATTTTTTTTGGTGACTCTGCTGGGGATTCATTTTAATGAATTCCAGTCTTTAAAGAACAATTTCGTGAAGATTCTCAGTTTCAACTCTTGGAGTAGTAGGGATTTCCTCTTCCTTCAACAAGGAGAAATAGAAGAACTTGTTCTTCAAGCACACCACCTATTGAGGATAGAGCTTCTGGGAGTGGTGTCCGTCAAGAGCAACCCAACCCTAATCTTCATGCTTTGGTTCTTGCTAGTGTTTCAGTTCCACTTCAAGAAATTTTTCCAAGGATCGTAGTTCCATTACCTTGGGGCCAACGAGTTGGGCCTCTTTCCCTCCCTTAGTCTTTGCATGAGTTACCCAGGGATAACATAAAGAAATTTCCCAAATTTAGAGGGGATGATAAGGTACATCCTGATGAACACATTGCGGCCTTCATATTTGCATGTGGAGTCCTTGGAGTTGAACACGAGGATTTCTCTGTGAGGATTTTTGTGGAGATTTTATAGGATAATACAGCAGATTGGTTTTATCATCTTCCCACTGGGGCCATCTCCAATTGGAATACTATGAGTACTAGATTTTAGAATCATTTCAAACCTATTGAAGATGTGCATGCTTTACTAGCCCAAATTTCTCAAATCAAGAAAGAACCACAAGAGCCCATGAGATAATTTATCGCTAAGTTTAATAAGCTGATTAATAAGATCCCACAAGACACTGACCTATAGATCAAATTCAAAAATGTTTCTTCCTAAACACTTAATTTCCTGAAGTAAGTTATGTGCTACGAAGAGAAAATCTTGCAACTTTGGATGCTGATCAGAGATCAGCCATCAGTGTTGAATATGACCTGATCATGTCTATTAAATTTAAAAGAGATCCATCCAAATCTAAAGCTTCTTCCTCCTCTTCCTCTACCCCTAGAGCTAATGAAAATAAACTAGTACATAAGCTTATTAATGACCTCATTGCCATCAAGAAACAATTGGCTCAACATTCTCCTTATCAAGATGTTCCAAAGAGGAATTTTCAAAATAGAAACCATTTTCCTTCTTCTAAGACAAGGTTGGCAATTGAAGGACCACCCATCAAGGTCCCTATTAATGCAACTTGTGAGGTTGAGGAACCTGATGATGTAAGAAGTTGTTGTCTCCAAATCACTGCACCCTTCGAATGGCTTGAAAGTGAATCACAACATTTGGTGTGATTGGGACACATGGGATCACCTCTCAAGCTGTGGACTTGGGCTCGAGGTGAACCTCCAGAGAAGGCTGGCTTCCTCTTCCTAAACTAAACACAACACTACTTCTAATGCAAGAAAAATGGCTAACTAGTCCTATGCTAACATTTCATGGGATTAGGGAAAGAGATCTACAAGGAAATGAAACCTAAAATAGAAGTGGTGATGCACCAAATTAAGGGATGTTTAACATCTGGAAGGGTTAATGTGAGAGGGATGCTTGCATCACTGAACACCTTCACCTATTGCAACTAGAAAGGGTACAAAATACCACAAACCAGGGCAGACGTTCCTCTGCTAAACCCGATCAGACAACAAACTACCAATCTCCCAGTGAAAAAAGGATGAACTTGAGAAGGGTGAACAAGCACCACAACTCAACTGCATGCAATATTTCACCACTTGATAAGCACAAAATTCCACAAACCTGCAATGGAAACCAGAACTTGCACTATGCACCTGAAAACATGAGAGAGGCAAATAGAAGCAACAAGAATCATGAAAGGACATTCATATGATCACAAAGCATAATTCTCATTACTTCAAGCACTTACACAGTGCAACATTACATCAGGTAAAAAGGGCATAAGCTGCCATTACAATTCTAGAAGAAAGGCTTGAGAGCCTGCAATTCACAAATTGTGAAGATAAGGGGAAGCTTGGAAGTGTCTAATCCTCCAACTTGAGTGACCTATTGGAACCCACTTTTTGGAACCCCTTGAAATGAGCTTTCAACTTACATTTATAGAAGAAACTTGAGTGAGAGAGAGAGGAGAAGAAGGATCATAAATTCCCCTCCCTAAAAGGAAGGTAGAATGTATGTATAATTTATTACATTCAGTTGGCCATCTGAAAAGGCTCCATCATTGCAATTAATCCTTGTTGACATAGTCTTCATAATTAATTAAAATAATATTTAAATAAAAATATTTGAAATAATAAAATAAATCCATTATTTAAAATATTTGAATAAAAATGGCGTAAATTAATTTTCCAAGAATTGGTGAAAAACCCTCCCTTGGACTAAGTTTGAAGAAAAGACTAAAAAATTCCAACTCAGTGGTTGGTTCGCTCAAACCAACTCATTTTGAGTTGGATCACTCCATTTGCATCATACTCAACCGAGCTCTAGTCACAAATTCAACTAATTGAATTTTCTCCTTCATTGAATGACTTGTAATATTTGTATTTTCACTGAGTTAGCCCAAAACACTCCCATGTTTGCACTTTTCTTTGAGCTTTGTCGTCCTTGCATCCATCGCAAGTGCCGAGTTAAGCTGTCCACATGTTGTAGGCCAAACTCCAACCTTTGAAATTGCGCTGAAATCTCACCCACCGAGTCACCATCCTCCATGTTACTTTTATTGGTTGGCTTCCTTTATCTGCTCACCATACTCCCACATAGAGTTCTTGAAACTTGTTTGATAGACGTAGCTCAAGATGGCTTCCACGTTGAGCTTCATAAAGATTGAGTCGTTCCATCTTAACTGAGCTCTGCGATTGGGACTACTAAGCATACACAAATCTCCCTGGCTTTCTTGATTTCCTACCACGTTATTGATTCTCATGATCTTAAATTTGAGTTAGCTAGGTCAAGCTCCGATTCAACCACTAACCATGTCCAAAATGCTTGTGACGCCAGAGTTCCTCATCACAGAGCTTGGAGATGAAAGTCGAGCCATCATTGATTCCTAACGATTCTACTCCACGCATTAGCCACTCTAGATGAGCACTCGTTCTTGGGTTTGCTTCCACATGTTCAGATTCCATAACTTTCTGAGCCATATTCAGACTGACCAAGCTATGTGTTGAAATTTCCATCATCTTCGCTCACCAAACTAATGCCAAACCTCCTATGAACAAGTTATTGAACTCTTGGCTTCCACCTCGACCCCTAGTTCGTGAGACATTTTCTCATGATTCTACTTCGAATTAGGACAATTCTGAAGCTCCGAGAGATTTCAAACATCATTGCAAAAGCTTTCAAACTAAGCTCCTTCAAGTCTGACCTGCTCGACTCCAACACCATTTGGATTTTTCGAGAACAAGCTCCTGACCTCTTTGAGCTTTGAACTCGACTGAGCTTCTGATCTATATTCGAACTCCAACAAAGCTCATCTGAGCTACCCTATGCCTAGTTCCTGCTTCTTCTTAATGGATCAAAGCTGCCATGACTCAATGCCAACTTACAGTCATCTGTCTAAGCATCATCCTACCTCATGATCACAATGTATTTCATCAAATTCAATCCTGGCCATGGATCTCTTACTGTAATTTGAGTTCCCGTTGTAGACTTGATGACATTTTGATGAGAACATACATGGTGTTTTGTGATTCCTCATCGAACTCTAGGTGAACATTTACCTTCTATCTATCGGATCAACTCGAAAACTCTTGAGACTCAGAAACACGAATTCACCCATGCTCTGAAATGACCCACAAGTTTGATCTCGCAACTCACATTCTTGAACGAATCACTCCTGAAACTGATCCACTATTCAGGGCATCGTTCTCAAGTCTCTTGACCTTTGAATGTTCCCAACAGAATGGCAACTCCCTGACTCGCCTGCTATGATCACTCCCAACCTCTGAACCCCCAATGGACCCAAAATTAGGCTCCGAACTCAATTGGGTCATCAAATAAGTTACGAAAACTCTAAAACACATCAGAGTTTTAGAACCAAGTTTTGGGCTTCACCCTTCTGAACTGACTCTACTCAACGTCTCTGCCCCCAAAATCTTCAACTCTGATCTTCTGAAGCCCTTCTAGGAAAACTCTAAAAAGATTCTCTAAATTGTTATGGTTCCTTTCTGAATGCCTGAATACCGAAGTTACTTGATCTTTGAGCTCACCTTGAGTTTCCCATTCAGTGCACCATCGATTTGAAATGTGTTGACTTTCTAAACACATAATGATACTCGTGAACAACTCCTCCAAGCATTGATGAGTCTATCCACTGACTATTCTCTGTTGACTTGCATTAATCGATATGCCCTCAAATCTTGCATTATCACAGCGAGCTTCCTAAACTGAGTTATACTTTTGAGTCAGATCATAGGCTTGATTCAATTGGTAACTCCATTGTCGCCCAACCGAGCTCCACTCACCTTCTCCATGATCCATTAAATTGGATCTCAAGCTCAATCTTAGCACACCAAAATTGATGCAACTTGGCCAAAGTTTAGTCTATTGAGCTGAGCCACCCATTCACCCTTCACCATTCACTACGCTTGAGGGGCATTGACTCTAATGGTTCCCTAATATAACGAGCAAACACTCTTAAATCTCATTTCGATGTATTCAAGCTCCTTCAATGCATTTTGGATCTCACCTCAATGAATCATCTTGGAACATCCATCTTTACATGAGCTTAACTGACCCATTGAGCTTATTCAGCGATTGCCATCCAAGACCTGAGATTCATCATTTTTCCCAGGGCTTATTTTAATGGTTCAATTGACGATAGTTCGAAACATTGACTCCAAATCATTTGGGTGAGCTCCGTGATTAACTCATCAGGACCGAGTCCTAAATTCAATGATCTTAAAAGTCCAAAACTTAACATGCACTTCTAATTGACTATGTTAGCTGGCCTCACCATGAGTAATCTTAAGATCTTCTAACGGGCAACAACCATTTGTATCATGCACTCGAGCTCATATTGGGAAATTTTCACCTGATGTCATGGATGTCTTGATCTCCTCAATTTATTCCATCTAAGTGACTCCAATAACGAGCTCACCATTAACCATCCCTAATAAGCTCATAAAACGAGCTCTCAACCAACTGAGTAACCATGCTCCATCCTATACCATGCTCGCTACCATTTAAGAACTCAGCTCGATTATCGACTCCTGAATAACTTGTATATGAACCCTTCCACAAGATCATTACCTGATCTCTTCTAGAAACTTGACTATTCCTTCCAATGTTAAGAAGTCCTTCGATGTCAAATTCATATGTATCAAACTCCTTTTCTTGTAAGTTAAACACATTCACCATCTTGAATTCCCAAATAACTTGTCGAGCCCCCAAGTCAAGTTCAACCTGATTGATTTCCAACTCCCAGCTTGGCCAATAGCTCGGCCACTTGCTCAACTCTGAGCCGGTTCAAGCTCATTTACCCCAAACTCCCATGACACCTGAGTTGCTCCCCCAAGACTATGTTAACCTGTTTCTCTTGTTCATATCGACATCAGGGAGTATTTATGACATTGAGTGTCAATTTTCCAACACATTGATTAATTTTTTACCCTGATTTTAAGCTCGTCGGGCTACTTGAAACCAGTTGTTTTAAGATACAAATGGGCCTAATCATCAATTTTAATCTAAATTTTTATTATACCAAGCAATTTCCTCATTCTGAGACCAATTCAAACTCCAAGCTCATGGAAAAGAAAGAGAAATTAAGAAGAGTATAAACCTTCCGATCATACAAGACTCTCAAAGCTTGAAATTATACTGATAACCTTGAAATCTTTATGGAAGAATTTTTGGTCTCAAGGTATTATCCTATTGTCCATTTTTTCCTAGTGGGAAAAAATTGACAACAGAAGTTAATGAAGATTTTGAAGAACTAGAAGAAGAGGCTGATGAAGAAATGGAAGAACTTGATGGATATCAAATTAATTTCCTTACTACTGAAAGCATTGATGAAGAAGAAGATTATGATGAAGTAGTAGCAAAGATGAATAGTGAGTCATATGCTATTATGACTTAGGAACAGAAAAATAAGAAAGAAAAAGTGATGCAGCCCGCTAAGAGATCCAAGGAGCATCCCACAACTATTCCAGTGATGGCAAGAAGAGGATCCCCTATTCCCACTGCATCCATGCAAAAGGTTAGTTCTGCTAATTCTTCTTCTCCTATTCCTACTTCTAAAACTTTTTTTTCTTCAGACTCAAAACCTGATAAGCCTAAGATTCCTAGTGATGATTCCCCATCCACCTATGGATATTTTGATATCATAGACCATCTTAAAAAGACAAAAATCTAGATTTTAGAGGTTGAGTATTATCAAAACCATCCAAAATCCTTTTCCAAAATGGTCCACTTTTTCAATTCCCATTCCAAGACTTCATCTAACACCTCTAAAGGTCTTTTTACTACTCCATCTTCCACACCCCAACCAAATATTATAGCTGTAGTCACCTCACCTAATGAGAAAATCAAACCATTTTATGTGGACCCTCCTTATAGCAGGCCATAGACTTAGCAACTGTGTCATAGACTCAGGAGCTTCAGACAATGTAATGCCTGCCAAAGTAGCTCATGCTTTGGGTCTTACCCTCACACACACTATTGGTTCTTGTTATTCCATGGAGAGTAGGGAGGTGCCCTTAGTTGGAAGAATTAAGGATGCACAAGTAGCTTTTGCTGCCTTACCTGAGAAAAAGGTTTTAGCTACTATTCTGGTAGTTGATATCCCTCCATATGACATGCTATTGAGTAGGAACTTCTGTAAGGACGTGGGAGGAGAAATTCAAATGGATTGGTCACATGCCCTTATACCAGTCAATGGAAAGATGAAGAAGCTATTGCTTGAGAAGCAAATTGAGTACATTGTGAAAAAGATATATGATCCCAAAGCACAAATACTTTATGAAGATATTGGGCATGGAAACTATATGATCATGTCACAGGATGAGGTGGAACATCCCAAAGAAGTACTTCATGATCCTAATAGCATTTGGAATTTGGAATTTGATGGAAGATGCTCCTCAGTTGGTGTTGGGGCTGGTGTGGTATTGATATCCCAGAGGGAAAGATTCATCCTTTCTCATTCAAACTATAGTTTGAAAATACAAATAACATAGAAAAATATGAAGCTCTCATCCTTGGACTAAACATGGCAAAAGAGAGAGGTGTGAAGAATCTTCTGGCTCATGGAGATGCGGAACTAGTTGTCAAACAAGTCAAAGATCTTTTCCAGGTAAAGAATATAAGGTTAAAGCACTACAAGAATCTGGTATGGGATTCTATTGAATTCCTTGATGCCTTCCCCATCGAAGTAGTGCCAAGGGAAAAGAACACTAGGGGTGACTCTCTAGCTGTTTCAGGATCTTTGCTGATACCTCATCCTAATTTTTCTCAGGATAAGTTTACCATTGAAATGATCCATAGACCAAGTGTACCAGATAATGCAAATAATTGGAAGGTGTTCAATGATGATCAACATTTTCTCTCTTTCCTGGAGCTCAGGGATAACTTTGAACAATTGTATTTTGAAGGAAGTGACAATCTGCCTCATGAGAGTGTGTCTTCCAACGAGGAAGGTGTCAAAGAGGAGATAGATCAAGATGGATGCATCAGGCTAAAAGGAAACAAGATCCCTAGAGGGCTGGTAAGCTTGGAGGAATTTTTGATAAACATGACAGATATGTCAAGTCTAGAGCTTCCACAGGACCCCAACAGTCTGCTGAATATGAAAAGATTAATATTGGGAACTCTGCTGAGCCCAAGATGGTGAACATTGGAAAGTGTTGTACCCACGAGGAGAAGAAGAAGGTGGTGGATCTTTTGAAGAAGTATGTTGATGTCCTTGCTTATTCTTACGATGATCTGAAGGCTTTTCAGCCAAAAGAAATGCAACATTTCATTCCCCTCAAACCTGGGATCAAGCCTTTCAAGCAGAAGCAAAGGTAGTACAATCCAAAAATTGCTGACACCATTTTCCAAGAAATACAAAATTTATTGAAGGCTAAGATTATCTTTCCCATTCATCATTCAACATGGATTGCTAATATTGTTCCTGTCAGGAAGAAAAATGGTGAGATTCAGATCTGTGTTGATTTTAGGAATCTGAATCAAGCTTCTTTGAAGGATAACTACCCCCTACCCATGATGGACCAGGTGTTGCAAGATGTTATGGGTGTAGAGATGTTGTCCATGCTGGATGGTTTCTCTGGATATAACCAGGTAGAAGTTAACACCGCAGATCAGCACAAGACTTCCTTTACCACTCCTTCGGGTACTTTTTCCTACAAGAGGATGCCCTTTGGTCTCATTAATGCTGGTGCTACCTTCCAGAGAGCTATGGATTTGGCCTTTGGAAGTCTGAAAGGAAAATGTATTGTTGTGTATCTAGATGATTTGACTGTGTTTTCCAAATCTAGAGCAGATCACTTTCAACATCTAGAAATGGTCCTCTTGAAATGTAAAGAGCATGGAGTCTCTCTGAATCCCAAGAAATCTATATTTTGTGTCACGGAGGGAAAGTTATTGGGACATGTTGTCTCCAAAGATGGAATCAAGATTGATCCTGAATGAGTTCAAGCTATTCAGCAGATTCCTCTTCCCACAAGTAAAAAGGGAGTGCACTCTTTCTTTGGTAAGATCAACTTCCTGAGAAGATTCATCCCTGATTTTGCAGAGCTGACTTTGAACATTTCCCAAATGATGAAGGGAAAGAAGACATTTGGTTGGTCCTCTGAAGGAAAAGAAGCATTTGAAGGCATTAAGAAAGCCATTGCTAAGACTCCTATCTTAGCATGTCCAAATTTTAGCAAAGATTTTATTATCTATTGCTATGCCACAGAGAGTACCTTGGCCGCTGTGTTGACTCAGAAAGATTCTGAAGATCATGAGCTCCCCATTGCATTCATGAGTTATATTCTGAAAACTCATGAGTTGAAGTATACTATGATGGAGAAACATGCTTTTGTAGTGGTTAAAGCTGTTAAGTAGTTTCGATTTTACATTCTTAACTCTCACTTTGTTGTGCTTGTGCCTGATACGACTATCAAGTCTATTCTTACACAACAGGAGTTTGGAACAAAGAGAGGAAATTGGGTAGCAAAGGTTCAGGAGTATGATCTTGACATCAGACCAACAAAACTAGTTTGGGGTAAAGGCCTGTGTGAACTTATTGCCAAGGGAGCTAGTCATGAAACACCTCAAGATGAAGTTAATATTCCTATTGTTCTATTCCTTAGCTCAAAAGATGAATGGTATGTTGATATTGCTCACTTTCTCACCTATGGTGAACGTTCATCTCACTTAACTACCAAGGAGAAGAGAGCTATCAAGCTAAGGTCAGCATAGTACTTGTTATGGTAAAATGATTTTTTCAAACGAGGAGTGGATGGAAGATTCTTGAAGTGTGTTGACAAAGTGCAACAGAAGAAGTTGTTCTCAGCTTTCCATGACCAAGCCTGTGGGGGTCATTTCTCATCTGTCGTTACTGCTCACAAAATTCTTCATGCAGGGTACTATTGGCCTACTTTGTTTAAGGATGCATCAAAGTGGGTCGACAAATGTGAAGCTTGTCAAACCTTTGTGGGAAGACCAAAGTTGGCTGCTTTTCCACTCAAGCCAGTTGTGATTGAAGAACCCTTTCAACAGTGGGGTTTGGATTTCATTAGAACACTCAACCCATCTTCAAGTGCAAGACATACTCATGTGTTGACTGCCACAGATTATTTCACTAAGTGGGTAGAAGCCATCCCAGTTAAAAGTACCACTTCAGAGGTAGTATGTAATTTTATCAAAGAAAACATCTTGATAAGGTTTGGAGTACCAAACAAGATCGTGACTGATAATGCTTCAAATTTTTCTTCTGCTGAGATGATGGATTTTTGCTATGGATATGGTATTTCCCTTGCTCATTCTTCAGATTACTATCCTCAAGGGAATGGATAGGAAGAATCAACAAACAAAAATTTGGTGACCATTGTAAGAAAACTTGTTAATGAATCTCAGAGAAACTGGCACAAGAAGCTCTATGATGCTCTCTGGGTAGATAGAATTACACCCAAAAGAGCAATTGGGATGTCCCCTTTTCAAGTAGTGTATGGTGTGGAAGCCCAATTACCAGTGACAGTTGAACTACTAGCTTTGCATTTGATGAAAGCTATTGAGGACACCAGTTTCAATGATTCTTTGGATAAGAGGATCATGTATCTCCATAAGCTAGATGAAGATAGGTTGCAGGTTTTTGACAGAATATCTACCCATCAGCAGAAGGTGAAATCTTTGTTTGACAAAAAAACTAGATCCAGAGAGTTCAAGGTTGGAGATATTGTTTTGTTATGGGACAAAAGGCATGAACCTCGTGGAAGCCATGGTAAGTTTGACTCTCTTTGGCTTGGTCCTTTCAGAATCAGGAACTTTGCTGGTAAAAATTCTTTCTATCTTGATTACATGGATGGATCTTCTCTCCCACTTCCTTATAGTGGGAAATACTTGAAATTGTTCAAATCCTAGGGAAATAGGAAGTCCTATGTATATTATGTATAGTGTGTGTTTGCTTTCCCTTGTCTTTGTTTTGTTGTTTGCCTTTCCTTGTTTTTGGTGTGTTGCCTTCTGTATTGTTTTTCCTTTGACTCTTTGGCCTAATGGATAAGGCACGTGGTATTATTCCCCAGAGTTTTTCTTAATTCTTGTCTTGCCTCATTCTTGTGATCTAGTCAAGTCATCCCCAGAAAGAGCCAGCTGTTGTCCCCTCAAAATTCCCCTCTTTTGAAAGTTAAAAATTTGAAAATTTTGAGTTGACACCCTTCAGTAATGTTTCAGTGAAGAGGAAATTTGAAGAGATGGTGAAAATTCACGTTTCTTGGGGTCATTTTAGTAACTTGCAGGGTCTGTCAGACATTTTTGTCCCTCATGTCCCAAGTTCCTTCAGGGCCTGTCTATTCACCGATCAGCCAATCACGTTTTCTGCAAGTCCCAAGCTGTAGGATTGTCAGCCCATTTATCAAAACTTTTCGGCCCATTTGTCCCAAGTTCACCCAGACTTCCTTTTCCCCGATCACCTGCATCAGCCACATCGGGTTCTTCATGCTTTTTCAACCCATCTATCCCAAATGCGTCCATGCCTTCTGTTCACCGATTCCCCACATCACCTGCATCAGCCAAATCACATCTTCACATCCTTCGCATTTCTATGTCCCTGGACCACCCGTGTCATTTTGGCCCACATTCCCCATTGCCCACATCGGCCAGATCGCGTCTTCGCATCCCATATGTCCCAATTTCCCATAGACCATCCAAGCCATTTTTTTCCACTTTTCCCACATTTCACCTTTTTGAGTCGGTGCAAGGTGTATTTAATGCTCATTTATGATCTTCTCTCTCGTGAACAACTATTTAAAGGGACTACCACCTATGCATTTGTCACATTGCTTGCTTGCTTTTTCTCGCCCGCATCCTAGCAATTGAGTCATTTGTTCATCTCCCTGTATCCCTTTGCATTTTCATCACGAATTTTTTCTTAGAAGGTCATCCCTCTGTGCATTGCAAAAATGAAGATCAAGTTTCAAGGGCAGGAACATCTGTCACCTCTAGAGACCTTTGTACCTGATATTGGGGATAGTCAGGGCTGACACTTAGATTTTGGTGATTTTTGGGGTAGATTAACATGCACCAACCCTGCTCCCATGGCCCAAATGATCAGTGACAGTGGAATTGTGTATGCGGCTGGTTTTCCCATCTCTTTGCAGTGTGCCAACACCGTGCTTTCCTGCGAAGCTCATTTCAACCCAGATACCAGGGAGCTTGTTAATGTGCATGGGGAATTAATTGCCAAACTAGATGCTACCACCATTGTGCTACCCTACACATTCCTGAGACTGAAGACTCCATCATTCTCACTCTTGCTCAAGCTCAGACCCTATTTGACCAAGACAGTGAAAAATACAAGGCACGAGTAGTGAAGTCATGGTTAAAGAACCCTAAGTAGGGAGCATCTTGACTCTCCAAAGCATTGTTTAGGGTTGATTTCAATGAGGAGCTGTCATATTTCATCATCTTACTCACTCGTATCATGGGAATGCCCTCCACCAACGAATTTCATTTTTGGATGTGCCCTTTTATAAACATCATCTGCGAGGGCAAGCAGAACATAAACTGGGCTGAAATTATTTGTATGAACCTGACTGAGCAATTGTCAAATGTTTAGCAAACTAAGAAGTTCTGTATGACTTCTTATCTCATGTATACCGTAGCTGCATCCCAGGAGTGGTTTGGTTTCACCTACATGGAGGGCAAGAAGGATGAGCCTATCTACACATACTGCCCTCAGTTTACCCTCGAGGCTAACAATCACAATTTCAGAAGGGTCAATGATGCTTTCACCATGTATATTGTAAGAATCTTAGAGGGTGACACTACTAGGAGATTTTTTGATGAAGCTATGACTCTGATAGCCAAGTACGGGGTTTTCTTCATCCAATTTAGAAGGTTCTCATACATCAGGTTAGCTTACTTTAAAAGTACACCCCTCAAGCTCCCCATGTTTTACAATGATAAAATGGCTCTGGTTGAAGTGTGCAGGAGGTTTGATAAACTACACAGAACCTGTAGAGACAAGAAGATCATTGGTCTTCATTTCCCTATCTCCTTGGGAAATTATACATGCAAAACGGCTCTAGATGCCCAAAACATAGAAAGGGCTATTGCTCCTCTCACTGTCCATTTCTTCAGACCCAGGACTTGTTTTGATCTGAAGAAGTTTATTGATCAGAAACTTCAGAATAACTTATCATCATAAACTAGACACTGAGGATTACTGGGCTGATTGTGCTAATGATTTTGAAGCCAGAAGGAGGCATTATGGTAGACTCTCTCTGCAAAAAATTATAGATCTCAATCTCTACCAAGTTCTTGAAGGGCTTAAGGATGATGATGAGGGCTTGCAATCCTTTGAATATGAAAGATCCATCAAGCACACACCTCTAGAAACCCTGGATTGGTATGTGAAGGAGAGAGATGATTTGAGTGAGATAATTTCCCCTGTTCTTATCAGAACTAAAGTTTGGTTTGACAGGAAAGTTTCATGAATTCAGGAAAATCAGGGTAGATCTTCTTCAAGAGAAACTTCCACACCTGGGAAGGAAGTACATACACCTAGTACTGAGGTACCTGAGCAAACCCCTCCTTCTTCCTCAATAAAAGAGCCTGAATCATCTACTCCTTCTTCCACTCAAGTGTATCAAAAGAAGATTAAAGAGGTTAAACAAGAACCAATTGAGGAAGAAACTCTTCTGGAGTGGTCAGAATTGCCTTCAGGGCCAGAGAACATTATTGTTCTTAGTGAAAGTGATGATGGTGAAATGCCAGATTCTGCTGAAGCTCCTGAAATCACTGTTGAAGAAGAAAGGGAGGTTCCAAGTACTGAACCTCCTAGTATAACAGACTCCTCTGCAAAGGAAGTTCCTGAGGTTCCATTCACTTCTCTACTGGAGGCAACAGTGGTTAATACTTTGAGTGCCATGAGTTCACTTGCTCTTGGGCCTCTTGTTCCTTCCTCTTCTTCTTCTACCTTTTCCTGGGTGCAACCCTTGGTTGACAACAAGAAGAGGAAATCTTCTTCTCGTTTAATAGGGCCAAATTTTGATGTTGTAGCAGCTCTATTGAGTACTACCCCTCCTCCTCCAGTAAAGAGAGAAAAGATTACTTCAAGATTAGTAACTGATGCTTAGGGCTAGCAGTTCCTGGAGGTTACAAAGCCCAAGGTTGATAAAGCAGAGAAGGATCTTTTGGTCTCTGATTTGGAGCTTTCTAGGATCCCAATGGGAGAATCCACTCCTGAGAGTGAAGTTCATAACCTTCAGGAAATAGTAACTAAGGTTATTGAATGGGTTGAGAAAGGAAAACAGACCATAGAGCAGTTGGAAGAACAGAATCAAGTTCTTTCCAACTTTATCAGATCATTGTTAGCCAAGGATAAAGTTTTGGATCCAGCCCCACTGGCTACTCTCCCACCCCCCATGATTCTCAGCCAGGATGAAGTTTAGAGCATCAAAGACATATACAAGTATTCAACTTATGGGAAGGTTGTGGAAGCTATGGTGGATGATATGACTATAGCAGGTTTGAACTTCATTGTGGAAGCCTTCAAAACCAATGAAAAAGTGATTAATTTGTAGCAGAAACTCTCTTCCTCAATCAAAGCCATGGATAAAGAGCTAAAGGTCTGGAGTAGTTGTATTACAGATCTTTTCCTAATGGGCCAAGCTGATGAGAAGATCCTGTTGGTCAACAATGTATTTGATGATGCCAAGAATAACTTGTCAAAGGCATGGATTTTCAGTGTTGAGTGGAAGATAAAGGTTCTGGAAGAAGCACTGGGAGAATTGAGGAATGTGTGGAAAAAAGGAGAATCTTTTAAAACTTGTGTCTCATCAACCTTCAAAGATATTCACTACCATCTTCAAGATGAAACTACAGGTGTTCCCTTCTCTCTTCAAGAAATCAGGGCTCAATTCAGAACTTTTGTCAAGGATGATTTTTTTAAAGAAGAGTCGTTTACTAAAGAGAAGATGGAAGACATTTGTTCCCTCCATTCAGCTATTGCTGAAGCTAATAAAGAATATCTGGAACATACTGAGTTTGATAAAGATATGGAGAAATGTCTAGGAACGTGGACTCATGCTACTACCAACACCACAATTCCAAGAGGCATGGAAATAACAGAAGCATTGAAAAATTTAGGCATCGGATTCTCAAATCAGTGGGCCCTCCTCAGCCATAATCGGATGTCTTCTTCAAGCTTTTCTTTCTCTTCTTCTATTTGTAGTGTTGAGCTCCTTGTAATTTAATTAAGGACTTTGTATTGTGCATTTCCTTAATTAATGTTTTAGTTAGAAGAAATAGTTACCAAATGTAAACAATTTGTAAGTTATATAATGAGCTCTCCTCGCCATTTCAAGGGGCTAGAACTCTAATTATTTTTTAAAAGTGCAAAAGAGTCAAAAACTATCAATACAAGAAGATTTCCCTTTCTACTTCTATCTGTGTTCTATTCATTCCTTCTTATCTGTTATAAATTATTGAATCATTTATCTATTTTCACTGAGAAGCTTTGTATTCTTGTGGATGTTATCTCTGGAACTTTGTGTCTGCAAAATAACATCTAATAGTTTTAATATGAATGATTCTATTCTATATTATCCTAGTTCAGTATTTATAGGGAACTATTTTGCTATCTATACTTCCTGAAGAGTGTTATTCTACCTTTTCCCTTCCTTAGTTCTTCTGTTCTTTTGTATTGATAATCTATCTTGGAATTTAAAACACTTTCATGATATCAAAGTTCCTCATTGAAATTGAAAGTTGTACATTTGTGAATATTTTTGCTTTCAATAAGGGCACCTCTCCCATCAAAGAGGAGGGACTTTCATCCCCTGACTGTTGCTTTCATTAAAGTCCTATTTTGGTTGCTCCTAGTTTACATTCTTTCTTCCTCCTCCTCGACATTTTCCTCATGACCAAGAAACTTATACAAGTCAAAAACAAAAAAAAAACTAGTAAAATAGCAAATTGTCAGGTAGTTCCACCTTGTAGGAATTATCACTCATTTTCTTCATAAATCATATATGGCCCAATCTTCTTATACCTTAATTTATTTAGGTCCCCTTCAAAAAACCCCTCCTTTCTGAGGTGAACCATCACCATATCTCCTTATTCAAATGTTTGTATTCTCCTACTTGCATCTACAGTTGTTTTATATCTTGCATTACTATCTTTCAAACCTTCTCCCTCGATTCTTCCTACAATTGTAACATGTGTTTTTACAAATGCTTTGTATCATCACTAGTTTTAATCTTCACCAGGTAGCACAATTAGATCTAGAATTCCCTTGGGATTCCTACCCTAGACAATCTAGAAAGGATACCTCCCCATTTACATGTATATCGAGCTATTGTAAGTAAACTCATCCTATGGTTAAATCCATATCCCATTTGGTTTCATATTTTCTCCAACTATGCATCGTAGAAGATTCTAAGTCCTAAGCTCTTGTTTACTACTTTTTTTTGTCCATCAGTCTAAGGGTGATATGCACTACTGAACTATAGTTATGTCCCCATTTTCCTCCATAGAGTCTTCCAAAAGTGACGCAAAAAACTTTCTGTCCCAATTTGAAGTGATCGCTCTTCGAACTTCATGCAACCTAACCACTTCTAGAAAAAAAAAAAACAAATTGACAACTCTAAAAGCATCATTAGTTGTCTTATAAGATCAATTCAAAAATGTGTCAAGATTTAGAGAATCTATTTACCATAATAAAGATGGATTCATTTCCACATTGTGTGTTTAGGAAGTCCTAACATGAAATCAACCCATGGTCGTGTAGGGACAAATATTGCATATATAGCCTAGTATTATGTGCATGACCCTTAGCCATTTGGCACACTCTACATCTTGGTATGATCCTACTTATGTCCCTCTTTACCTTCAACCAATAATACTTCTCTACCAAAAGAGGAGTTGTCTTACTTATACCAAAGTGTCCAGCCAAACCCCCACTGTGCAATTCTCTTATAATATTTTCCCTCATTGAACCAACAAGGATACATAATTTCGTTCCCATGAATAAATATCCATCCTACATCAAATAATCGCAAGAACCACTACCCAATGTAGGGTCCTTACATTGTCTCACAACATAAAAAAAATTTGGATCACTTTCATGCAATTCCTTAACTACCTCAAACCCCACTAATGCTACAAGCCTACCCAAGGCATCATCAAATTGATTCTTCTTACCTGATTTATGATTTACGATAAAAGTAGATTCTTGCAAAAAATGAAACCCGCTTTGTATGCCTACTATTTATTTTCTTTTAGTGTTTACATCCTCAATGCTTCATGGTTAGTAAAGAGTACAAATTCCATAGCTACCAAATAATTTCTCCAATACCTTAATGCTTGAACACAATAGCATAAAATTCCACATCAAAGTAGAATATTTCATTATGACCTCATTCAACTTTTCACTGAAGAATGTTACAGGTTCATCCTTCTTGACTCCTTACAGCTCCAATCTTCTACTCACCATGTGAGGCATCACAATCAACCTCAAGACTTAATTAAAATCTGGCAATACTAAAATAGGTGCCTCTGACACTTTCTTCTTCAAGAATTCAAAACTATTTGTTGCTACCTTTTTCCATGCAAACTCCTTTCCCTTCATGCAACCATTATGGGTGTGACAATGTTACTGAAATTCTTGAAATTCCTATAAAAAGTTTACCAAGACATGAAAAACTGCAAACCTTTGTCACATTCCTTGGAATAGGCCATTCCAAAATTGCATTCACTTTTTCCTCATCCATCCGCTCACCCCATCCTTTGAGATGACAAACCCCAAAAAAACTATACTTTTATGAAGAAATCTACACTTTTTTAAGTTTGCATACAAACTCTCTTTTCGTAACAATTCTAACACCAATTTCAAATGAAACAGTGTTGTTTTCCACCGTCCTACTAAATATCATAATATCATCAAAATAGACAACCACAAACTTACCATTGTATTTTTAGAAACACTATGTTTAGTAATTCATGAATGTACTGAGTGCATTAGATAACTCAAATGGCATCACCATCCATTCCTACAACCCATCTCTTGTTTTAAAAGTAGTTTTTCCATTCATCCCTTCACGGATTTGAATCTGGCAAGACCCGCTCTGCAGGTCAATCTTACTAAATTATCATGCTCCCGCTAGCACATCCATAGGAAATATCATCTAATCTTGGAATTGGGAGCCGATACTTAATTGTGATTTTTATTTATTACCCTACTGCCCACAACACATTCTCCAGTATCCATCCTTTTTGGGAGCTAATAGTGTTGGAGTTGCAAATGAACTCATGCTTTCTCTAACTAAACCCTTTCTTTATCAGATATGTCACTTGCATGTTTAACTCCTCACTTTATGTTTGGCTCATGTTGTAAGCTTCCTGATTCGGAAGGACCGATCTCAGGATCAAATTAATATGGTGTTGTATATCCCTCTTTGGAGGTAACCCATCTACTAGCTCATCTAGTATTACATCTATATATTCTTTTAGTACCTCTACTAACTGTCACAGTGGGTATACAAAGGCCTCTATTTCCACCTTATTTTCTATCAATGATAACACCAACAATTTTCCAACTTCTTCCATTTATGTAGCAAACTCCTTTGTAGCCAAAAATCCCCCAATCTTATCTTCTTCTTTGAAGGGTAACAAGATTCACCTTTACAAAACCGTCCTTCCAAAAAGTATAAGTATTCTTCCTTCCATCATGTGTAACCTTTCTATCATATTGTCAAGGCCTCCCCAATAATATATGGCATGCATCCATCAGTATAACATCATCACCACACTTGTTCCTTGTAAGTGTTCCCAATCAAAAACTTTATTAGGAATATTTTATCTATTGTTACCTCCTTCCCTTTCTTGAACCATGATATTCAATAAGGATATATGTGTTTCTCATATTTCAGACTCAGGTTATAAATCATCACAGTTGAGACCATATTTTCACAACTACCACCATCAATAATAATTTTTACATACCTTCCCTCTAGAGGTGCATGTTTGTTTGAAAGATATTTAGGCTTTCGCAACCAATCATCATCATCAGCATCATCTTGTGCTTTCTCCTTCCTTGAGACAATCATCATCCTCCTTATCATGAGGATTTCACCAAGTTTTCAGACAAACCTTCGTTTCCTCTTCTTAAGCTTCAACCAAGTTTACTTGTGGTTGTTCCACTTGCCATATATCCTATGTAGGATACATGTAGGATAGTGCAAACACTCAAAAGCTATGTTCCCTTATTCACCACATCGGTAACATGTATGTTGCCTTTGGGGGATATTTCAACCCCATCCTCCACCATATCCTCTTCATCTCTTAAACCCCTACCTCTTTGGTAGTTGCACCGTGAACTTAACCATATTTTTCCTACCCCCTCTCTACATTAGAGGATTCACCTGCGGGGATGGGTGGGGAATAAAATATACATCTCCCTCTTGTTGGAGATGATGATGGTCCTCTCTTCATTCCCCTTCTAAAATTACTCCTTTTGTTCTTTTTCTTCTACTTTTAATGTGAGTTGATAAACATCATCCAAGTTATGGATCTGGAGCATACTCAATTCATCTTGTATGGTATTGTCTCCAGATTGTAGACACCAAATTCGTGTCTTACGACCCCTTGTGACCCTCATCCCATTTCACAACCTAACCTCATTACCTAAACTTTACACAATTATTTATTAATTACCTTGTAATTGATAAATCCACATCACCTTACCTGCCACCTCACTTTGCCACCTCATCATGACCTAGCCCTAACCCTAAACTAACCTAATTAAGACCCATGACTTGGTCTAGACTCACATCCATAACTAATGCCTCCTTACTCGCACCCAAAGCCGACCTTCTAGCCATTTGACCAAGCCCGCAACTGATCTCTCGGGAGAAAAGCAGGGAAGATGGGCTATTTTACTAAAAATAGCCTACTTTTTCCTTACCGATGCCGGTTCCTACTCGACCGCCGTCGGTTACGCAACCGCCATCGGTCCCTGTAAATGGGCTCCCCAAACCAAAACAACGGATCGGAATTTCATTTTAGAGATCAGTCAAAGGATTTCTGGATCAACAGAGAGCATTGCGAGCGAGGAACAGAGTCCAGATCCTCACTTACAACAGACAGAGCAGAGACGAGTAAAGAAACCAGAAGTGTTTACAAACCAAGGAGATCAACTTGCATCTTGGTCAAAACCTGTAAGTCATCATCTTGCATGTCCTTTGTTATAACATTTCTTATGCTTCTTGAATCTCAGTCCTCCTAAATCCGTTTCTGAATCCACTACCCAACGTGCCATTGCATCTAACTATCATTCTTTTGCTTCTAATCATCCCATTTTTCCTAATACCATCCAAAACCAGCCATTACAAAAACACACAGCTACCAAGAAGATCCTAGAAAACCCACCGGTATCGGTTATCAGTAACCGGCATCGGTTATCAGTAACCGGCATCGGTTCCTCTGATCAAAACCAGAAAATCAGCCTTTCCCCCTACCCAGTTTAACGAAACAATTTAATTGATATTTTGCAAGTCTTTTGTGTTAATTCATATTAGCAGGGGAACTGACCACCTTCGAAAGGAGTTTTTTATATTTCCTGGGCCCAAGGCTGTTTCCTCATTTATTGTTTAATCAAAATCTTGTGGTCTTGTGTTCTTATTTGCAGGTAGTCCTTCCAAGACAAAAAGGAGTTCTCCGCAGTCAGCCTGATCTTTCTCTACAGTACGCGCACACCATCTCGACATTCAACAGGTATTCCTCCTAACCCTAACCTCATCTGTTTCTAAAAGGAATGAAAGGATAGAAGCAAACTCTATTCCCAGAAGCCGAAACATTCCGAGCGAAACATTTTGGCACGCCCGGTGGGACCCATTTGGGTTTCTTTCTCTTGCTTATTTTCATTTTAGGAAGCATATTTTGTTGTTGCTTTGCTTTTGTTATATATTTCGTAAAGAATTTGTCTTGCTTTCCTAGTTTCGCATTAGTGAAAGTCATCTCTCTTTGCTTCATCGAATATAATTTTCGATTTGGGTTTAAAACACGTGCATTGCATTCCTGCTTGTTGTTCTTCAATTCTAGTGACATAGATTAAGTAACAGGTCATACACGTGGGGGTGATATCCACGGTATTGACAGGAAATTAACCTTAGTTTCACTGCACAACACATACCGAATCACTTCACAATTAACACAACAGCTCAAAACATCCCCCCTTTTCCGCGGTATTCCTCCGCCCGATTGAGGTAACCTTATAAGCCAAAACAAACTTGACATTTCCCCTAGGTCTTGTTGTTTAGGATTCTGACATCATCTTACGTCGAAAGGCATAAGCCCACGATAACTAAAATTAACCCTAGGATTAGTCTCTAGATTTGCGTGTGCCTCTTGCTTGTTTTCAAATTCTGTTTTCTCTGTCATACTTTGTCTTCTGTGATCAATAAGTTGATAAATATACTCAACGTTGCTAAAAATCAAATTAGCAGCCTTTTATATCTTCTTATCCTAGACTTTTGACACCGGCATCGGTTAAGGGACCGACGTCGTTTGCTCTACGACCGACACCGGTTACTAAACCGATATCGGTTACTGTCTTCATCAGCCCCTGACAAACCAGCAACTTGCCAATTCATCATTCTGAGGTTGTTTTTGTTCTTGATAGATTGAAACTTTCCTGTGTGTTCTTGTCTATGGTTGTCATCACTCGAAAGCAAGCGGCCGCCATGGTTTCACATGCCTGCTCTGTGTCTTTGCCTGAATCACCCCCTTCACATTCTATAGGGAACCCTACGGACACCCAGTGAGATCCCCCAAATTCCTGTAGGAGACAAGGACTTTGCCAAATTTCTGGATGCTAATCCCAGCGCTGTACAATACTATTTGTCTCATGCCCCTGACCGTACGCCCTGCATCTCTAGCCCCGTCTCCAATCCGATGGCTTCAGAGGTTCATAGACCCCGATAGCTTTCCTTTGGTTATCTTGAACCCCAATATCACTACCCACCGATGCCCCTACTCATTTCTCTTGCAGACTGCTCCGTTTCATGACTTGCTCTTCTGGGCCACCTATTCCACACGAGCTTTCTTCTCACATCCGCCTACCTTCTCACTCCCATACAACGTATCAGTGAACCTCAACATCCTATATGGGACATCCCTATTCAGTTGCCTCAACATATTCATCCTCCACACCTTACCAACACTTAACCCCACCAGTGTCTAGCGGTGGTCCTTGGCCCAATTTGCCTCTGTTTACCACAATCCCACCATCATCTCATCCAACTACTGATCTAATTAAACAAATGATGGACAAAATGCAAAACCTGGAGGCTTCTATTTCGGGAAGTCGTAGTGCCTTGACATACGAGCAAGTTTGTCGAGAGCCCATTCACCCTTCTGTCCCCCTTCATTCATATCCTCCTCAATGGGAGTTGTCAAAATTTACTCGTTTTAACATTAAAGAGGATCCTCAACAACACTTGCGATCATTTAGACACGCTTGTTACTTGATCGCCCATGATGATGCCTTGTTACTCCGCACCTTTCCCATGTCCTTATTAGGACCCGCCTTGGAATGGTACAGTGCTTTAACCCAGCACTCAATCTTTTCTTTTAACCAACTAGCCTAATCTTTCTTGGATCATTTCTCCATTAACATTGCCAAGAAAGTATCTATCACCGACCTCTATGCCATCCGACAATTTGAGGACGAATCTATCGCAGAGATTTTGTTGGACGATGGCGGGGCCTTATCAAACCAACTTACGTATGCCTTACCTCAAACCGAACTTATCGAACTGTTACGCGGGCCTGCGCTAAGCACAATCTCCCCCACCCTCCAAATTCAAACTTTCCGTACATTCGACGAGGCCTTTTACTATGGCCGAAAATAAAATTCGAGCCTTAGAAGAGGAGAAATTGTGGTGCGTACAAAACCCCAATTTCCGAACTCCTGATTCTATCAATAAACCAAATACTGCCACTCCTCACACATCCAATTCTTCTAATCAAAAGGAGCTGTCACGCGGTGATGGTCAAATCCCAACCACCGTCTAATACCCCGCCAAAAACCAATTATAAGTATTAAAGCAGAACCCATCAACTACACTCCCTTGGGAGAAAACATATGGTGTGATATTGGAAAAATTGCTCAAAGCAGGAGCCATTACCTTACCTCCTGTAAACCTCATTCCGGGTTTGATTCCACTCGCGCCATACCTTCCTGGTACAAAGAAAATGACTTCTGTAACTTCCACCGCGTGAAGGGGACAACAGTCATGAGAACTGCAAGATGTTGAAAAACATAGTGTAGAAATGGTTGATGCGGGGGATATAGCCCCTCGATAATCCTAACGCCCCTGCTAACCGAAATCTGAAAATTTTCAACAAGCCATTCCCGAATCACTCGTCCAACAGTAACGTAAACCAAGATATCTTAGCCGAGGAGAGTGTTCATGAGATCCATGCAGTCTTCGATTCTCAGCCAAAAGCCTCTATCGAAATTTTTTTGAATCAAGCCTCTCCACCAACACAGGAGTCTGAACCTCCTTCACCACCATCAAGCCAAAGTGAAATCATTCCTTTACCCATAAAGAGTTAACTGCCGGACTTCTCTTCTCATCGATGAGTCTTCTTACACCACATCCCTACAAGACTGTGAGCGGATGTTATCTAATTTATCTATTTCCCAAATGTCCCCTTCTACCACTCTTGCTGCACAAGAGGAAGGCTCGCCACTCCTTTTGACATCCTTAGATGAGAAATCTCTTACACCGACATCACCACATTCTTTAAACATGACAGATCCCCTCAAACACGCCCTCCTACCTATTAGTCCCTCATCGCCTAAATCTTTTCAATGACCGGTTGACCTCTTAACATCTATTGATACAGTGCCTCATCTACCTCTTGTGTCACACCCACAGTGGACTGGAATCACAACCCATCATTCATCCGTAAAAAATTTCATATTCACACGTGAGGACTGTCATTCCATAGCAGATAGACAGGCCCTATGGGAACGTTTGAGTACCCCTTTTTCTACTCAAATGCAAATGACTGATCCTAATGTCTCCACCATATACCCGAAGTGTTTACAGAAGCTTAAAATGCCCCTGTTCTCACCTTCACCCCCCTCACCTCTACCAAATTCCCCATCCACTTCTATCAACTTAACCAGATCTTCCCCTATGCTTGGGACCTCACCAATGCCCAGTCTAACGCACCCGCCTAAGCGACTCGATCTATCCAAAAATAAATCTGTCCCGCCACCTAGGAGACAAACTCAATCCGTGCCCCTATCACAATCAAAACCATCATCGTCATACCTACCTTCCATATTGGGACCCCATCCCTCTACCTTACATCAATATATCATACCTCCTGCGTTTTCTTCAAAACAACCTACGCCTTCCGCACCCATACAGAAATTCCAGGGTATAGAACACCGTCACTCCGCGTATCCTGTCCACCTATCAACCCTAAACAAATTCCATCATCAAAAGATTTGTTTTCGGTCACTCCTATTTCCCCGTGGTTGTTTTCTGATACCACATCATCTGCGGCCTCATCATCCAACATAGCTTCTACACCAAATAAATCATGTTTAGTGAAAACCACGTATCAACACCCCTCGGCTAAACCACCACCCGTGCGAACCAACCACGCCCAAACATTACCAAAACCCGCACAACCAATACCCTCATCCTCTTCCGATTTTGACCCACTCAAAGGATCTTACGCCAAAATCCTTGCTATGTTGGTGGAGAATGCGACCATTTCCCTACCTCCACTTAGACCTTACGACCCGTCTAAACCCCGACCTATGGGTTATGATGAGTCTAAAATCTGTGCTTATCACCGCACACCAGGACATGATGTGGAGGGATGCAAAGCTCTAAAAACCATCCTTCGTCAGTCACCTCTCCCGGATAGAAGATTAAGAAAGACAACTTACGAAGGGAGAGACCTTTAGTTTTCCATTTCCCTCCCTATACCATCTGTCCCCGCCTCACCAAGATCTATCATTATACAACCCACCTCTTGAAGACCATGAGTTATCCCAACCATCTTCCTCATCTCAGGTCTACGAGATTAATATGATTAGTGTCGCTACTCGAGGGCAAAAAAACAAAGGGAAAGCAAAAGAAAACACACCTGCGGCATCTCTTTCTCCGTCAAACATCCCGATTGCACCACCACCTAAACTGGTCATTCGTGGACCCACCTATCCCATCTCTAATGGCATTGCCCACCGAAATATGATTAAGCAGCTTCACCAATCACCCGTAAAAATGACACTGTATGATCTCATTCAGACTTCTGAATCTCATCGACAAGCTCTCGTTGAGATCCTTCAGGGGATCGAGGTCTTACCTAATGAAACCCTTCCCGTTTCCTCCATTCTAACACCCAATCACGTTGCCTGTCTCACCAAACAATCCATCTCCCCCACCACTTCTGTCTCTGTACAACAAGCCGCTGCAGTCAGTTTCTCGAAAGATGAAATTGTTGAATTTGGTACAGAAGACCCTGACCCTGCCCTTTTCATCTCAACTTACGTCCGGGACATTCGGGTACATCGTGTTATGATTGACGGGGGCGCCAGCCTAAACATCATCTCTTCAAAATCCTTCCAACAAATGAATATCCCTTCTAGTTGCATGTGTGCCAACCCCATCATGTTGCGGTCATTCAATGACGCTATTACTTCTACCTTAGGCACCGTGATCCTCAACATTCGGGTAGGACCATGTACTTTACCCGAACTCTTCTATGTCTTGGAAGGAGAGTTCTAATATAATATATTGCTGGGTCGTCCTTGGATCCGAGCCATGGGATGCATTCCCTCAACATTACATAGATGCATAAAATTCGAGTACGAGGGGAAGTCCTACACCGTAAAAGCTGACCATCCCCCCTTTAAAACCTGCAATATGTTATACCGCCCTAACGATATGCTTATACCAATCAAGACACCCATACATTCAACCCAACCATCCTCTCCAAATGTACCTCAACCATCCACCTCAACCGCGCCTACGCCTTCAACTGATGAAACCACCATCGCAAAACCACTTCCCTTCCCGCAGCTAACATTCCAACCTCCGACCCCTTAGTAGATGTTTTTCAGCGCCTTACGCTGGGGGAGTACCGCCTATATAACGTTAGTTCTTTCCCTACCCCGCAGGAGTACGGACAATTACATGCACATCCCACCTACGACCGTCGCGTGGGGGAGGTAATCTCTTACGGACCACCCCATTGCCGCACTAACCTAACGTATGGGGGTGTTGACGCATCCTCCATTACCCCTGAACCTCCTCTTGGTGTGGTTCCCTTCCAATCCGATTTTCAATACTTGACAAATCGTCGTTTCGCCCTCACCTTCTTGACTTGCTGTGCGTGGAAAGGCTTTGGTTTTGGCCTTTACGAACAAGGCCGACATACACTCATTCCCGTGACTACCTGTAAACATAATGATCACAGTGGTCTCAGTTTTCCCGAAACACCTACACAGGAGACACCTCCTGTCAGCTGTATCTTGAAGAAGAAGACGTCGCCCCTACCAAACCATCATCACCCACTTTGCCATCATCACCCACAGAATCTATAGACCCTGAATCCATCCCTCCTAACTTCTTTTTTTCATAAATGCTATCTTCATAGGTCCTCTCACTTATCAACGCGATAATGAGGACCCATCTTCTCTTCCCCTTCTGTATCCAGACATGATCGAAGAGGATTCACCTTTGATTAATGTTGTTGAATGCCAGGATGACGACTCCATCCTCACTTACCTTGGCGCGGATGATTCTTATATTCAACGAGCCTTACCATCTGAAACCCAAACCATGCTGAACGAATCTACTATCGAAATCAACATCCACATGGAGGAGGATCCTCACATTGTGAAGATTGGAAAATCCCTTAACACATCAGAACAAGCCGCCTTTACTACCTTTCTCCGTGCTCGCAACCAAGCTTTCGCATGGTCTTACGCTGACATGCCAGGAATTGATCCTACCATTGCCGTCCATAACATCGACCTAAACCCCGATTCCAAACCAGTCAAGCAGAAATTGAGAAAAATGCATCCACGCATTGCCCTCTTGGTCAAAGAGGAGCTCCAACGACTCCTTTCTGTTTCCTTCATCTTGCCTATTGACTATCCTCAATGGATTTCTAACATCGTACCTGTCACTAAAGCGACAGGGGGACTTCGGATATGCATAGATTTCCGGGATCTTAACCTCACTTGCCCTAAGGATGACTTCCCCTTACCTAGCATTGACCAACTTGTTGATCTAACTGCAGGTCATGAGATGCTCTCTCTCATGGATGGCTTTTCAGGATA
>JAHRHJ020003707.1:0-126732 GCA_019776745.2 Taxus chinensis | reverse complement strand
CTTCCCTTTGATCTCGCTTCCTCTCCACTACTATTGTGCTATAAAAATTCTAACACCTTCTCTGTCTGGCATTCAGGTTAGGGCTGCGTTCCCCAATCTCTTTTGTCCAAGTGATCATTTTTTCACCCTCAAAAAGGTGTCCAAGGAAGTTAGTGTCTCCGACTTGCGTTCATCCGCACCATGGCAGCAAGTCCAAATCATGAGGGGCATAATCAGCTCATGTCCTTTCAGTTTCCCTTATACGATATGACTTGCTTCATTTTGAAGCAAACCCTCCAAGGCCTTCCAAGAAGAATCAGTCTAAACGAGTACACCTTCCATCTTTTTCCGCTCCTCTCGGGCAGAAGAAGTCCAATGGGTCTTTCATACTTTTGAAAGCCACTCACACTTACCTTCCTATGAATTTCTTATCCTTTCTTTTGCAATATGAAGTTATTGGTGCTGCTTACGTTAGAAAAAATCATTAACAAATTTTCTCTATTCCCTCGCCCCAGCCCCATTGAAGTTTCTTTACTTTTTGCAATTCTGGTGCAAAGCCACTCAATTTATGCACTATTTTGACGGACTTCGCAATTCCTTCTTTACTTATGACCTGACCCCCAAATAGGGGACTTCTGATCAAAAGAAAGAAGACGGCCGCAAGGACACATTTGGATAACTTACAATACAACTTATTTTCTCAAAATTCCCAAAAAAACCTATTTCAAATGCTCATTGTGCCCTTAACGCTTTTAGAATCAATGAGAATATCAGTCCAAGAAGTAAAACGGTAAAAAAACTTTGTCCAGCTCTTCTTGGTCCCCCCTTTCCTTAGTTCATAAAGGGCTATGGGTACATTAGTTTAAATCATAAGTAGAACCGTGAATTCATAATGTTTGTACCTTGTCGGAAAGATGTTTCGGAATATCTTCTTATCTATTCCTCAACTAATGATACCAAAATAGAAGATCTATCTCTTGAATTAAACGTGTGCTCCTTGATCCTATCAAATAGATCGTCGATCCTTGGAAGGGGATAGATGGAGATCTGTTCTGCTTGTATGGCTTGTCAACATCTGATAATCGATCCACAACCTTCGTGTTCCATCCTTCTTTTAAAAATCGTACAAGGCGTCCCCAGGTTCCCCCCTTGGCCTAATCAAACCTTTAGACAAAAGCTCCTTGAACTGTGCATTAAGAGCAACTAACTCTGTCGTATCATCGCTCTCCGGTGCTTTGGCCCTCGGTCTGTTACTGGGTGATTTCGATCGGTGAATTCAATTCTCTCTTGGGTGGGAAACCTGGTACTTCCTCAGGGAAAAATCCCTACCACTGTTAATAGAGGAAACGGAAAGTGTTTCAGGAAATCATCATTCTTCTTCTGCAATTCCGTTATTCTTTTCCTCCATCACGGGTGGGCATCCTTTATTTTTAGCCTTTTTTAGCTGCATGGAGCTGACAGTTTTCGAACTGATGAATTTCCCGTTTGACAACCTTGAATCTCGGTGGTTCCAGCTGTCATCGAAAAGGGGAGGGGAGTGGGAAGAGAAATCATACCTTGGCGTTATGATCAGCTAACCAATTGACACGATGGACCCAATGTCATACGATAAAAAAGGGGGAAAGAGAGTGTCAACGTCAGGGGAGAAATCAGGGAAGGCAAGAGGCCCCCACAAACCCCACCAAACAAAAAAACACCCCCCCCACAAACAAAAAAACCCCCCACCCCCCCACCCCCCCCCCCCCCCCCCCCCCCCAACCAAAAAGAAAAGACATTTCTAATCACGTATGCACAGCGTATTACACTCTGTACAGTCCAAGATTTATCCTTTTTCAGGCTTTTCTTAAGTTTTAGGAAGCAAATTTATTAGAAATGAAACATTTCGTCACCTGTATCAAAAAGAATATGACGGTATGCCACATAAGAATGGAACTTCTATAGGTTTCACTTGTTTTTCAGGCTTTCTGCTACTGCAACATGTACTTATGCTACTACTACATACTCCTTCTTCAAAGGGAACTTAGTTGTAGAGTGATCTTGCACAATTTTTGTAGAGCCTCCTAATGTCCCCTTTTTTCTGCTCAAAAATTTCCTCCAGTCTTGTAAATTGTCCACGTTGTGTCATCATAGGGTATATGCCCATTTTATAATTTTTAGCAACCTTATTCCCTTACCTTTCCAGGAGGCTTATTGCCACTGCTTTCTTATATCTTATCCCTTTCCCTTACTTTGGTTTCAAACATTTCCATGGTCCCGTTTGGGGTGCAGAAGGGTTGACGACGGGTTTGCCATTCTTCTTCCGCACCTCCTCTTATGAGCAGAACAGAATAGCCTTTAATTTAGGGTGTCGTTGCATTAGGGCCTTGTCAACACTCCTTCCAATAGTGGTTGGACTGTGCCCCTTCGCCTCTCCCCTATACAGGATTCAATCCCATGATGATCTTCTGATTCGAAACTTTCTCGTCAGTTGATACTACGGTAACATATGAGGAGTTTGTAAACCTCCCCCGTCTTCAGGTTCCCTTTCGCTTCCTTGAGCTAAGTTCTGAAAATTCTGTCATTTTTTTTGATCAGAGAAAAGTTGTGGACAGCCAACGTTCCTAAAATAGCCTTTAACTTGAATCCCAAAGTAAAAACATGGTCTCCTCAAGTTATTCAGATCGTTACGGTTATCCCACCACAAAGATGCTTGTGGGCACATGCTCGTCTCCCCCCATCTCTTTGGGTTCCTCTACGAAGTTCCTTATTGCCAAATACTTCTCCATTTCGTGAGCTAGTTTCAGACTCCATCTCCTAATTGGGTGCCTCGTACTTCGGTGGGTATCCTTTTATATCATGAGTGAGTTTCTGTGGCCAACCTGGCCTTGAGATGTCTATTGGAAGGTGCTTTACAGCCTTCACACCACCCGATTGGTTTCGTCTCCGGGGTTGCTGATTGTTATATCAGCTTCTCATCCTCAGTATTCCCATCACCTGCTGTTCAAGTAGAGCTAAGATCCCTTGTGTCCCAATCGGGCGCAAGGATCCTCATTCAAGTTTTGGTTGTTGCGATCCCCTTCAGGTGGAGCATTATATCAAAAACGTTTCACCCTGTTCGAACCCTTTCTGTTACCAGAAAATTAAAGTTTATCAAAGTATGACACAGAGGCCAAAGAGCTAAAAACGTTCAGCTCTGCTACCCAGAGTAACATCCTCATTTTATATTAGAAACAAGTGAATTTTTTTTTTGTTAAAGGGCTTACTGTTTCCATCCATTCTCACTCACAAATCAAAGAACCATTCTTATAACAGAAAACCATATGCCACGTAAGGACCGGAGTACCTCTGATCTATTCATTTCCCATTGATCGGTGATTACCGATCTATTATGAGTCAATAAGAGTGGAGTGTTTGATAAAACTCTACTCTGACGGTTCTCTCCCCCCCTTTCTGGATTCAGAATGCTTCTATCCAAGGAACCTATTGCCAGTGTTACATGATTCTCAGCATCGCATCCCTAACTAGGTGACTCGGACACCGCAATCAGCAGCTGCGATCCTTTGGCAAAGATTTTGAACATTAAGCGTATGTCTCATATTCCTTAACGGCATACTATCCATCTGGACTATCCTCACCCCATTCCTACGTATCTTTAACGCTTATACTGATTCTTTCAGTCCCTCGATCCCCCAAATTATTCCCTTGGAAACAGATGTCAGGGTGGATAACATTCTATGGATGCCACGAGGAAGAGGGATACGATGGATACTGGTCTTTCCCCCCCTCGTACCTACAGTGTGTCACGATACCCCGAACTCCTAGGCAGGACTTATAACGTGCACCACATTCTCCTCGGTCCCAGCGTACTTGTTGAGTCAAGGTGTAAATCTTATTCGATCAATACAAAGGGGTGTCGTCACAAGACACCTGCATTGTTGTATCTTCGAGAAGATCCTAACCTTCCTCGGAGGTACAACCCTGCAGTTGAACTTGTGCCATTCAACCTTTAAAATCAACCTCGAAAAAATCTTACTTATAAAAAGTGTATACATACGCTGAGTTTAAATTATATTTAAAGGGACGTTCCCCTTAAGGTTAGCCTTTCCCATCCCTGGGTTCCTCACCTTAGAATGAACCTTTCTTAATAAAAACCCTTAACAGAGACGTTATTAAGACTAAGGTTCGATCAAGGAGTTCATAGAATATACATTAATTCTTAAATCAACGAAATTGGACAATACCCATAATCTTCACATGTGGATTGCCAACAAAACCCCTTTTTGGTTTTATTTTCAGTTCTCATTACTGAATTTATATCGTACTTATTAAGTAAGATATAATGATTTAAGAATCCAATTAAATGTTTCCTGGCTTAATCAAGACTAGGGTTAATAATTTAATTCAACTTGTTTTAGCTTTCTGCTTAGGTTTATTTTAACCCTAGTTTCCAGTTAAGACAGTGATCTATATTTCAATTTAGCTTTAGATAGAACAATACCCTAGAATTGCTAAACAATCATAAGTATTTCAGTCACTTATCTTGCAAGCTTACATTGATAATTCCCAAAAGTCTTTTAATTATACAATAATTTAACAAGCTCTCCAATATTTGAACCGAAGAAGGTCAAACTATCAAGATCAGATACAAACACATAAGTAACGAATATCAATTTCCATCCTTCAGAACTAATTCAAATACCATTTAATATATTCAGATACTTGATTACATACTCTATTGGAAAAATAACATCTTTCCACATGTAGTTAACATTTTAGAAAATCAAGTTGTATTTCAACTAAAATCAAATTAAACAATCTGATCAATCCTATCAGATCTGCGTGCCTTTTATCACTTATGGCATCCATCTACAAAAAATTTTTCAACATTGGGGTCAGTTCAGATGAATGAGCATGATAAGCACTAAACTCTTTAAAACAATTGGCAATCCATCAATTTTTTTTCAATTAAAAACACCCTGTTTAAATGCAGATCAATTCACCCAACAAGTAAACATATTTCATCAAAGAATATTTAGGGAATCCAGAAGAACGAAAAGATCTGAGACAACCATCTATCTTGAATCCCCAGGACAGCAAACATCAGGACAGATCATTACATTTCATCATAGTAAAATGAATATATAACAACCATGATATCAGTTTAGTAGTTAAAAAATTCCAAGAGTTAGATAAAAATATATATATCAACATATACTTTAACAACAGGAAGAGAATAAACGATCAACATATTTCCCTCAGAACTAAGCTCATGAACTGTACCCGTCTTTTCCAAGAGTAAAGCATTTCACCTTAAAACACAATGCGATAAATCAGACAAGACACCAAAGCACCACTGGTTTTGATTTAAGTTAAAATATAATAAACTACATACAGTAGCTCTCACACAAAAACAATGAGGGACTATCTACCAAATAGACTCTGTGACCTCCCACACGAAGCGACAAACAAGAGATAATCAATCATTGCCTATTGGAGTGCAGTCGCAAACTCCTAAGGTCCAATAAACTAAAAGAATTGATATCCATTGCAACAGAAGACGTAAACACGGCCAACAATCCCTTACATCAACCTACAAGCCCATCTAGTCCTTACTAAACACTGTAAAGGCTTTTCGACCCAAGTCGAAATCAAGAACTTCTATTTATCGCATGTCAACAATGGACTTCTTACATTAAGCAATTGATGTTTTCCCTAAAGGACTATGCAGAGATTATCTTACAACATTCCCCCAACATTGCACAGCCTCATTACTAACTGGATAATTCAGAAAGGAAACATGATATACCGTATCACATCTGATGCTTTTCAGGGAATTTGAAGTATGGTTTGACGACCCACTTTCACGGAGCCAAGATACATGATATCATCTATACTCAAAGAACCCAACAGTGCCAAAAAAACAACAAACTATACTAATCAGCTTAACTAGAGGGCAGGATACTATAGCTACATATCAAGGATTCAACTGGAATCTGAACAACAGTATACAAGATAAATAATAGTTAAGTCAGTATCGACCGAAATCATAACAGGGCTTACATAGAAGTAGGAACACCAGTCACATATCAAGGATTCCAACTGATTCCAATAATGATAAATATTCACAATCAGGCTTATACAGAAGCAAAATACTGGTTTCGCAACAAGTATTCCAACTGAGCCCATACAACAATATTCGCTCTAAGCTTACACAGAGAGGAAAACATAATATACGCATCAGTAGTTCAAAATAAGTCGAACCCAAGTAATATTCTCCATCAAAAACTCCTTCAGAAGTCGAAATACTATCTATCAACTCAAGGATTCCATCAGGATTCCATAACATGATGCATTCACGACTGTACTTCTTCAGAAACCAAGACATAATTTCATTTCAAGAAGTTCAACAACATCAATAACGTATATTACTCACGACATAACATATACAGAAGTCGAAATATCATGCACACTCAAGAATTTCAACAGTATCTTTTTCAACAAGTGAAAACAGCAAGGTATCGACTGAATCAAACAAGAAAACAATTCATGGACTCCCATAGAACCGATTTCGTGTATTTTCCTTGCAATCATTTATTCAAATCTAACCGAAATGCAAAACACAACAAGATAGAGCAACAGTTCGAAACACAATACACACCCGTCAAGGGTTTAATTGAAAAATCGAGCCAGTAAGAAGATACAACATCAAAATCACACAAGGCTACCATAAAAACCTACTGAACCCAAAAATCATCCGAACAGAGTTGTTCTAATGAAATCATTTGAAAGAAAGCAAGATTTTTAAAGGTTAGGGCCCTACATGCTTGGTAATATTGCTTAAAAATCTGAAGAAGACCACTGAAAGAGCTCGAGCCTTCTCCTCTTTTTCCACGTTAGATTCAGCAACAATAATTTGTTATTTCCATGCCTCATAAACTTTCCTTGACAGAGAAAAGAGTGAGTTACACTCATATTTTCCATGCAACACCAAGTAGACTGGTGCAAAGAACCAGTGATCAAACAGAGGGAAAACTGGAGTGCATGAAAACCCAAACAAACTACCAGTTTTCCATTTTGCGTGTCTTCTCGAGAAATCTGAGCTCAAAGAACGAGTTCATTAATTGCATTAACTCCAAAATTCCCGCTCAATCGCCATTGCCACCCGACCGCCATAGGTTGGCAATGGACAAATGCAAGTCAAAGACCATTTCTAACTTTTGCGACTCTGCCACGTCGGCTTTTGCTAGCCGTTTAAAACTTCCACTATATCCCTGTCCTTCATGCTTATCCATCCCATTTAATGCCATAGAAACTACCGCCCATGGCTCGCACCCTTTCATAGGTCCCCTTTCCTCCTTGTTCATTAGTTAGGTTAGTAACATAGGTTAGGATTTAAGATGCAACTTAGTCTAACCTCCATAGCACTAGGTTACTAACTTAGAAACATTTAGCTTATAGCTTAGGCCTAGGTTAGATTAACACTAATCTAACCCATAGATTATAGTTTAGGTTTAGGTTATTAACCTTAATAAATCCAGTTCAGGTCTAACATTTAGAATGTTCAGAATAAGAACCTACAAACATACATTCACAAAAAGGATTCACTCCTGCACTGCCAATACGCTAGTTGAATAAATGTATCTGAATTTATTACCTGGCCCACGATCAAGACCTTCTTGATATTACGATATCGGAAACCAATTCATTTAACACGATCAGTCTGAGTTAGACTCCGGAATAACTTATTCAACGCATTCAGACCTTGCAACCTGCGTAAGGTCTATAATTTTTGTTCATCCCGAATAAACTTAAAGCACCTCTTGGATCAATGCCACTGATCCAAGGATGGGTCTTATAGATGGATAAATCCACAATTCATTCCGAGATCAGATTAAACTTAGGTGCAAAATGAAAGAAATAAAAGAGTCCCAATCATATTCCGACTCAGTCAAAGATCTTCAATTGCAAAGAAGATACAGTACATATCAAGCATGACTTCACAATCAAAGGAACACATCCTTTTACAGAAGAAATCATATATCAACACTTGAATGCTCAGGAGGAAGTAACAACAGTTCAGAGTGTTACATGCTTGCTAAGATCGCTTAGTGCATCCATCCTGCGAGTGACTTGGGGGTATATTTCCTTTAGTCTATAATTAATTGAACTGTGCAAGGTTTTGATTGCGTCCAAATTCTTCTCAAACTTGGAAAGGATATTATCGCGCTCCGCCCTATTTCCTTTGTTATTTTCCTGAAATTCTTTCAGATCCACCTTATGTGTAGAAACCAATATGCTTGCTACCCTATCTTTATCGGCACAATTTTCATACACGACTTCAACCATCTGTGTGGCAGTCTTTACTACGGTAAGGAGCTCAGAGTACCGAGTCACTATCTCCCCAATATTTATATTTTCTTCCTCCTTCTGGCATTCCATTGCCTCTTCTGCTGAATCTAATGTGAGTGGCCACTTTCCATGTTGAGGATGCAAGTCAAGTCTTCCAAGCAGTGCATGGTTGACTCATATTTCTGTTCAGGTGGGGACAGGTCTAGGTGTTTCAAGATAATGGCCTAAAATGGCCTATCTTCTTGTGGAATTCACACACCTTCACCTTTTCATTCCTCAATTCATGCCTTAACTGCACACTGATCAATTCCTTCTATTTTATCTCCTTGTCCCATTTAATGATCTCCTCATTCTTTTTCTCAAGCTCTTCCTCCAAGACCCTTATTCTATCATTTCTATTGAAGATTCTTGCTTCCACCTCCATCGATAATTTTTGAGCACATTGTACAAACTTTCTCATCTGACAGTTACTGGGAATTTACAAGAGGGTTTAATTCCCTTGGCATATGGTATCTTCATCAATGCATCACGATTTACCTTGAACTCGGGTTCATCAACATGGGACTCAAAAGCCTAGGATAGCATTTTCCTCATGTGCACGGATACACACCCTCTTCATCAAAAGAAGACCAAGCAAGGAGTTGGTTGGTGGGAACACTATACTTTGGAAGTACATGTATAATACCTTGCTTGGATCCTTAATATAAGTCATCTCGTGTTCCTGTGCCACTATTGTGCCCTTTCCACCTGTGTGTGCTGCCATTGGGAAGCTTACTGCTAAGCTGGGGTCTCCGCCCATGCTCCCATACTCCTTTCCTACACTTGTGCTCTCCTTAGTTTCCTTCAACACTTCTTTGGTGCTTCGCTCTACTTCGTGCTCCACAACTATTGGATAATACCCGCCACCTCCCTCTCTATAGTGTTATCTATCTGCTCCTCGGTCGGGTCAGGGTCTTCTGATCTTTCATGTTTACTTCCTCACTCCCCCTTTTTTCATGAGCACCTTCCTTATTCTCATCCTTCTCTTCATTTCCTTCTTCATACTAACTCATGTACATCATACACAGGATGATTCTATGCCTCACTCATGCTCTTCATCATCTTCATCGCCCTTGTCGGCCTCCATGATTTCTTGTTTCTCTAAGTCTGAACCTTTTTTCACCCTTTTCTTCTTCCTTACTGGTGACTCCAATTCAGGGGACTTCTCTTTTTCTTCTCTCTTGGGAAACTCTTCTCTTACCAAGTGACTCTTCCTTCTACACGACTCTTCCTTCTACAATGAATCTTTTCTAATGGGATACTTCTTCTGGTGGACATAAGTACTTGTGCCCATTGCACCTGACTCCTATGCCCCTACTATCTGTACTGTCTATGCGCTCGAGCATTTTTCTCAGGAGCCTCCCCTCTTTCTCTTTTCCTTGGCACAAAATTTTTCCTCATGGTGGGGTCCTAAGGAATGGAGACATCATCTTCAACATAAGCACCTTTTCATACTTAGGCCTTAGGCACAAATACACCCTCACTGTTTCCTTCCTGTAATAGGATAATGTTACTTGTTTTAACATGTGCACATCATGGGAGACATACTTCTCCACATAGGTGCATTTCTTGGGGTATATTAACTTCCTGTGCAGCTCAGTAATCTTGATCTACTACACTTAGATCAAACCTGAGTTTCTTCACCTCTTTGAATCGATTGACCACGGCTTGGAAGTATTGCGCCGTGAAGGAGAAAGGAAACTTACACCAAGGACTCTTGGTGCCATCTATCAAAGTAAATATGCCGATACAAAAAATGCTGGTATACAATGAACTCAACCTCTCCTTGTACTAATGAAGGTAACTACTTGGGTATTCTCCATTCAGCCCCGAATGCATCACGCATCCACTTATACCACTTTTCTAGGCATGCCTTATGAGCGGTCATCATGGTGTCACAAGTATACTGTTCAAACCTCTTGGCAGGGGAGGGGTTCTCATCTGGGTATTCCCAAAAAAACTTATCCAGCCCATCAAGCACTCCAATCTCTGAAAAGACAATGGTGAGGAGGACATTACCAAACATGATCTTCTCTTTGCTGCACGCATTTATAATCTCCTCTACAATAAAATCTGAGAGGTTATAGATGGTCCCCTCCGAGATCTTGCGACATACATTCAACCAGGCCTTGTTGATCTGTGTCCATCTCTCTTGCCCATTCAACTTTGTGACCAAGCGTGCGGCCATCCTCATCATAGGGTCAGTGATTACAAAAATGTTTAAGTAGCGTGAACCCTTTGTGTCATCATAAGTTTCAACGGTCTTCTTAATGGCTTATTTGTCTCCGAAATCATCGTCCAATGATTCTCCTTCGTAGATAAGGCCAGTGAACTTAGAAATCAGCTGGGGGTTATGCGCATCCTCCAACCTATGAAATAGAAGTGGTCTTCATGCAATGTGTGACATAAACCATTGGTATAGTCCTCAAGCTTTCTGAAAATAGGGAAACTCGTAAAGTTGCAACAACACAAGCTTCTCCATTTTCACCTTTCACCTTCATCATCATAGATAGGAATTCCATCTGGTGTCCTCTTCTCTGTAGGGCGAACCCGTTCTAGTGTCATCTCATTTTCTGTGGTGCTTGTTTGATGGTTGTAATCACTTACTACCATCTTTTTGACATGAGACACCCATTCCTTATGAAGTAATACGTCATCTGGTTACTGCATTTCCACATACCATTCTTCATTAAAACTGGTAGAAACAACTTGTTTTCCTTTTCCCTTGCCCTTCTTTGGTGAAACATTTACTACTTTCCTTGGTGCATTCCTTTTTCGAGGTCCTTAAAAATTCTTCCTCTCTCCTAGTCCTGGCTCTACTCAACTTCACAGCTCCACTCTACAAAAATCCCTATAAGTCCCATGTCCTAGCTATGTAACCCTAACCTAGAAAACCCTTTTTCCATAAGACAAGGTAACACCTATGGGATCCTTCCACACAACCTTCTCTGTTTATGCCCATGTACTCCTTTCCACTCTAGGTTCACTGATCAAACTAGCTATGCACACAAATCTTCACAAATTCTTCTCAAACCTTCTTTGCAAGGATTCCCTAGTTTGCGAGAGCTCTTTGATAACTTAAAACACAAGGTAAAAAATAACACACCCCCGATCTTCTATTTATAACTTTTGCTTTTCTCTACAATAAATTCCATGCCACCTACCAATGTAATTTTGCAATAAAGGTAGATTTTTCCAATGCCAACCTTCAACACTTTTCTTCCACACTCAATCCTACGTGAAAACTTCAGAAACCTTCAGGCGCACAAAAAACCTTCTTACTGACCATAGAATTCCTTATGCACTGTTTATAACACCAAAGGCATTCTTCCTCTATGTCCTAATCCTAGTTCTTGGCATCACCTACCTCATGTTGTTCTTGTACATTTTCATTCTTGTACGTGGTTTCTATAAAGTATTTTGACACCATCCTTCCCTTATGTTCACCTCTTCTACGCATGATCTTCCAATTCATATGTTTTTTATTTTTCAACCCAGTCCATCCACAACCATATCTTCCAACACTTTTCATATCACTCCACCCCACACAAAAATGGATGTGTAGCCTGGTCCTCTACAACATAGAATTTTTTGAAATAATAAGTGGCTACCATTACACAAATGTGTGCAAAACAAAACAACAAGAAAGGGAAACACAAAGAAAGGAAACTAGATTAAAGCAAATCCTAGGCTAGCTAGTAATACTGTCTTATTTATGAACACAAAGAAGACTTATTTATAGTAGGGCTTTTATGCCTAATCCCATTGAAATGGGCTGGAAACCATGTTCCATCCAGCTCTTGTAACTAGAAAACACTGAATCAAGTATATAGGATAAATGTATGGGCCCATCCAATGGAACCTTTGAGGCCCAGTGATGGATATTCTACACATGGAATATTTCTAGAGGCATCATTACAGTTAGTGGAACCATTTTCCAAAGACCTAAGAATTCACTTCTTGGGTATTGATGACCATGCATTCTACCTGGCTTTTTTCACCCTCTGATCTCTGCATGAGAACGTAGCCTATGCCTTATCCAACTAATCCTAACTTTAAAGAAGTTCTAGGACAAAAACAAATCTAACCCTCATGGGAAAAGGTAGTGTGAAGGCAGCTAGAAGGTATATGAAACAAGAGAAGGAGGGTAATGAGATGCTACATCAAATGTAACCAGGAAATAAAAGGTTTTAGATTGGATGCTAGGGTTTAGAGTTCTTAATGCTAGATGGTTGTAAGACCATATCAATAAGCATATGTATCATCCCAATCCTAAGAAGGGTCTTTATTGGGGAAATCATTGGTTAATGATGTCTTCAGAATTTTGCTAAATGGACCTCAGCTATCCCATTAGATGTATATAGTGATAAGGGACCCTTTTATGTGTGGGCTACTATGAAACTATTTTTCCAATAATAATGGATCTATCTCATTTAAAAAATACATCTTGTTTATATGATAAACCCACATGTTATAGGTTATCATTCAGATCTTTCCCTGTGCTTCTACATGTTTATTTAATATTGTGTATGCATTGATGTGTCCTTCTATTAGTTAGATCTTCTGAATTTTAAGTAGATGCATGTACTTTCTATGGTGCTTGTTCGATTGGTTGTAATCACTTACGAATATTTAATGACATGAGACACCCATTCCTTACCAAGTAATACTGTCTGGGTACTGCATTTCTTGCACATACCATTCTTCATTGAAAATAGAAATGGTGTAAAACCATTTTCCTTTTCCCTTGCCACTCTTTGATGAAATGCTTTCTACTTTCCTTGGTGTCATTCCTTTTTCGGGTCCTTAAAACTTCTTCCTCTCTTCTGGTCCTTGCTCCGCTTAACTTTGTCAAAAACTCCACTCATTTGTGAATGTTCCTCCAAATCCCATGCCCTAACTATACAACCCTAACCTGGAAAACCATTTTTCCACAAGATAACGTAACACCCGAGGATCCTTCCACATAACCTTCTTCGCTTATGCCCATGTACTCCTTTTCACTCTGGTTTGCTGATCAAACTAGTTATGCACCTAAATCTTCACAATTTTTCTCAAGACCTTCTTTGTAAGGATGCCCTAGTTTGTGAGAGCTCTTTGATCTAACTTAAAATGCAAGGTAAAAAATAACCACCCCATGATCTTCTATTATAACTTCCATACTTTTCTCCTGATAATAAATTCCATGCCACCTACCAAATGTACTTTCAATTTCAATAAAGGAAAAAATTTTCAATGCCAACCTTCAACACTTTTCCTCCACGCTCAATCATATTGAAATACAACTTTGGAAAACCTTCAGTGAGAAAAATCCACTTACTGACCACAGATCCTAATGCATTCACTAATTTGCAGTGCCAAAGGCATTCTTCCTCTATGTCCTAATCTTGGTTCTTGACATCACCTACCTCATATGTTACCTATGATTTTCATTCTTATACATGGTTTCTATAAAGTATTTTGACACCATCCTTCCCTTTGTTCACCTCTTCTACACGTGATCTTCCAATCCACATGTTTTTTATTTTTCAACTCGGGCCATCAACAAAAATAGACTTCTAGCACTTGTTACATCACTCCACCCCACACAAAAATGGATGCGTGGTCCTCTGTGCATAGATAATTTTTTTGAAATAATAAGTGGCTACCAGCTCACACATGTGCAACACTAAAACAAAGAAACAAGAAAGGGAAACACAAAGAAAGGAAACTGCATTAAACAAAAACCTAGGATAACTGGAAATACTTCCTTGTTTATAAACATAAAGAAGACTTATTTATAGTAGGGCTTCATCCTAATCCCATTGAAATGGCCTGAAAACCATGTTCCATCTGGCACTTGTAACTGAAGTACTTGAATCAAGTATATATGATACAATGTATGGACCCAACCAAGGGACTTTGAACTTCCCAGGATGGTGCAGAAATTTGGAATCATATAAGAGAACCATTTTCCCAACCTCAAACTACTTGTTCTTGATGTGTCTATCATGCCATGCCTTCTTCTAGGCTTTTTCTATTTTTGAACTCCAGCGAGCAATATCCCACCTCTCATCCAACTAGAATCAACTTTTCAATCCTCTCCTCAAGCACTTGTTCATCATATAACCCTCCTGCGTGTGCTTTATACAGTGATGGTAACATGAATTCAACAGGAAACACAACTTCCATGCCAAACACCAATTGAAAAGGTGTGGCCTTTTTCAGTCTCTTATAAGTAGTCTGATATGACCATAACACAAAGAAAATTTTCATCCCAATCCTTTCTTCCCACATCACAAATCTTGGTCAACATGTGATTCAAAATTTTGTTAAACACCTCAGTAGTCCCATTAGCTTGTGGGTGATAAGGGGTAGTCTTGTGATGGGCCACCATGAATTCTGCCAATAAAATTCTAACTGTCTCATTTAAGAAATGAGTACCCCTATCACTTGTTAAGCTCAACATGCATCCATACCTACTGATTATATTTTCCCATAAGAACCTAGCTATTGTTTCCACTGTAAAATCCCTTATATGCACCACTTCTTCCCACCTTTTAAGCTAATATGTGCATGTAATGATATAGTGGGAACTTGTCCTTCATCACACGCTGGAGAAATAGGGCCTACGAAGTCAATTTCCCATTTCTCAAATGGTTCTGCACTGACAATCAGGTCTTAATGGAATTTCATCTCTTTTCCCTGGTTTACCAAGGCATGGTAGTGGTCACAGGACTTGCAATACTTCAATACAATATTTGTAAACCATTTCCCACCAAAATCCTACTAGAAGGATCTTGCGTGTGGTTACATTCCCTGCATAGTGTCCCCCTACAATTCCACCATGAGCCTCTTCCATGATTGCAGTGTGCTCATGCTCAAACACACACCGGTGTAAAACCTCATCATGACCTAGCTTGTATAAGTCTCCACTAATTAACATGTAGGGTGCAACACATATGGCTAACTGCTTCCTTTCCAAAGTCTTCATTCCCTCTCCGGTGCCACACCCATTTTGAGAAACACAACAATATATTCCAAGTCAGAGGGTATGCACTGCAATCTGAAATAATTGTGCATCTAGAATTGTATCCTCAATGCTCTATGTGTGTCCTCTCCTGAGTCAATCCTTGATAAATGGTTAGGCCCTAAATTACTCTTACCCAGTTTTACAACAACCGTAAACTCAAACTCCTAGAACAATAGGACCCACCTGCATATGCACCCTTGTAAGATGGGCTTGTTCACCAAGTACTTTAATGCCATGTGGTCCATGTAAAAGATAAAAGGTGTCACTAGAAAATACTACCTGAATTTGTGTAGCACGTAGATCATCGATAATGCCTCATGCTCCATGGTAGTATAATTTTGTTCTGTTGGGGTTAGCTTCCTACTAGCAAAGCACAAGGGATGGTCAACAATTCCCTCTCCAGGTTGTGCTAAGATTTCTCCAATCACCATCCCTGAAGCATCAACATGTACATGGAATGTCTTATCCCAAGAGGGAATTGTAATATGGGTGCGGTGATAAACCTATTCTTCAATGTGTCAAATTCCATCTGCTGCGCTTCTCCCCAATGAAATGTAATTTTGTGCTTCAAAATTCCTCCAATGGCACAACAATCTTGGCATACCCCTTAATAAATTTCTGGTAATACCCTGTATGCCCAAGGAATCCACATACCGCGCTCTGGCTGATAGGTTCCCCCAATCCCACAATTACTACAACTTTGGCAGGATCCACCAGTAAGCCTTTTTTACATATGATATGTCCCAATAGGGTGCCAAATGGAGTAGCAAAACACATTTCTTAATGTTGAGAGATATACTCAACTGTTGACATCTCTCAAACATCAGCCTCATATTGTCACAATGGTCCCTCACTAATCCATATACTGTTTAGTCATCTAGGTAGACTTGTAGAAATTTATGGATGAAGTCCTGAAATGCCTGAACCACAATGCACGAAAACACAACAGGTGCATTCTTCAGTCCAAAAGGCATGACCGTATAGGAAAAAATTCCCCATTCAGTGGAAAAGGTTGTCTTTTCTTGGTCCTCCTTTGCAATTCTAACCTAATGATATCCTGAGAATCCATCTGTGAAAGAATAGATCTCGCACCCGGCTACTCCTTCCAGGATCTCTTCAGTGAAGGGGGTTGGAAAAGGATCAATGACACACACCACATTCAAATCCCTGTAATCAATGAAAATCCTTATCCTCCCATCCTTCTTAATGTTGATGACCATCAAACTTATCCACTTTGATTCCTCAACAACCTCAATGATGCCTGATGTGATCATCTTGTCAATCTCCTCCTTGACTTTGACGCACAGATTCAGATTCATTCGATAAGGTCTCTTCCGAATTGGGTGCACACCTTCCTTTAACTTGATCTTCATTTCTCCCAAGGAGTGGTGAACTCCTTTAAGCTCATGGTACCCACATGGAAACAAATCCTGAAATTCACGCAATAGATCAATAATCTTTGAAACCTCCCTTTCTGTCCAGTAATCTCCAATAGTAGCTTCCTTAGGTTCCACCTCCAAACCAATGTTAACCTTCTTGGTTTTTCAGGGGTTCATGGTAGGCACACTTGCTCATCAACACTATCCATAACCTCATGCGTACCGATAATATGGTTAACATCTAAGTTTTCCACCTCTTCACCATCTATCACGTAGACCAACTTTCCTTTCTCTTTTTCCATGCATGCATGCTCAAGTTGTACCTCCTCTGATTCTTCCTCATCGAAGCACACTTCCAAGCCAGGTTCACCCAACAACTCTAGTACTCTATCCTCCACCATGGCACTATCTCCCATAGTTAGGTGCTTAACAACCTGTAGCACCTCATTCACCAATGGTTTAGTACTCTGATACTCAAAATCTTGAAGGAGATCAACCATCAACTCCTGCCAGTTTCCTGTCTGATGGTGCAACTCTGAGTGAATGTACCATGCATGCGTGTACCTTGTAAGGTGGAGTAAAGATTATGCACCCATAAATATGGAGGTAATGCTTCCACACCTTCCATCTAGGCCTTCTCACATGCCTGGATGTGAAATGAGGTGGGTTCCTTCCCATGATAATCTTGTATAGCAGTAGGTGCATTGCTTCGGAGAAACCTAACAGAGAACATGATTCTCACCTCACGCCACTCTAGAAGGTTATCGATGGGTCACCCACCAACGTGTTGGTCCCAAGAAAATATAGCTAAGCATAATTCTCCTTTCGATCTCACATCTCCACTGGGTCTCCATTTCTCATAGGAAAACATCAGGGTTGGCTCCCCTAGTGTAACTTGGCAACTATTTTCCTCCCAGGTGCCTGACTGAGCGTGCCTTTGTTACTCTCATCACAGAGCCTCTTAACTACCTTCTGACTAACTCATATGTCCCATGCACCCAATTTTCACATGCCACACTAGTTGTATCACTTATAGATTGAGTATCTTCCCACTGAATAACACCTTCTTTTGTTGGTTGCACAACCTCAGGGTCCCTGATAGTGCACACATAGATTCTGTCTAGGTCTTCTTCTCCCAAGGGCTCAGTATAGGGCATTGACTTTCCATCCGTCAAAGGAATGATAACACATTCCTCCTTGTTCTCAAAACTTATATACCCCTTATTGAAACATAAGTCAACATTGTTCTTATAGCACCAGGGGCACCCAAGTAACACTGGAAAGTTGTCCACCTCAACAAGTGCCAAGACTTCAAAGTCTCCAGTGAATTTTTCCCCTTGGATAGTGATAGCAACATCCTTTAAAACACCAATGGGCATTGCCTTTGTCTTATTAGCCATATACAACACATTTGAAGATGGATGTAATGGGGGCCTTCCCATTTGATTCCATGCATCCAGGGTGAGAACATTAACTTCCATGCACCCGTGTCAATCAGAATATTACTTAGGAGCCATCCATCAACAACTGCATTCAAGGTAATCTCCTTATCATAGTCAAGGCTGTGAGGAGGTAGATTAACATGCAAAACCTACCTCTCGTGCTCTCCTCCAGTGCTTGGTACTTTATCTCTCAACCATTCTCCTAATAGAGGGATGATATTCTCTTGGCGCAACATCTTACACACCTCTCTGACATCATCTATATTTACCTGAGGGACCTCAACACTTTTCTTCTACTCCAACTTCTTGGATTTCTCTTTTAGACACTGAATTTCCCCTTGAAGACTTCTAATTAATTCCATGGTCTCTTGATAGACTTCCTTCTGATGGGTAGGGTCCAGATACTTCCCATGTACCACTTCTTCTCTTGTAATCAGTGGTCTCTGCTTTGGTATCTCCCTAGCACACACAACCTCAGCTCGTATCATCACCAGTACAGGTTCTAACTCTGACTCACGTGCCACCCTTGGCATCCACTATTGATCAACATGCTTTACGCTCACCATCCCAGTGCCCTTATCCTTCCGTTGCTTCTGGATCATGTGTCCAAAAAATTCTGGGTATTCCTCATACTTGTGCTTTTTCCCACACCAAGAGCACTGCAAAAATTTGGGACACTCACACTTGTAGTGTTCTGTAGATCCACAGTTATAGCAGGTTCCATGAGGGAATTCACTCCTTCCACCCCCATGATTTCCATGACCTCTAAATCCTCCTCAAAATCCTCTACCTCGACCTCCTCCATCCGCGCACCCTTCATAATGATGACCATCATCCTTGGAGCTATTTGCAACACTGGTCTGGTGCACACCAGTATCAATGACATCATGTATTTGGTCAATCAATCTACAATCCTTGGTGTCATGAGTAGTAGAGGTGCAAATTTTGCAATAGCAAGACACATTCTTACGGATCACATGCTGCAGTAGTGGACACCTACTTGCATCATGATCTCTGTGGAAAATCTCACAGTCTACCGTCATCATGTATACAATCTCTGAGAAAAATTATCCTTCATATGCCCTTCTACCTCACAATCCATACACCATAACCCATTGTGAGTCTCATGAGCCGAGTTCACAGATAATTTCTCCAGCTGCTTTGTCATTGCAGCAATTTGGGCTTCTAGGAATGGACTAACTCCTGTATCAATGCTTCCTACTACCTCAGCATGCAAGGCAGCCTCCAAGGCCTCACATGGATCTGTGAAAGTCTTCTATGAAAGCTCCCTCCTGAACGGTGTGATCAGTCCTCCAATGAACCATTGAGCATGTTGTGAAGGGTGAATGTCATAAGATAACTTGGATAGGAGAGTCTTGAAATGTGCATCATACTCCCACACACTCTCCACCATTCCTTGTTGAATTTCCTTCAATGCACTGATGCTTTTCTATTCAAACTCAGGTATGTGGAACTCCACCAAAAAGGCATTACACAACACAATGTAATCCACCACTGTCTGGTGTGGGTCATACTTCTTGTACCAGCTATGCACATGTCCTTACAATGTGGTTGCAAATTGACTTTCCTTCTACTCTAGGGGGAAGTGATTCCCTTCACACACCATAGTAACTCACACTTGTGTACATGTTCTGTGACATCCTCAACACCCTTGTAATCAGGTAAGTGGAGTGACATCTCATAAAACACCTGTTGATGGTGTTGTGGACCTTGTCTACCAGATCCAGGACCTTGATTCCCTCTGGTGTTGCCTCCACCACTAGACCCACTAGATCCACTAGTGCCAACTCCTCCAGATCCACCAGATCCTCCTCCTATCATAGGTAAGGGGCCTAACACAGTTGTTCCCTGTGATCCCACCATCATGCTAAACTACATGCCGAAAGTCTGTGATACCAAACCACTCCCAGATGTGTTTCCCATGCCACTCCTAGATGCGATACTCAAACCTTGTGATCCCACACCTTGCCCAAATGTTGTGCCAGAAAAAATACCCCCAAACACAGGAAATGACTGTGTAGCCATAGATGTACCAAATGAAAAATTATACCTCCTAGGTGTCACTCGACTACCAATACCGATACCAACTGGATTATCAAAACTTATCTCAGGAATTGGAAAACTAAGCACAAGGGTTTAGTCACCATGTGGGTTAAGATGCATGCCTACGGCTCTCCTCCTTTCTTCATATGACGAGCTCTCTCTAGAAGCCAAGGGGGTTTCTCTTCCACACTTGCCAAGATGGGGTAGCTCAGACTGCTCAGGTTCCACATCCTCTGCGTGAACCTCAAATCCTTCCCGCAACATCTGCCTCCATAAATCCATCACTCCTGTAGCTTCACATTATCTTGCCAACTCCCTCTCCTGAGCTTCATTATACTTGAGCCACCTCTCCTCTCTCTCCATTTCTGCTGCAAGGTCCACCATCCTCTACCATGCCAGCTTCTGCACCCTGTGCCTAGCAGGAGTTTAGCCAGCCATGGGAAAGGCTTCCAAACTCAAAGTAATGACCAAGATCTTGATAGCCAGTGGAATAACATGCAAGAATGATCCTCTAGGATCCCTCAAGAACTCAAACTCAACAATCTCTGGGAAAGAATACGTAGAAATAGTGTATTCCAAGGTATAACTAGTCAGCACTCTACTCCACCAGTGATCAACAACACGGGTCCATGTCAGATCGACATCATGCAACCATTGATATTCCTCCTGGGTCCAAACATGAGGTCTATAGTACCAACTTGACCTTGATGCATATGCTGATAGCCATTCATACAACTCTACTAGGAAACAACAGAAAAAGGTCTCATATAACTCATGATACAAGTGATCCTCTACCCATTTACATGCATCAAACTCAGGTCCAGTGTTAAATCTTTGAGAAAACTCATCCTCCATGTTTTTGAGCCATGCTTCGACACTATCCAAGGTCAAGTGCTCTGTCATTACACATTTCTCTCACAATAGCTTCAAAAGAGGTCCCGAAAATGGAACCAAGATGTAGTCATTATTTTACCCTCAATACCTCTTTCTAACCCCAAGCGTGCTGGCCTATCACCCAACATACACTGGGCACTCACCCAAGGCATGCGAGGGTGCCGAGCCCCTCCTTTATGTGAGATTTGCAAGAGATTTCCACCATTAATGGAGGATTATTTGCAGAAACAAAAGTACATGCATCTACTTAAAAGGCAGAAGATATAACTAACAAATCTACACATCAATGCATCACAAAAGGTAAATAAACATTGTATGAAGCACAAGGAACCAGATCTGAGTCATGACAAGCCAAATAACATGAGGGTTTACACCCATAAACAAGATGTACAAAATAGATCCATGTATATTGATTTAAAAGAGTTTCTAGTAGCCACACTACATTCAAAAGGGTCATCTCAGACCATATACATCAAATGACAGAGATCCAACCCCTACAAACTCATCTGATCAGAGATCCTAACTATGATTTCCCCATTATAACCCTTGTTATAGACCCCAATACCCATACATATGCTTAATGATATCCCTTACAACCCTCTAGCACTAAGAACTCTAAACCCTAACATCATGAGCTCCAAACCCTTAGCATTTCCTAACATTTCTGCAGCACCTCATTACCCTCCTTCTCTTAGCACTCTCGTACCTTCTAATGCCTTCACACTACCTTCTCCCTTTCCCCCTTTTGTTTATGTCCCAAGACTTCTTTAAATAGGATCAACATCCACCGCCATGACTTCTCTCATGAGTAGATCATGTGCCAAGTGTCAATGTGGTCCTCCATTGGTGAATGCTTATCCTCTTTGCAAAACCTTCCACTAACTGTAATGATGCCTCTGGGAATATTCCCTACATGGAATATCCTTTTCTTGGCCTCCAAGGTTCCAGGATGGCACCTTATCCACTTATCACACCTAGTCGGGTCCTCACATTTTTCCTCAAGTGACTCCATGATGCCAAATATGGCTAAGTCCTTTAAACCCTTGTTCTGCCTCCCACGCGTGCCCTAGTTTCACTTAAACCCTTTGGAGTTAACTTAACTACCAGTATCAGTTAGTGGGAGTTCTTCACCACTAATATATGTAGTAGTTTCAATTCCCTCCTCATATATGTACATCCTTCTTATATGTAATTCAATTCTATTGTATTGAGAATAATGGATTATGATGGATTTCCATATATGATATTTTAACTTTTTTTGTTTTGTAAATCTATTGTGGCGTTCTATTATTATCTGAGATCTTCGAAGCATGGAACAATATTCTTATCATTACTTTCATGGTATCAGAGTGATAGATGATGTAGACATCCATCTGTAAGTTTTTTTGCAAGCAAGAATTTATTTATTTTCATATATTTTAGAATTTGTTAGCACTTTATTGCGGCATCCATTTTTATGCAAAACAAAGGGCTATATTGGATTCGAAAGGTGGCAAAACTCTAGAAACAAATGTAAACTTGGCTATTAAAGAAGACAATTTGTTTTGGTTTCATAGAGGCAGACATTGATATGCACAGATTTTCTTGGAAATCCGTGCCAGGGGAAGAAATATTTGTCGGGGAAGTAGAAAGTATAGAAAAATGGTTTCTAGGGTTTTCTGGGTTTTTTATGTTTGGTACTATTTTTTTCTTCCACTTTGTAGGTTTCTATTTTGTGAGGATTTGGAAATTTTAGAATTCTGGGCTAGGGAAGAAATCTTTGCCAGGGAAGTAGAGATTCCAGAAAAATAATTTCTGAGTTTTTCTAGGTTTTCTACGCTCGGTAATGGGTTTTTTTCTTCTTCCACAAAGTACCTGTTTGACGAGGATGTGATAATCATAGATTTTGTGCCGAGGGAAGAAATCTATGTCAGGAAGTAAAAATTCTAGAAAAATGTTTTTTGGGTTTTTATGAGTTTTGCGTGTTTTGTAATGAAGTTTTTTCTTCCATGAAGTACTTGTTTGATGAGGATGTGAAAATCATAGTAATCTTTTCTAAGGAAAGAAATTTGTGTCGGGGAAGTAAAAAGTCCACCTAGAATTTACCAAATAACACCCTAGTCACACTGGCACATCACTCAGCCTAGACTGAGTGCTCACCCAAAGCGCGCAAAGGTACCAGGTCCCTCTTTAGGGTTGCTGTAACAGGATGTTAACATGATGAAGGAAGAAACATATAGATTCATAACTAATCCATCATTCTACAATGCATGCTACCCTCAGATCTATGAAAGAACAAGCTTAAACAGTAATCATGATTGAATTAATAACATGCACTACTCAACTACACACAGAATGACACTTAGATTCAGCCAATATCTTCCATCTATTAATAAATATAGAAGCTCCTTACAATATTGTCAATCTATACCAATGCGCGTATGGAACTGATACAGTATTCAGTCATATGCGTATATTCTCTGTTACACATACATATATTCACACATACATCCATACCATCTCTCTTCTACTATGTACCTAACATCATATATATAGGGTGGGGACTTTCCCTTCACCGCTTATCTATTCCAGAAATAGGCCCCATGCTATTGATAGCCACACGCCATTTACAAGCATAGCCACACATGCAAGTGTGCTATCTATAGTCCTCTTGCAGTTAACTAAAGTTTCAATTCTATTCTCGGCTCATATACATGCATAAACACTTCGATCCACTTCTCCAAAGATAGACGATGCATGGTGCACATGTTGCATCGTTGGTGTGTTTCGCACGCCATCTTCCAAAAATAGGTCTTCATGCTCAAAATCGGCTAAGTCCTGAAATCTGAACTTGCCTTCCATGCACGGGTCCTTCCTGTCCTTCCACGCCCTTGGTTCCGGGCCTTCTATCCTGCATGGAATCCTTGTGTGATCTTTGAAAATTATTCTTCGATCAACATTACCCCACACTAATCTCATTTTCATCTCGATGATGGGTATCTCCAAAAATTGAAGGAAAGAATAGAAGAATGGAAAGAATAAGAATGAAAGAATGTAGATAAATAAAGAATTTTTATGAGGTTATGAGGCAACCTCCTCTGTATCAGTTTGCAGTATCAACTCTGGATACTCCTCCTTTATTTCGGCCTCTAATACCTGTCCAGTCAGTGAGTGCTTGCTCTACTTTTTCTGGGATGTCCACAGCAATGGATTCCAACTCATCCCTCACAATTTCTCCTTTCTCATTTTGCAGAACCAACACAACACTGGACATTGATGTCATTCTTCCTTCTAAAAGGTCCATCTTCTGTGCAATTAGCTTTCCAAGCTCTTCCAGCCGAGTCTTGTGTGGCTCTTGTGCTACTGTCAGGGCCTCGCGCTTCTGTTTAACCATTGACAATATTTTTCTGCGTGGCCCAATGTCTCATCTTTCATCACTTTCTGGACCTCATTGTTCTCTTCGAGGGTCTTGATGTTGATAAGCACCTCTGGAGCTGTGCATACATTTAAAGCCTGGTCTACTTTCTTCAATACTTCCTGTAATGCTTGCAACAACCCTTCATAAGATGCAATTTTTCTCATCACTGATGCTTTCTCTCATTTGACATCTTGTTCTGAGCTTTCTGGAACTTGCATACATAGAGTTTCATCTTCAAGTACCAAGTCCACCAACTTTCCCACATAGTGTATCCTTGAAGGAAATGTCTGTGGTACCTTGGCCTCCAAGTGTGGCCTTGCTCTGATTACATTGTCCCCAATCTCCTCTGCGATGCTTATAAACACCTCATTCTTCTTCTACATGAAGTCCCTCTCCTGTGTTATGTGTGCTATCTCTGCATCCTTTGTCTTCAACTCCTCACACAATGCTCTGATCATGGCAGCTTTTTCCATGTTTCTTCTAGCCACCTCAGCAGAAACTTTCACCAATGCATTGCTGACCTGCTCATCTGACATGACAGTAGGCTTTACTGTCATGTGTCTAGCTTGAGGTGCCTTCTTCAGTCATCTCAAAATGCATGACTCTTCACACACATCAAAGTCAGGCTCATCCATGTGGGTGTGCATTGACCATGATAGTTTCTTTCGAGTGCACACAGTCACCATATCCTCATCCATTAACTCCCAGCCGAATAAATCCTTCTGTGCTATCGTGCTCTGGAAGCGGGTGCAGACAATTTTTCCTGCATCCTCTACATACCCCATGGCTGGTGGAATGTGCTCTCCACTTGTTCTTCTAGACCTTTGTTGCTTAGGAACTTTAGCCTCCAAATTTGGGACTTGTGTCTCCATGTCCTGAACATCCTCTGCATAGCTGTCTCCTCTGGTCTTTTCTCATCCTCTTCTTTTTCCTTTGATGCCTCACCCTGTTCTTCTGTGTCCTCTGGAAGTGTAGGAGAATTAGGTGCGCTTTCCTCTGACTCTTCCACCTCCTCATTCAACTTTAGTTTCCTCCTTCTCTGCGCGGTCACCTCCTTTTGTGGGGAGAGTCTGGGTGATTTATGCACAGTGGTTGGAGTAGCACCTTGGGTCCTTGTTCTCCTAAATACCCTTTTAAACCTGTGCTCCCCTTGGACTGCATTCAAGTCCTCATCATCCCCCTCTTGTGGCTGAGGTGGTGTAACAACGCACTCAACTTCACCCTTATTTGTAGGATGTCTCCTACCCCTATGCTCCAAACCACCACTATCTTCGCGCTCCTCCTCCTCATCCTGCACTTCAATTGGCTCTATGGGCTTAGGCACTGGGATGTTCTCCATTGTATGCTTTCCCTTTGGTGGTGCTGGAAGTGTGAACTCACCTTCCACATATTTTTTATTCTCCATCTTTGGCTTCAACTGGAGATACACCAATGCTGCCCCCACATCTGCTACAGCCAAACTTATTGGTTTGATATTCAGTACCTCTGAAATGATCCTCTCTGTATAAGCACTTCTGCCAGGATACACATACTTCTTCCTCAACGTATGGTAGTCACAGTCTACCTTATCTGCATTGAAGACCAGTCGGCGTGTGTCTGTAAATATATGAACAGATGCTTGGAAATACCTTGCAGTGAATGCGTAAGGCAATTGCACCAAGGGCTCCAGACTCCATCTTTCATTGGGAAGCATGTGATGCAGAAATGCTGATATACAACAAACTAAACTTGTTTCCCTACCACTGCTGGTAGGTCCTTTGGGATGTGCCACTCTTCCCCAAATGCCACGTGGAGCCTGTCATACCACTTCTCTGCCCTTTGCTTTACATCATCTGTCATGGCCCCCTTGCATAGGTACTTGCTGAATCTTTCAGCTGGGGACTTGTTCTCCATGGGGTATTCCCATACTTTCTCCTTTGGTCCATCTGGTACTCCAATCTCCATGAATACCAGTGATAGTAGAACAACCCCAAAGCTGATCTTCCCTCCTGTGTGTGCTTCTTCGACTATTTTCTCTGCAATATAGCCTGCAATGTTGTAGATTGTCCCTTCTGACATCTTACACACCACATGTAACCACATAGTATTTACCTGTGACCACCACTCTTGATCATTCAACTTGGTAACAAGGTGTGCTGCAGCTTGTACAACTGGACAGTTCTTCAATTTATCTATGTCCATTCCACGCGGACCCTTCAAGTATCCCAACTCCTGTTTGGTCTTTACAATCATGGCTTTATCTGTAAGATCACCTTTTATATCTTCTCTTGTGGCCTTCAGACCTGTAACTGATGAGACAAGTGCAAAGATGAGATTCTAACTCTGCGTCCTGCAAAGTAGAAGAAGTCTTCATGCACCCTGCTCATGAGCCACTGATACAAGGGCTCATACTTCCCAAAATATGGAAGCTCATACAACTGGTAGACCCCAATTCTCTTCAAAATATTCTCACCTGCATCGTCATATACTGGCATGTCATCCACCGTGCTTTGTTCATTCTAGCAGTGAGCAAGGAATCAAGCTCCTTCTTGTTCTCCGAAGTCCTGTGATTATATTCACTCACTTTTCTCTTTATGATGGGTGAATCCCATTCTTGGCCAACGATGACTCCTTCTGGATATTGCATCTCTGAAAAATGGCTTTCGGGTGCCATCTCTTCCTCCTCGATGACCACCTTCTTCTTTCCTTTTACTGCTGCTGTAGATGCCTTCTTCGGTGCCATTTTTACCTTGCAAATGTCTCCTCTTCAACTCTGCAACTTTGTGAATCAAACCCTAGCTCGATTCAATCATGCCCTAGGTGGAAACTTCATAACCTAACTCTTTTCTATCTCCCTGCTTCACTCAAACCCTTCACCACTGGGGACACAAGCTTCTTGTCACACAGATCTGGTTGTCACACTTGGTTTCACACCCTTCACACCTTAACTCGATCACTCAGCTCTTTGCACTTGGCTCTTTCTCTCAAATACTCTTAGTTGCAATGGTAAAAATGAATCCGCATCCCATCATTATATAATTTTTTCAAATTTTGATGCATTTATTGCTCCTTCACCTACCAAATATCCCCTCATTCATTGACCAAATCCATTCATTCCACATGGTACATCTTCACACCCAGCTATAACCTTCTAGCGTGCCTTCCTACCCTCTGGTCACAGACTTCTCTTCAGCACACGCTCTGCACCTGAGTACCTCATCACTGTACCTTCTCCTGGTAGCTATCATGGCCTCCACTTACCTCACATTATACTATTCTTTCATTCATCTCCATCCTTGGTCACTTTTGAGAAGTAATCTTCTTTTGACTTAAAGCACACCCGTAGCAGCTTATTCCTTTCACCTTTCAATTCCCACAGTCTTTTTCTTGGATAACTACAACCACCCCACACTAAAAGTATGTGCAGTCCTCTGCATAAAAATTCTTCATACAGTAATTAGCTTCATGCGCGCAAGCACACTTATTACACAAAAACAACAACTAAATTGACAAAGCATAGTGACAATGAAGGAAATACATTAAGGAAATACAAAATTGAAAACCTAAACTAAATGGCAATACTACCTTATTACAAACACCAAGAAGACTTATTTATAGTAGGGCTTCAGCCTACTCCCGTTAAAGTAACCGGGTAGCCGTATTCCATCAAGTGCTTCTAACTGGAGAAGCACCTGATTCAAGTATAGAAGTGATAACATACGGCCCCAACCAATGTACTTTGAGCTTGCCTGGATGGCGCAAGAACTTTGAGTCATAAAGAAGTACCAGTTGTCCAATCTCAAACTTCTTATCCCTTATGTTTCTGTCATGCCATGCCTTCTTCCTGGCCTTTTCCTGCTTCTGACTCCATCGTGCTATGGCTCGGTGCTCATCTAGTTGAATCATCTTTTCGATACACTCTTCTAAATCCTGTTCATCAGCTAGACCTCCAGCATGCGCAATGCGCAAAAGAAGGTAACATAAATTCTATAGGGAGAACAACTTCCACGCCAAACACCAACTGAAATGGTGTGGCTTTGTTCAATCTCTTGTAAGTTGTTCTATATGCCCAAAGAACAGCTGACACTTTGTCATCCCAATCCTTTCTTCCAACATCACAAATTTTTGTCAAAGTCTGGCTCAAAATCTTGTTGAAGGCCTCAGCAGTTCCGTTTTCCTGAGGATGATAAGGTGTAGTTTTATGGTGTGCAACCATAAACTCATCTAATAGGATCTTGATTGTCTCATTCAAAAAGTGTGTACCTCTATCACTTGTCAAGCTTAAGGGACATCCATATCTTGTAAGAACATTCTCCCATAGAAACCTAGCTGTTGTAGCTGTCCGTACAGTCCTTGGTAGGTGCTTGCTTCTACCCACCGTATGAGATAATCTATGTAAGTAATGATATAGCGTGATCCAGTCCTGCACGCAGCTGGTGAAATAGGTCCTACAAAATCAATGGCCCATTTCTCAAATGGTTCGGCACTAGTAATCAGTCTCAAAGGCATCTCATCTCTTTGCCCTGGTTTTCCTAGGCGCTGACAATGATCACACACCTTACAATATTCTTTACAGTCCTTATACAATGTCTCCCACCATAATCCAACAAGTAGGATCTTCTGGGCAGTCGCATCACCTGCATAATGGCCTCCTGCAATACCACCATGAGCTTCTTCCATGATATCCTTACGCTCATGCTCTAATACACAATGACGTAATACTTCATCTCTTCCTAGCTTGTAGAGGTCACCACTGATTAACATAAATGGTGCCACGCGTATAGCAAGCTACTTCTTTTCTAATGCTTTCATTCCTTCTGGTGCCATACCTATTCGTAGAAAGACAACAATGTCTTCTAATTCCATGGGCATGCATTGTAACCTATATAACTGTGCATCTGACATTGTTTCTTCAATTGTCTGTGCATCCTCTCCTGAATTGATTCTAGATAAATGATCTGGTCCAGAATTGCTTTTCCCTGGCTTCACCACAACTGTGAAGTCAAACTCTTGAAATAGGAGCACCCATCTGCATATGCACCCCTGTAAGATAGGCTTGTTTACCAAGTACTTCAATGCCATGTGATATGTATAAAACACAAATGGTGTTGCTAACAAGTACTGTCAAAACTTGTACAATGCATAGATCATTGACAAAGCTTCGCGCTCTGTAGTTGTATAATTCCATTCAACAGGAGTCAACTTCCTACTAGCAAAACAGATTGGATGATCTATAATACCTTCACCAGGTTGAGCTAACACAACACCAATGGCCATGCCAGAAGCATCCACATGCACATGAAATGGTTTATCCCATGAGGGAAAGCGCAGAATGGGCACGGTAGTAAGTTTCTCTTTTAATATCTCAAACGCACGTTGTTGCGGTTCTCCCCAATAAAATGTACCTTTCCCCTTCAGTAATTCTTCCAAGGGTGCAACAATTTTGGCATACCCTTTTATGAATTTTCTATAATATCCTGTATGACCTAAAAATCCACGCACCTCACTTTGACTGGTAGGCGCTTCCAGGCCTAAAATGACTGCAACCTTGGCTGGATCAACTAGCAAACCTTCCTTACAGATTATATGTCCTAACAGTATCCCAAATGGCGTAGAAAATATGCACTTCTTGATGTTCAAAGAGATACTCAATTGTCTGCATCATTCAAACATTAAGCGCAAATTGTCACAATGATCTTTCACAAGCCCATATACTATCCAATCATCTAGGTAGACCTGTAAGAAGTTGTGAATAAAATCTTTAAATGCCTGAACAACTATGCACGAGAATACAACAGGCACATTTTTCAATCCAAAGGGCATCACAGTATAGGAAAAACTACCCCATTCAGTCGTAAATGTTGTCTTTTCTTGATCCTCTCGAGCAATCCTAACCTGATGATACCCAGAAAATCCATCTGTGAAGGAATATATTTTGCTCCATGTAACTCCTAGTATTTCCTTAGTGAATGGCGTAGGGAATGGATCTATGATGCATGCAACATTCATCTCTCTGTAGTCCACACATATCCTAATCCTTCCTTCCTTCTTGATACTGATCACCATTGGGCTAACCCATTCTGACTCATCAAGGGGCTTGATAATTCTAGATTTCAACATTTTATCAATTTCTTCTTTTACCTTTTTGCGCAAATTAGGATTCATTATGTAAGGTATCTTTCTAATTGGCCATGCACCGTCCTTAAGTTTGATCTTAATTTCCCCAAGTGATTCATGCACGCCTTTAAGTTCATGATATCCTCAAGGGAATAAGTCCTGATAATTCTCGAGTAACTTGATGATATTTTCTACCTCCGAGTCTGACCAGTAGTCTCCAATTATGGCCTCCTTAGGCTCAGCCCACGAACCTATATTCACCTTCTTTGTCTTCATGGGTTCATGGTAGGTGCGTTTATCCTTGTTTACACTGTTGTTGGCAAGGGAATTTGTAAAGTGGAAAAACTTGTGGATTCCTTGCCAATGCTTTGGGAATCTAAGTCCCTGTACTTAATTGGTGCAAATACCGTATATGCATACGGGAGAAAATATGGATTTTTGTGGTGGCCTTTCGGCCGGGGATCCAATAGGGACACTCCACTGACCCTGTGTGTTGGCTAGATTTTCTGCATAGCATCAAACCTAGGAAGTCATGAGATAAATCTCCCTCATTTAACCGGTGAGGCTCCCATGTCAGATTTGTCAATAAAAATGTGTTATTATCTATCAGGGGTTTTACTTTAACCACTTAGTTCATGAACCATAACTAAGAAGTTCTGCAGCAAGTAAGCATCTGTTCAAGAAAGGAAAATTATAGAAGAAGGAAGTAAAGGAAATACAGAGAAGAAATGGGGAAGATGTGCATCCCAATTAGTAAATAGCAGAGCTAATTAGATGCACATAGAAGAAACTTAATAGATATGAACAAACATAATTATAAAACAAAGGCAGCGCTAGATCCAGATCTATAATAACACAAAGTTTACTAAGAGATCTAAGATTAAAAACGAGAAACAAAGTATACCGTGACAAAAAGTTCTCCAGAAACCTACTCCTTTGTATTCCTTTGCTCCAAGTTGCTCTCAGGGGTTCAACACAAAGTCTAGAACACAAAATTGCTGCTTACAAATTCTGATCGATCATTAACCCGAAGGTTCTTCCTCTACTTATAGAATGTAGAGGGGCAATTACAAGTTGGAAGCTTTAGTTGAACTGGCACATGTGGAAGTCAGAAAAGAAACAACTGGCAATCTCCCTCCTGGAATTCCTCTTTGCATGACATGTATGATTTGCAACTGAAAATAGAACCTTCTATTTTGCACGCCTGCCACATATCTCCAAGTAATTGACTTCTTCAAGTAATGACTTTTAAACCGATCACTTAAGTTGTATAATTTAATTGATCACTCAATTACTTTGTCGGAGGAAAGAAGAAGGAAGAGGAAATAAGAAGGAAGAGGAAAGATGACTTTGTCCTTTTTCATGTCTGCATGCAGCTGATTCAAACTGGATCTAGAAGCAGCTGGATCTGGAAACAAGCTGGAATTGCAAGCAGTTGGAATTGGAAGCAAGCTGGAATTTTGCCTTCGCATTGTCTTCTCTTTTATCCTTGAAGGTTTTGCAGTTCTTCTTTTGTACATGCATCAATGCAAGGTTGGCCGTAGATAACTCATCATCCTTATTTTTAATTGCATATGAGCAATTAAAAATTCTGGAAAGTACTCAGGGTGAATGAAAATTCAATGAAAGCTTCAACTGGAAGATGAGAGCACATGCACAAGATCTTCGAAGGAATTTTCCACGCACAGTCTTCTTCACGGGTTGCATTCGAAACAAGAGGATGAAGCCTTTGTGCCGGAAGCTTTTGCAACTATGAGATTTAGATCTGGATCTGCATATGGATTTGCATCTGCATGTGGATATGGATTTGCACCTGCATAACAAACTTTGGCAACTGGGCTATGGATGGAAAAGCTGCAACTCGAATAATTCCACTGCTTTTAATTTGCACGCATGAGTGAAGTTTCTCCTGCACGCATGAGTGAAGTCTTTCCTGCTCTGGATTTGTCTATCAATTCAGCAAGAGGTTCCGAGCCTAGATCCGTGTCTCCAATATCTGCAAATTTAGAAGTGATGCATGACTCCGTTGTGCTTTCTTTTTCATCTTTCTTCGCCATAGATTTGTCTATCTTCGTCTGAATAATTCTTTTTCTTCTTATTTAACTAGAATTCTTCAAAACTGGTGCAAATTTGGACAATTCTTCATATTCGGAGGGTATATGCAATGTATTGGACATTGATAAAAGCTCCTTTTTTTTTGAAAAACACCTATAATGAATTATTTAGCACCTGTAACACTTATGCAAACAATTATGCAGACAAAGATCACCCTCCTTCAAAGCATGCACCAAATTTGGAAGCTTTTAGCCTTGTTGCCACCTTGCCTGAGCAAAATCCTTCTTCAAATGCCTTGTTTCCACCTTGCCTGAGCAAAATCCTTCTTCAAATGCCTTGTTTCCACCTTGCATGCAATTCTTTACCAGTGAATTAAATAATTCACCCATATGGCTGCCCATGCTTATATAACCCTCACAATTCTATAATTAATAATTGCCCTAACAATTAAAGGCAATTAATTAATTAAAAATCAAGCTCTTCTCTTTTAAATATAGCATGTTGAAGGACAACATCCAATCAATTAAATTAATTCAATTTAATCATCCACACTTCACTTCACTTAAACTTCAGTGTGCTTTGACCATAGCCACTGAAAATAGGAATTAATATAATCATTTAATACTTTAAAAAGTATTAATTCCTTCTCAAAAGGGGCTGCATTAAATAAATTAAATTTATTTAATTTTAGAATTCTATTTTTAAATTCCTTATGTCCACTTCCCCTTTGTTGACTTTTCCACAAGCCTGGGTGCCAAAATTGGGTGAGTAAATATTAACAAATATTTATTTAATGCATTATTATTCACCAAAGGTGGGTCGCACTTTTTTGCATAATAGAATTCTATTTTTAAGAATTTCTGACAATGGGATTTTTTACCCTGCAAGGCAGGCACTGAAATCCCATGATCCACTTAAGTGATTTGACTTTGACAATGGGATTATTTACCTTGCAAGGCAGGCACTAAAATCCCATGATTTCACTTAAGTCACTTTCCTTTTATTTCACCACGGGAATTTTTACCCTGCAAGGCAGGCAATAAATTCCCGCCTGCCTGCAACCTCTAACTTTCCCACTGCAGCTTAAGTGAATTTTATATCACGGGAAAAAGTACCCTGCTAAGGCAGGCACAAAAATCCCACCATGCCTGCGGCTTCTATTTTTACCACTGCAGCATAAGTGAATTTTCTATCACGGGAAAAAGTACCCTGCAAGGCAGGCAATAAAATCCCACCATGTCTACGGCTTCTATTTTTCCCATTGCAGCTTAAATCCTTTGTTTTCCAAAAATGCGCCCATCCCCGCAGGGGCTTTTCCGTGCACGACTTCGTTTTTTCTCAGTGATCCAGACCTCCGATGGCGACTTCCTCCGGGCATAATGTGCGTATATGTTTTCTAGCTGCTCCAGGCCAAAAATCGGGCTTACCCGGCAAAGGAATTGTTCCAGAGAAATTTCACAGAAAACGAAACGGGACAACACAAAAACATGAAAAATTGCCAAAAGTCACAAATAAAGCCCAAAACTCATTCCTTGTTAAAACCCTTCTGGCACATAGGAATAATGACATATTCGCAGATACTTGTAAGAGAGAACTTTGTCTGAAAGTGGGAAAGGGAGTGAGAAAAGAGGTAGGAGAACTAATGTTGCAGGTAGGAAATCAGATTCCTACACACACTAGTTAGAAAATTCATCACATGCATTCATGGGAAGAAACAACCCTGCAAATGGCAACAAGATGAGATAAGATTGCGAACTCAAAGTTTCTAAAATCTCCTCATCAAAGAGGCTACAAAATCCTTCTTCTTGTATTGATGCTTAATCAGAAGTTGTACATAGTGGAGAAATGGAGGAAATTGAGAAAAGGGGGGGAAATGGAAGAAAAATGGCTATCTCCTTTGTTTTCTCTAAGTACAATGCACTCGTGAGTTTACAAGATCAATCGCCAACCCTCGACAATGGCATGAAGAAGCCATTAAATCTCCTCCAAGAAACGGTTACAACTTCTTCTTTGTTAGCAAGAAACGGTTTACAATTTCTTTTCAATCATTTGCGTCCGTTCGATTCTTGATTCATGAAGAAATGCCAATGGTGGAAAAACCAGACTTTTCATAATGCAGCCATTACATTCATTTTGTAACTTTGAATTTGAACCATTTATCTTGCCTTCAAAACTTTAAACCAGAGTCGTCCACGTGGGAGAAATTTATTGGAGCGGGCGTGGAGGATGCCTTTTGCATTTTATGCCTTTGTAGAAAATTGGCATTTTTTGACATTTTGGTCCACCCTTCTGCCTCTCCGCCATAGGCCTGACATGTGGCTTTATTTGAGTGGTGAAGGAATCACGGCTCACTTTTTTCAATTTTAACCTTTTTTAGAAAAATGCTCAAAACTTCAAAGTTCTCCGCCGCTCCGCTCTCCCGCTTTGACTTTTCAACGGCGGGCCCGAGACCTTGGTGGAGCCACAGAGCATTCTAGAACTTTTACTTCACTTTTGGAAATTTGGTTAAATTTCCAAAAGTGCCTTTTTTGACTTTTCAATGGCGGGCTTCACCTTTGATTTCCAAAATTTTCCCCTGATGGGGCTGCCACTTTTTAAATTTTTTCTTTGACTTTTCAAATCCCCCCGACGGGCTTCCCCTTTGACTCCTTTGACTGCGGGCTCAAGATTTGACTTTTTTCTTTAAGCCTGATCGGGGCTGCGGGTCACTTTTTAACTTTTCACCTTTTTTACAAAGAGGCTCAAAATCTCAAATCCCCCCGATGGTCCGCCTCCCTGCTTTGACTCCTTTGACTGTGGGCTCAAGATTTGACTTTTTTCTTTAAGCCTGATCGGGGCTGCGGGTCACTTTTTAACTTTTCACCTTTTTTACAAAGAGGCTCAAAAACACAAATTTCTCCACCGACCCACTTCCAATTAGGTATGTCCATGTACCCATGGATGATGGGGCCAAAATTTGATGGGGAAGAAAATGCCCATCATTCCCGACTGTGGGAAAAAATGCAGAGAAGAAGAAAACTCCACCATTTCACGCCTGATTTTCAAATTTCTTTCACGAGCCAAGGAATTGAAAACAATACAAGGTTTGACAATCCAGGGGCATAGAAAGATTGACAATTTCATTCAAATGAGGACAACAATAAAATTTTCACGCGTCTAGACAGGAAAATGAAAAATTTATCAAAACAAGCAGACTGGGGATTTGAAACAACTCTAGGGCATGGATTTTTCTATCTCTTCAAACTTTCAACTTGGCTTAAATACTTTAGGAGGGCGAGAGCTCAAAATTTCAAATTTAACTTGGAAAATGAAAAGTGGTTTTCGGGGGACAACAACTGGCTCTAGCTTGGGGACATGGCATGGACTGAGCATGGCGAAGACGTGGTATGAGGATCCAGAATCTCAATTTTTAAACCATATAACGTTGACCAGTGCCTTATCCATTGGGCCTTGCAGAGTCATGTACAATTCTGAGAAAGAAAGATCAGAAGAAGGAAACACACAAGCACACAAAAGGAAGGAAACACACGACACACAATAGAAGGGGAAACAAAACCACACAACGGAAAGGGAAACACACCAAGAAATCACCTATGGTACAAGGAGGGGGACAACCCACTTTCACTGATGATACAGTTTCAAGTATTTCCCACTTCGAGGCAATTCCAATGGCGTTCCATCCAAGTATGAGAGGAGAAAAACATTCTCACCACAAGCTCCATGAATTTGGAATGGGCCGAGCCATAATGAATCAAACTTTCCATGGCTGCCCTTTGGTTCTCTTCTCTTGTCCCATAGCAGGACAAAGTCTCCAACCTTGAATTCTCTTGCCTTAGCCCTCTTGTCAAAGATCTTCTTCACTTTCAATTGGTGTTCTTTGATTCGATCCACCACCTGGAATCTATTTTCTTCCAGCTTCTCCAGAAATAGGATCCTTTTGTCTAAGGAATCTTTGTATTGACCATCTTCTATTTCCTGTAGCAACTTAAGAGCTGGCATCTCAATTGTGAGGGGAATCTCTGCTTCAACTCCATACAACAGTTGGAATGGAGACATACCTATCACCTTCTTGGGAGTGATCCTATCTACCCACAATGCATCGTACAACCTTTTGTGCCAATTCCTTTGATTCTCATCTACAAGCTTGCAGACAATGGTCACAATGTTCTTGTTGCTTGATTTGGCCTGTCCATTTCCTTGTGGATAGTAGTCAGAAGAATGAGCTAGGGAGATTCCATAGCTATAGAAAAACTCGGTCAGCTCTCTTGAAGAGAAATAGGTAGCATTATCTGCTACAATCTTCTGTGGCACTCCAAAATGGACTATGATATTCTCCTTGATGAAGTTGCATACTGTTTCAGTGTTGGCTTGTTTGGCCGGAACGACTTCCACCCATTTGGTGAAGTAGTTTGTTGCTGTGAGTACATAGGTGTGCCCCACACTTGAGTGAGGGTTTAGAACACCAATGAAGTCCAGCCCCCACTGTTGAAATGGTTCTTCAATAACCACAGGCCTGAGTGGTAATGCAGCGAGTCGTGGTCTTCCAATGAACTGTTGGCATGCTTTGCATTTAGAAACCCAATCTCGAGTATCTGCAAAGATGGTGGGCCAATAATACCTTCCTCAGAGGATCTTGTGTGCAGTGACCATTGCTGAAAAATGTCCACCACATGCTTGGTCATGGTATGCTATAAGAAACTTTTCTTGTTGCTCTTTATCTACGCACCTGAGGAAACAACCATCCAGGCCTCTTTTGTAAAGTGCATGATTCCAGATCACAAACCTGGCTGCCTTCAGCTTGAGTGTTCTTCTTTGTTTGTAATCAAGATGAGGAGGGAATTCTCCATAAGTCAAGTAGTAGGCAATATCAGCGTACCACTCATCGGTAGTGGTGACAAAGAGAACCAGTGGGTTGTCTTCTGAACAAGTTGAGCAAGTACATGTTTCTTCACCATGTTGAACTTTGAGAGTTTCATCTTCAGCAATCAACTTGCACAAGCCATTTCCCCTTACCAGATTGGAGGGTTGAATCTCCAAGTCATATTCTTGAGTCTTTGCAATCCAATTTCCTCTTTTAGCTCCGGGATCCTGCTGTGTCAAGATGGACTTGATTGCACTGCCAGGGACCATCACCACTGTATGAGAATTGAGAATGTAAAACCTGAAATTTTTTACAGCCTTGACCACTGCATAGGCATGCTTCTCCAATTGGTTGTACTTTAGCTCATGCTTCTTCAAAGGACAACTCATGAAAGCAATAGGTGCTTCAACATCTTCATCATTTTTCTGAACAAGAACAACAGAGAGTGTATGCTCTGATGCATAACAATACATGATGAACTCTTTGTTAAAATCTGGAGACACAGGGTTGGAGCCTTGGCAATGGATTTCTTGATCTCTTCAAATGTTTCCTTCCCTTCATTGTTCCATTTGAAACTTGCTTGAGGTTTCATCATGGAAGTGATGTGCTTTGTCAATTCAGCAAACTCAGGCACAAAACGACGAAGAAAATTTACCTTTCCAAAGAATGAATGAACTCCCTTCTTGCTTGTGGGTAGGGATAATGCTTGAATGGCTCTAATCCTCTCAGGATCAATGTGTGCTCCATGTTTGTTCACAATGTGCCCCAATAACTTGCCTTTTGTGACTCCAAAAATGCACTTTTTTGGATTTAGTGATATGCCATGTTTCCTACACCTTGCAAGTACCTGTTCCAAGTGATAGATATGATCTCCCCTCTTCTTTGAAAATACTGTGAGATCATCAAGATATATGAAAATGCAATGCTTCAGATCTTTAAAGGCCAAATCCATCACCCTTTGGAATGTAGCTCCTGCATTGATTAGGCCAAAAGGCATTCTGCTGTAGGCAAAAGTGCCCCAAGGTGTTGTAAAGGTTGTCTTGGTGCGGTCTTCCTCTGCCACTTTGATTTGATTGTATCCTGAGAATCCATCAAGTAATGAAAGCATTTCAGATCTGGTGACTTCTTGCAGGATATGGTCCATGATAGGAAGAGGATAATTGTCCTTGAGTGATGCCTGGTTCAGGTTGTGAAAATCTACACATATCCTTATTTCACCATTCTTCTTCCGCACTGGCACAATGTTAGCCACCCACATTGAATGGTGGATGGGAAAGATGATCCTTGCGTTAAGCATCTTCATTACCTCCTCCTTGATGGTATCAACAATCTTTGGGTTGTACGGCCTTTGTTTCTACCTGAAGGGCTTAACACCCTGCTTCAAAGGAATTGAGTGATGCATTTCTTTTGGCTGGAAGGATTTGAGTTCATCATAAGAGTAGGCCAAGACATCTGAGTATTTCTTGAGTAAAGCAACAAACCTTCTTTTTTCTTCAGGTGAGTAACATTTTCCAATATTGACCATCCTTGGCTCCTCCGGGGTACCAATGTTTTCTTTATCAAAATCAGCTGGGCACCGAGAAGATTGCTTTTCTTTCTCTTGAATGAATCTGTCATGTTTGTCAAAGAGGTCTTCTAAAGAGACTAGGCCTTTGGGAATTTTGTTCCCTTTCAATTTGATTACTCCCTCATCATCAATCCCTTCAATTCCTTCTTTCTCTTCTTTGGGGACTGCTTCTCGGTGTGGATTTTCACCTCCTTCAAAGAAGAGATTATTGAAATTATCCCTTTGCTCCAAAAAGGATAGAATTTGGTTATCATCATTGAAGACTTGCCAATGATTTGCATTGTCTGGTACACTAGGCCAGAATACCATTTCAATGGTCACTTTGTCTTTACCAAAAGAAGGATGAGGTGTCACTAGGGAAGCTGACACTGCAAGAGAATCAACCTTTTCATTCTGTTCCCTTGGAATAGCTTCAATGGAAAATGCATCAAAAGATTCAATGCAATCCCACACTCTGTTTCTGTAATGCCTGAGCCTTGGATTTTTCACCTGATATTGTTGGTGGACCTACTTTACCACAATCTCTGCATCACCTTTGCATCTCAGCTTCTTGATTCCCATGTCCTCTGTTGCATTCATGCCTAAGAGCAATGCTTCATACTCTGCAGTATTGTTTGTATTATCAAATTGCAGCTTGTAGGCAAAAGGGTACACCTCATTGGAAGGAGAGTACAATACTACACCAGCTCCTGAACCTGCTCTGGAATGACTACCATCAAATTCCATTGTCCAAATTTGATCTTCCTCTTCCTCCATGAGAAGTGGCAAGTTCTCCTCTTTTTCTGATGTGAGGAAGTAGTTTCCTAGCCCACAATCTTGAAAGAGAATGTTTGCTTTCGGATCATCAGACTTTCATACTGTGAACTTCATTTTTCTTACTGGTAGCAACTTCTTCATCTCACCTTTTACTGGGATAGTTGTAGATGACCAATCCATTTTTATTTCTCCACCTAGGTCTCTGCAAAAACTTCTACTCAAAAGCATACCAAAAGATGTTGGGATGTCTGCTACCAGTATGGTCAAGAGCACCTTCTTGTCTGGAAAATCAGCTAGTGCCACCTGTGCATCCTTGATTCTTCCTACCAATGGAACTTGTTTGGATTCCATTGAGTAGCATGTGCCATTTACCCAGGTCAAAGTGAGGCCTAGAGCATTTGTAACTTTGGCTGGCATCACATTGTCTGAGGCTCCAGAATCTATGATACAATTATTTAGCTGGAAGCCTTTAATGAGGAGTGATAGGTAGAAAGGTTCAACTCTGTTGATGTTGGAGGCACTGAGGGCTAGCATGTTTTGGGAAGGTGGTGTGGATGGTGTGGGGAGTAAGCCTTTAGAATTTGGACTTGAAGAGATAGGGTTACCACCACGAACTGTATTGATGAATCTGTCAAACTGGGCAGGGTGTGTTTGTAGGTATTCTATTTCTGAGAGCTGGACTTTGGTTTTGCTTGCATGTTCCACAAAGTCAAATGGGGCAATGGTGGGTGAGGAAGAGGCTCCTAAAATGGAGGAAGATCTACATGGTAGAGACTTTTCTACTTTTGGTGTTGGGTTCTCTTTTTCAGATGTAACAATTGGCTTGGAAGGGGGTGAGGGTGTAGCCTTTGACTGAACTTTAGATGTTTTTGTAGGACCAACATTTAGAAGAGAATTATTCTTAGCAACTTTTGAGCTGGAAGAAGAATCAAATGACTTACTTGGTATAGTAGCATGCTCTTTGGCAACCAGTGAGTCTAGTTTTTCTTTGGCTGATTCCATGGAAGGTGGTAATGGTGATCCTCTATTGATGATTTTATTCTGTGTAACCTCTGGAGGACAATCTTCTTTATTCTTCTTCTTATCCTTTGCTGCAACTGTTGGGGCTGAAATCCCTTTCTTAGATTGAGCACGAGTGAAAACAACACATGAGAAACTTGGAACTTCTTCATCACCTTCATATTCATCATCAACATACTCAATCAGGCCATTGTGCATATCAACTTCCTTAATATCAAGATAGTTTTCATAATCTTCCATGTTTTCTTTCAGTTTCATCAATTTCTGCTTCCTCCTCTAGGCTCTTTGGTGTCACAGATGGCATTGACTGGTGGTGCTTCAAGAGCAAGCTGACGAGGAGGTGGAGCAATCCTTGGCCTATCTGGAGGGTTTGGTCTCCTTGAAGCATTCCGCATTGTGATCTGAGATAGCTGCTTCTTCAAGGCAACCAAGTCATTTGCCATTTTTTGGAACATCAGATCTGTGGTGACAGAGTTTGAATTCTGACCCTTTTGTTTCCCATTGGGGCCTTTCACCTTTCCAGAAAGGATTAGATCATCATCAGTTTCTATTGCAAAGTCCTGGGCTTGCCTCAATGTTCTTGGTTGGGCTCTTCTGAGGAAGAAACCTACTTCTGATGGTAGAGCACTGATGAAAAACCTCTTCAAATTATTTTTGGGAGGCACCACATCTTCAGGGATCCTTCTTATCACTCTATCATATCTTGCTACAAAGTCCCTCATTGACTCAGAGGTTTCTTTCTTCATTTGTACCAATTGGACCAAAAGATCCTGACAATCTTCCGTGGTCTTGAACCTATGTTTGAATGCACTTCTTATATCTTCCCAACAGGTGACAGACCTCGGGGGTAGCATGTAGAACCATTCGACAACCTTTTCTTGAAGTGACTCCACAAAGAGTTAGACTGACACATCTTCTTCCTCAACACCTAACACACTGCAAGTAGTGATAAATGCTGCTACATGCTCTTCAAGGAGTTGAGAACCATCCCCTCTGAATTTTGGGAAGTTTTTTCTCGAGCCTCTCGGTAGCTCATGGAGTGGTTGAGCAAGAGCCAGTGGACCGGTGTTTCCTCCCCATGGTACATTAGGCCTACGGGCTTCACGATCCCATTCAAGCTCATGATCCTGATCCCCCATTCTATTTCTATTTCTATCTTCCAACCTTGCTAAGGCTGCGGCTTCTGCTGCTGTTCTTTCATCTGCCTCAGCTTGAAGTCTCTCGATTTCTTCGAGTTGAGCTCTTATTTCTTCGTCGGCTCTCACCTCTCTTTCTCTAGCTTCTTCTTCGGTCTTCACGTCAGTGAAGTCTACAAGGTTCTCATTTATGTATGAAAATTCACCATCCAAAGGATTGGCAACACTCAGGTTCCCAACGTGACCAGTTGCTTGAAAAGGAAGCCTCTGGATTCTGAGTAGCTCTTGTCTCCTTTGAAGTTCCTCAAAAATGGGATCAGTTTTTCCTCCTTGTCTCTATTGCCAGGTGAATCTTCTATCCACCAGCTTGAAAATCTATGCTCTTCTTTGCGGTGCTGGGATTTGTCTTTGCCTCTCCAATTCAGCAGCGCGTTCTTCTTCAAGGTCCAGAATTCTCGTGGCAATGAAGTAGTGATTGGCACTTTGTCTATTATGCCAGATAGCTTCCCTCAAATCTGAAGCAACGTCTTCTTGGATGTGGAAGAGAAATTCAGGTCTTTCAATAGGAGGGCTTCCTGGAATAGCCATGATTTGAATCCATGTGGCTCATATAGCCATTCAAATTCCAGAAATTTTTCTCTTTTTTGAATTTTGAATTTTTTGACCTTGCGGTCACATTCAGGTGTAGATGCTGCTAAATCTGCCCCATGGTGGGTGCCAAAAACTGTTGGCGAGGGAATTTTTCAGGTGGAAAAATTTGTGGATTCCTTGCCAATGCTCTGGGAATCTAAGTCCCTCTACTTAACCGGTGCAGCTACCGTATATGCATGCGTGAGAAAATGTGGATTTCTGTGGTGGCCTTTCGGTCGGGGATCCAACAGGGGCACTCCACTGACCCTGCGAAAATCTTGTAGATACTTGCAAGAGAGAAATTTTCTATGAAGTGGGAAAGGGAGTGAGAAAAGAGGTAGGAGAACTAATGTTGCAGGTAGGAAATCAGATTCCTGCACACACTAGTTAGAAAATTCATCACATGCATTCATGGGAAGAAACAACCCTGCAAATGGCAACAAGATGAGATAAGATTGCAAACTCAAAGTTTCTAAAATCTCCTCATCAAAGAGGCTACAAAATCCTTCTTCTTGTATTGATGCTTAATCAGAAGTTGTACATAGTGGAGAAATGGAGGAAATTGAGAAAAGGGGGGGAAATGGAAGAAAAATGGCTATCTCCTTTGTTTTCTCTAAGTACAATGCACTCGTGAGTTTACAAGATCAATCGCCAAGCCCTCGACAATGGCATGAAGAAGCCATTAAATCTCCTCCAATAAACGGTTACAACTTCTTCTTTGTTAGCAAGAAATGGTTTACAATTTCTTTTCAATCATTTGCGTCCGTTCAGATTCTTGATTCGCGAAGAAACCCAATGGCAGAAAAACCAGACTTTTCATAATGCAGCCGTTACATTCATTTTGTAACTTTGAATTTGAACTGTTTATCTTGCCTTCGAAACTTTAAACCAGAGCCATCCACGTGGGAGAAATTTATTGGAGCGGGCATGGAGGATGCCTTTTGCATTTTATGCCTTTGTAGAAAATTGGCATTTTTTGACATTTTGGTCCGCCCTTCCACCTCTCCACCATAGGCCTGACACGTGGCTTTATTTGAGTGGAAAGGAATCATGGCTCACTTTTTTCAATTTTAACCTTTTTTAGAAAAATGCTCAAAACTTCAAAGTTCTCCGCCGCTCCGCTCTCCCGCTTTGACTTTTCAACGGCGGGCCCGAGACCTTGGTGGAGCCGCAAAGCATTCTAGAACTTTTACTTCACTTTTGGAAATTTGGTTAAATTTCCAAAAGTGCCCCGATGGCCCGCTCATCCACTTTGACTTTTCAATGGCGGGCTTCACCTTTGACTTTTCCCTGCGGGCTTCACCTTTGAATTTTTCCCTGATTAAGCCTGATCGATACTTTTTAATTTTTCCTTTTTTAAAAGAGGCTCAAAATATCAAATCCCCCTGGACTCCTTTGACTGCACTCAAGATTTGACTTTTTTCTTTAAGCCTGATTTTTTTTACCCTTTTTTACAAAGAGGCTCAAAATCTCAAATCCCCCTGATGGTCCGCCTCCCTGCTTTGACTCCTTTGACTGCGGGCTCAAGATTTGACTTTTTTCTTTAAGCCTGATCGGGGCTGCGGGTCACTTTTTAACTTTTCACCTTTTTTACAAAGAGGCTCAAAAACACAAATTTCTCCACCGACCCACTTCCAATTAGGTATGTCCATGTACCCATGGATGATGGGGCCAAAATTTGATGGGGAAGAAAATGCCCATCGTTCCCGACTGTGGGAAAAAATGCAGAGAAGAAGAAAACTCCACCATTTCGTGCCCGATTTTCAAATTTCTTTCGTGAGCCAAGGAATTGAAAACAATACAAGGTTTGATGATCCAGGGGCATAGAAAGATTGACAATTTCATTCAAATGAGGACAACAATAAAATTTTCACGCGTCTAGACAGGAAAACAAAAATTTATCAAAACAAGCAGACTGGGGATTTGAAACAACTCTAGGGCATGGATTTTTCTATCTCTTCAAACTTTCAACTTGGCTTAAATACTTTAGGAGGGTGAGAGCTCAAAATTTCAAATTTAATGTTCAAGTAGTAAGGAGTCCATTTCTTCTTCCTTTTCAAAACATGCTCCAAACTCTGCCTCATCGAACAATTCCTGAATATGCTCTTTTTCTTTTGCACTATCTCCCATAGTTAAGCGCTTGACAAATTTGAACACCTCATCTACCGGAGGTTTAGTCGATAAGTAATCGAAAGTTTGGATCATTCCTGTAGTCAAATCTTTCCAGTTCCTAGCTTCTCAACGTAGTTACACATATACATACCAAGCGCGTGTGCATCCTTGTAGTGTAGAATACAATCTATGCACCCAAAGTGAAGGTGGTAATGCTTCCTGTCCTACTATCCAGAGTCTCTCACACTATTGAATGTCATGCTGAATAGGTTGATCACCGTGATAAGTGCAGATCTATATAGGTGCATTGTTCCTTATAAACCTAGTAGAGAAAGCTATTCCAGTCTCTTCCTAGTGTATAAGACTATCTCTATGGACTACCCACCAGTGCATTTCTGTCCTGCATAGTGTATATACTAACATATCTCTCCTTTTAATTTGATCTGTCCACTGTGTTTCCATGGCCTTCAGAAAGGTAGGAAAATATTTCGTCCATGTATACCAAGGTACTGTGCTACCTATCCGTCGAATTGAAAAAATTCCATTCTTGTGCGCAACCACACATTTCACCTCGCGTCCTACTAATTCATATGTACCATGAGCCCAATTTTCACAAGAAATACTCATAGTATCACTAATAGAATGAGAATCCTCCCACTGTAGGATGCCTTCTTTTGATGGCTCATTGACCTCTGGGTCCTGAATAACACATACATAGACTCTGTTTAAATCCTCCTCACTTAGAGGTTCAACATATGGTGTAGAATTCCCATCTGTCAAAGGTATCACAACCCTTTCCTCCTTGTTTTTGAAGTTGATATACCCCTTATTGAATCTCAAGTCAGCATTATTCACATAACACCAAGGGCATCCAAGCAGGGCTGGAAAATTGTCTGCTTCTATAAGTGCTAATACCTCAAAATCCCCAGTGAACTTGGCCCCTTGTATAGTTATAGATGCATATTTCAAAACTCCTATGGGAGTGGCCTTAGTTCGGGTTTGCCATAAATAACACATTAGATGATGGTTGCAATGGAGGCCTCCCCATTTTTACCCATGCATATAATGTAAGCACATTTACTTCTGCACCTGTATCGATCAATATGTTGCTCAACAACCACCCATCCATGAAAAAATTTAGAGTAATTTCTTTATCATAGTCAATGCTATTAGGGGGAATATTTGCATGCAGAATATACCATCCGGTCTCAAGACTTGCACGTGCGGAGTGTTCCCTTTTAACCAACTTCCTAATAGTGGAATAATGTTCTCCTGGTGCAACATCTTGCACACCTCTCACAGATCATCGATATCAGTTTGGACTGTCTCTGATGCTTTCTTTTGCTCCTTTAGGTACTATATCTCACCCTAAAGATTCCTTAGCACTTCCATGGTATCCTGGTAAACTTCCTTCTGATGAGCAGGATCTGGGTACCTCGCATGCAAAACCTCCTCCTTGGTGATCATAGGCTTCTGGTGCAATGCGTCTCTCACATGCATGCTGCTTCAGCTGCATGTAGTAATCTTCACTGTCAATTCCTCAGGTCCTTCTGCTATCTTGGGAATCCACTGATCTTCTACCATGCGCTAGATTCTAACCATCCCAACGCCTTTGTTTTCTTGCTTATGCTACTTACTCAGATGCTCATATAAGTCCAGGCACTCTTCATAGCTATGGTTCTTCCCATAGAAAGAACATGCAATATTTTGAGGAAATTCACACCTATAGTGGTCAGGAGATCCACACATATAACATGTTCCATGAGGGAACTCTCCTCTTCCTCCACCATGGCCTCGTCCTCCATATCCACCATGATATCCACGTCCCCTTCCACGACCTCCTTCAAAACACCCCTCATTCCTGTCATAGCATGTTTGATTATGATCCCGATCCTGGTGCTCATTCTTACCCTTAGAACTATCTGTTATACTTGTCTGTCATACCCCAAGGTCTATAGCATCTTGGATCTGACCAATCAGCCGAAAATCCTCAGTATCATGGGTCGTGGACCTGTAAAATTTTGCAAAAGAAAGATACATTCTTCCTTATCGCGCACTGTAACAAAGGACAATGACTAGCATCATGATTCAAATGAAAATTTTCACAGTCCAATAGTAATGAGCATACAGATCTGTGAGGGAAACTATCCTTGGTGTGACCTTCCACTTCACAATTTGTACACCAAATTCCTGAGCGCGTTTCATGGGCTGAATTTGCTGATAGCTTCTCTAACTACTTTGTCATAGCTGCAATCTGTGCCTCTAGGAATGGACTAACACCAGTGTCAATGCTCCCAACTGCCTCAGCACGCAAAGCTACTTCCAGTGCTTCACACGGATCAGTGTATGTCTTATGTGACAACGCCCTTCTAAAAGGTGTAATCAATCCTCCAACGAACCACTGTGCATGCTGGCTAGCATGAATATCATAAGATAGCTTAGATAGAAGTGTCTTAAAATGAGCATCATACTCATGTACACTCTTAGTAGTGCCTTGCTTGATATCCTTGAGCACACTTATACTCTTCTTCTCAAACTCAGGGATATGGAACTCTTTTAAGAAAGCATCTCTCAATGCTGCATAATCCACACAAGTTTGATCAGGGTCAAACTTCCTATACCAGCTATGTGTGCACCCCTGCAATGTAGTGGTGAATTGACTTGTCTTTCACTCAGTAGCTATGATCCCTTTAGCGTGCCACAAGATTTCACACATATGCACATGTTTGGTAGCATCCTCTATACCTCTATACTTTGGGAGATGAAGAGACATCTCCATATAGATATTTTGTGGTTGTTGTGGACCTTGACCACCTGATCTGGAACCTCCTATGTTCCCTCTACCTCCAGAACCACCAGATCCACCAGAACTAGAACCACCTATACCTCCTGATCCACCACCTGTAGTTGGAATAGGGCCTATAGATGTACTCCCCTGTGCTTCGACAATAGTACTATACTGTACCCCTACAGTCTGTGAGGTAGTTCCACTTCCAGAGGTGAATCCAACATTCTATGTGCTCACATTCTATGTGGATGATGCACCTAAGAATGCTCCTCCAAATGACATTGAAGCCATCTGTCCTACCATTGATGTACTTGATCCCTGACTTACTCCTACTCTCCTACTTCCCAAGTTAGTTTGTTGGTTACTTGTCGTACTAGATACTGAAAAACCAAGCGCAAAGGCTAGGTCACTAGGTGGATTAAGATGCGCGCCTGCAGTCCAAGTAGTCTCTACTAGGCACACTTTCATGTGAGGCCAAGGGGGGGTCTCTATCATGCTTTCCAAGATGGGGGAGTTCCTGATGCTCTGGCTCCACGTCTTCTATGTGAGCTATAAATCCTTCACAAGCCATCTCTCTCCTCCATGCCATACTCTCTGCAACGGAATGTTGCTTCTCTATCTCCCTCTCGCATGCCTCATTATACTTAAGCCACATTTCCTCTCTCTGTTTCTCTGCTGCTAGGTCTGCCATCTTAAACCAAACCTGTTCCTACCTCTGAGCATGGCAAAGTTTATTTAGCCATCAGTTTACTCTCCAGGTTCAAATTTACCATTAAGATCTTGATCGCCAGTGGAATACCTTGCAAATATGTTCCTCTTGGATACCACAAAAAATGGAATTCAGCTACCTCTGGGAAAGAGTACGTCAAAATTGAATATTCCAGAATATAACTATTTAGAACACCATGAAACCACATATCCACCATGCGAGTCCAGATCAGATCAACATCATAGAGGGCCTGAAATTCTTCCTGTGTCTAGACAAGTGCGCGATACCTCCAATTCCACTGAGATGCATAAGCAGTAAGCCACTCGTATAGTTCTACTAGAAAGATAGTGAAAAATCTCTCATATAAGCTATCATACAGGTTCTATTCTACCCAAGTGTGTGCGTTAAACTCAGATCCACTGCTGAACCATCATGCATATTCTTCCTCCAGATCATGTATCCATTCCTCAATACTTGCTAGAGTTAACCGGTACGTCTTCATCGCGAACCATCCTGAAAACAACTGAAAAAGAGGTCCCGGCAATGGAACCAATGATGCAACCTAGAATTTACCAGATAACACCCTAGTCACACTGACACATCACTCAGCCTAGACTGAGCACTCACCCGAAGCATGCAAAGGTACCAGGTCCCTCTTTAGGGTTGCTGTAATAGGATGTTAACATGATGAAGGAAGAAACATATAGATTCATAACTAATCCATCATTCTACAATGCATGCTACCCTCATATCTATGAAAGAACAAGCTTAAACAATAATCATGATTGAATTAATAACATGCACTATTCAACTACACACAAGAATGACACTTAGATTTAGCCAATATCTTCCATCTATTAATAAGTACAGAATCTCCTTACAAAATTATCAATCTATACCAATGCGCGTATGGAACTGATACAATGATTCAGTCATATGCATATATTCTCTGTTACACATACATACATCTCTCACATTCATACAAATCTCTCTTCTCTTCTACTATGTACATAACATCACATATATATAGGGTGGGGACTTTCCCTTCACCGCTTATCTATTCCAGAAATAGGCCGCATGCTATTGATAGCCACACACCATTTACAATCATAGCCACACATGCAAGTGTGCTATCTATAGTCCTCTTATAGTTAACTGAAGTGTCAATTCTATTCTCAGCTTGTCTCCATGCATAAACACTTTGAACTGACTTCTCCAAAGATAGAACAATGCATGGCGCACATGTCTCTACATCGTTGGTGTGTTTCGCACTCCATCTTCCAAAAATAGGTCTTCATGCTCAACATCGGCTAAGTCCTAAAATCTGAACTTGCCTTCCACGTGCGATTCCTTCCTATCCTTCCGCGCCCTTGGTTCTGGGCCTCCTATCCCACGTAGACTCCTTGTGTGATCTTATGTCAAGTATTCTCTGATCAACATGTAGAGATAGAGTTTGGAAAGTATTTTTCTAGAGAAGACACTAGTATGTCATGTTGGGAATTTTATTTAGCTTTAAGAACTACCACCATTGAAACTAACAAAAACATGAAAATTAGTATCTTTTGAGTGGTCACTGAAAGGTATGAGTGCATTTAAAACCCTAGAGGCATTGACTCCACCGAGCCCATAAAAATGGAATACCAATTTATTAGTGGGAGTTCGAAAGCTAGTTGAATATTTGGAGGTGCATTGGCTGAGTCTCTGAACGGACTGGGTTCTACCTTCTCCTTGTCCTTGGCTGAGTCCTAAGCTGCAAGTAGTCAAAATGGATTCTTCTCTTGCTCCTACTTGACCTTGTCTAAATCCTTGCGTCTATAAGAAATCAAAACTTTCTTACATGAAACCAACACCATAAAAGTAACGTGCCATTCACTATTACTGTTGCATTGATTGGTCGATCCCTGTCCAAAGCCGAGCCATGATAATCAGGTAAGAAAAAAACCCAGCCAAGCCATTTCCATAATGTAACACAGAAAACTTAGAGTGTCCCATCTAGACATTCCAAAACTGTTATCACCAGTGAGTATAACACCCTAAACAATTTGTCATGAATCAATCAACATAACTCTTATGACAACATAACAACTATATGAGGTTTGTTCCTTCTCTAACAAAATCCTAAATTTACAATAGACATATCACATAACTTTAGAACTACAATTAAACTAAACCTAAGCTAAAACAGGGACCAAGGTGATAAAAGTGAGAAATGTTACAAAATGAAGAAAGAGGTGATGCACCAAAGGTAAAAGAGGGTCCAAATCCATCTTGAAAGACACAAGATAGTTACACTTTTAGAGTTTTGTTGAAACAAAAAACCTTAAAGATCAGAAAATGAATATAACTAATTCAGAATGGAAGGGAAAACACTTATAACAAAACATAGAGAATTTGAAGGAGAAACAACCACAAATATTTTTTCAGTGGATTGTACTAATTTGTAGGTTGCCATATTCAACCACAAACATTATAACTGACTAAAAACACTGGAAGAGATTTGTAAACAAAATTAGTGAAATTTGGTTCTATAACACTCATGAGATCTTTAGATCTCTTTTGCAGTGTTCGGTATATACATTGCCTCTAGGAAGTGCTTACGGGTAAATTCATCATGACTACTACTGCACTTAACACCTAATATAGCTGAAACAACATCATTTAGGAATCATCCCTATAAATTGATAGGGAGTAATAAGGACACAGTGCACACACTTTGAGCCATCCCATCCATCTGTGAATGATTGCACAACATAAATCTGGACACTAAAATTATCTGAGTATATAGCAAAGTTATGCACGTATATGAGGATATTTCTTTGAGCCGGTGTCAATAATCACACAGACCCCTTTCAGTACTGTCTTGGTACCACATATCAGATTCTTTCATGTACATTAACGCCTCTTTCACATACTGCTGAGTATATCAAAAGGGTGAGCTTCTTCCACGTACCGATGGGTATATCGGAAGGGCACATATATAGAAAGGTTTGGTATATCAAACTAACGGTATATAGATTGGGAGACCTTATACCTAGAGTGATAAGAGCCTTACCCTTTATCAGTGAATTCAGAAAATGGGCACCAATGCCCCCAAGTTATTTCTTCCAGACTCACAGCTCCTAAGAGGAGATAATTATGTTGCATGGAAGACTAAATCAAAACACAACTTGAGTTTGAGGAGATATGGCCTGTTGTGAATGGTTCTGTAACCAATATCACCAGATGATGCAAATCAACAGTGACACAAGTTTGATAAATAAAATCAGAAGGCCAAAGTCATAATCTTGTTTAGCAGTATCATGATGATGTGCAACCCCAAATTTGAGATGCCAAAACAACCAAATAAGTGTGGGATAAGTTGAGCACCATGTATGAGGCCAAGAACAAGAACACAATTCTGAATTTGTAGAGTCAGTTACACACACTAAAATTCAAACAGAATGAGAAAGTGGAATCTTTCTTAGAAGAGTTACATAATTGAGGGCTTCACTTCTATCCCTGGGAGAGGAGGTCACTGATACAACTCTCATTCCCATTGTTCTTGAGAGCACTCCCTCCTTCATAATGCATTTTTGTGACAACACTCAACTTGTCAAATTAGACAATTAGTTTTGACAAGCTGGCAAATATACTACAACATGAAGAAGATATGTACAATAAAGATGATGAAGAGGAGAAGACACTATCTTCTCATCAGAAAGGAAAAGGAAAAGAAAATCATCATTCCTCTCAAAAGTCCCAAAAACAAATCAGCATGGGGACAAGAATAAGAATAAATGTCCTATTTGTAACAGAGGACATGATATAAAATATTGTTGGTACAATACATATAAGAAAGGTTCATCAAGTAATTTTGGACCTCAAAATCAACAATCTCATAAGGGACAATCACACTACAATCAAGGGCAGAAGAAGGGGAACTGGCGAAGAAAACCCCATCAACAAGGAAATATAACTGAGCAAGAAGAACATTCAGAAAATGAGGACTTCTTGTACACTACTCATTCCAGTGAACCATCCACATTCATCTAGTGTTTTTTTGGTATGTTGATTCGGGAGCCACTCGACACATGATTGGGCACAGAGACTAGTTTACCACAATGAGGGACACACCTTTGAAAAACCATGTTTCATTAGGTGATGATTCTTCTTACACAGTACAAGGGATTGGGAACATTTCTCTACCTCTTGGTTCACAAATTGTAGACTATCAGATGTATTATATGTCCCTGGGTTAACAAAGAATTACTATCAGTTAGTCAACTTCTAGATCACAATTTGAAGATTGAATTTGATAGTCATTCTGGTAAGAAAGTGTGTTTGATTTGAGACAAATTAAGAGGCTCGAAAATTGTTGCAAAATCCTCTAATGTGGGATGTATGTTCCAGCTTGATTTTTCCACAAGGATGATCAAGCACTTGTGGCTAAGAATTCTTCATCAACACAGTTGTGGCATCAAAGACTTGGTCACATCAGTTTCAAGTATCTCGAAAACACTTTACCGGTATAACATGGTGAGAGGCTTGCCATCTCTCTAGAAGGATACATAGATAAGTGTCCTAACTGCCTAGCAGGAAAACAACATAGAGCTTCATTCCAAAAGAGTACTTATCAGCTCATGGTAAGCTTGATCTGGTTCATATCGAATCTTTGTAGGTCTGATGCAACCTAGTCATTCTTAGATTTCAGTACTTCATGCTTTGTGTTGATGATTATTCAAGAAAAATGTGGATATTTTGTCTTCGTAAGAAAAGTTGAAGCTTTTGAGAACTTCAAAAATTTCAAAGTGGCTTGTTGAGAATGAGATGGTCATCACATCATATCTCTCCACTCAGATCAAGGGGGGGAATTCACCAGTAATGAGTTCAAATCCTACCTACAAGCTCACAGGATTCATCAACAAATGCCTCCTCCACACACACCACAGCAGAATGGTGTTGTTGAGAGAAGAAATCATACTATCATGGAAATGGTGTGTTGCATGATCGATGATTCTGGACTAGCGAGGACATTTTGGGTAGAAGCAACAAAGACATCAATTTTTTGTTGAATAGAGTGCCCAAAGTTTCTCTTGATGGAGTAACACCACATGAAGCATGGTCGAAATGGAAGCCATATGTTACACACCTTAGAGTATTTGGGTGCAAAGCAAAGCATGCACATACCCAAGAAGAAGAGAAGAAATAAGTTGGATATGAAGTCACAAAAACTCATCTTCATTGGTTATAGTGAAGAGACTCTTGGGTACAGATTGATGGATCCAAAGACTAGGAAATTCTACACCAACAGAGATGTTGAGTTCTTTGAGAAGAAGGAAGATGAGACTCCTCCTCTAGACTCACCTGATGTAGATATTTCACCTATTGTGAAACCAGAAGCTAATGTTCCCGCAGATGATGACAGTGATGATGGGGATGATGGTGATGATATCAGACATCCATGACCCATGGGAGTAGTACAAATGTATGCCCAAGTGGTATACTAACATGATACAAGATGCAAAATTGGATCCTCCACCGAATACATCCACCACTAGATCACGGACGCACAGTAAAACATGAGAAGAAGTAAAATTTTTTTGATGAGTAGATTTGTTGAATCTGTTGAGCCCTCTATAGTCAAGGAATCCCTACAATCCAAATCTTGGAAAGATGCCATGGATGTTGAATATCATTCAGTGATGAAAAACAACACTTGACAGCTTTTTCGATCTTCCACCAGGGAAGAAACCCATTGGTTGCAGATGGATATTCAAAATAAAGTATAAAGCATATGGGACCATAGACAAGTATAAAGTGAGACTGGTAGCAAAGGGGTATGCACAAAAATAAGGCATAGACTATGAGGAGACATTTTCTCCCACAACTAAGATCAAAATGATCAGGATGATCTTTTCTCTAGCTACACAGTTTGGTTGGAAAGTCCATCAGATGGATGTGAAAAGTTCCTTTCTGAATGGAGATCTACAAGAAGAAGTCTACATGACTCAACCTAAGGGATATGTTGTACCTGGAGAAGAAACAAAGGTATGCAGACTCAAGAAATCTTTGTATGGCCTTAAACAGGCACCCTGGCTCGGTACATCAAAATTGATGAGCATCTCGTTCAACATGGATTCGTCAAAAATCCATATGATCCCAATCTCTACCTCAAAAATCAAGGGGGGAGATTGTGATTTTTTTGTCTATGTCGATGATCTAGTCATCACTGGTAGTTCAGTGAAGATGATCGATGCAAAGAAAGATCTTAATTGATCATTCGACATGACAGATCTGGGCTCATGCACTACTGTCTTGGATTGGAAGTATGAAATAAAAAGAAATCACATATTTGTTTCTCAGTTGAAGTATACCAAGAAAACGCTTGAGAAATTTAGGATGATGGATTGCACACCTATTGCTACACCTATGGAGATGAGACTGTAGTTATCTCATTCAGATCCATCTCCTATGGTAGATGCAACTCTCTATCGACAGTTGATTGGGAGTCTCATTTACCTAACTTATACTAGACCAGATATCAAATTTGCAGTGAGCTATCTTTCCAGGTTCATGCAGGAACCCAAAGTTTTTCATTGGAAGGCAGCAAGGTGAATCTTGAGATATCTCAAGGGTACAGTGGATCTTGGTCTAGAATACAAGAAGAATGATAACTTCTTGACTGGATATTTGGATTCAGATCATGCAGGTAACATTACTGACAAGAAATCCACTTCTGGATTTGTATTATTCTTGGGATCTAGACCGATATCATGGGGAAGCAAGAAATAACACTTTGTTTCTCACTCTTCTACAGAAGCCAATATCATGTTACAGGTGAAGCTATCTGTGAAGTGATATGGCTACGTCACATACTTGAAGGACTTGGAATACCACTGGAAAAACCTACCACCATTCATGTAGACAATGAAGGTGTTCTCAAACTTGTTCGCAATCCAGTTTCATGAGAGAACAAAGCACATCAAGGTACATGTTCATTTCATATGCGAGCATGTCTTGAAACACAACATACAGCTTCAGTTTTTCCCAACAGATGAACAACGAGCAGATATCTTCACAAAGTCACTTGCACATGACAAGTTTGAGTTGTTCAGAGAGTTCCTCTCCTCATCCCTTGAGGAAATGAAAAATTAAGGGGGGAATGTTAGGGTAAACATAGTTTACATTTTAATTTACATTGTATTTACTTTTTACCTTAGCTAATTTGTAGGTGTATGCTATGTTATATGGGTTTCATAACCATATTTGTCAGATATATTCACGTAGGTGATTTGTTACATAGTTGTAACAATATATTTGTTAATTTTATTTTGCTTCACCAGATGTATTTTGGAAGCTTTGTAATAGGTACTTATTGGGATTACACATTCACAAAACTTTATTTACCTTTGTTCGTTTGACTCTTTCCGAGGATCATGACCTACACATGAGTTCTACACCTTCACTCAGGATTGAGAAACTTGAGATTTTAGATGTCTAACATGATCAAAAGACTGATCACACATTCTAATGTTCCTTTCCATAAACATATTGTGAATTTTACACCGAGTCATATGTAGATATCTTCTTCATCCATCTGTGCTAGTTTGGGATGGATTTATGATCACTCATGGCGGGTACATAGACATTCATTGAGAAGAATCTACATTTATGGCTCTCTTGTCATGTTGAGATATTTTGGATCTATATTTCTATGACACTTCTTTTGGCATGTTGATAGTCTCTCTTGTGTTTGAGCTATTTTCTTGGAGCCCCAGGTGTAGTATTATCTCTTGCTTGTTCGAGTAGTTTTGAATCTATATTTTTGACATTTTTCATCACATTGACAGATGGGGGTTGTCAGTTTTTGAGTAGTTGTCAGCTCATACCCATTTATGTGTCACTCCACCCATTCTGCAGTATGGGAGGGTGTGGTATTGATACTTATTCTTCGGGTCTTATGTCCAAGGTTTTCTTGGATCGTGGCACTCATATTTCTTTAGATATTATGTCCTTACCTTGATGTGTTGGCTATTGTTCTTAGATCATGACACATTTTTTTGTAGCAGTTGATCCTATTCTTCGGGTCTTTTGTCCTTGCCTTGTTACCTTGGATTTTCTTAGATCAGGAAACTCTTATTTCTTTAGATTTTTCTTGGATTATTCTTGTGTGCACACCTATTTATAGCAGTTGATTAAATTATGTTTGGTGTTTTTTTCTTCACTTTCAACATCACTCCATTGACAGTCTCCTTGTATGGAGCTATTCTGGTGAAGCCCAGTGTCAGTTGTTTTTTGAGTTTTGTGATCGAGCAATGGATTCAAACCACAGTGCACACCAAACTTCTTCAACATTGTATAAAATTTTTTGAGCTGAGCTTCTTGGGATATACTTGCAGCAGGATTTTACTCTCTCTACTTTTTTATTACTAGTTTTGGGTGTACCTTGCGGTGTCCCTTTTTCCCTAGTTATTGTATGTGGGTACCTCATCAGGCCTTGTTTCCAGGACCCACCTTCATTTTCCACCCACCTAAGTTGTGCTTATGGGGGGTGTTAGTGTAGGTTTTATTTATCCTTTTATTTATTTATTACTTGGATAATTCTTACACTTGATGTTCCCAAACTTGTTGGGTTAGTTTGCTTAGGTGTACTAGTTGTGTGGAGTTAGTTTACTAGTTGTGTTGAGTAGTATAGTGAAGTTAGCTTACTAGTTTTGTGGAGTTAACTTAACTACCAGTATCAATTAGTGGGAGTTCTTCACCACTGATATAGGTAGTAGTTACACTTCCCTCCTCCTATATGTACATATTTAACATTGAGTTAAGTCACATTGTAATGTATTGAGAATTATGGCATTATGAAGGATTTCCATATATGATATTTTAGAAACTACTGTCTTGCAAATCTAATGTGGTGTGACCATTTTCATCAAGATTGCGGCTTCTGAGTAATCAGGTCAGCTTGCATAAAGTGTAGTCCTTCCTTAAAGCTCTTGGATAGAAAGCTGGGTCCTTGGTTTGTATCTAACAGCAGTTTACATCAGGCTAAAGATAGAACCACCTTCTTCTATCTCTATGTTCCCCGTATCATATTCTACCTCTGAGTTCATGAAGATCAAACATTGTTAACATCTGTTTATTCTATTTGGTTAGACACGGGCAATGCAATTCCTCCTTCATCTTTTCAACTGATCCAACTCAAACATGCTTCCTCTGAAATTTGGCTTTGCACTTGATCCTATAAAGCTGGAAGCCATGCTTAATTCACTGACATAAATCAATTCAATCTAGATGTTGAATCTCAAGATTCACATATCTTGGGAATTCATAACTTGATGATTTGTAAGGTCTTCAAGACAAATACACACTTTTCTCAAATCCTAGAAAAACCACTTAACAAATCTTAAAACAAGTATCTATATAGATTCTTGGAACATCATGACACATCCTTCTCTAATTAAATAGTAGACTAGGACCAGATCTTGTTTACCATTATCTTTCCCATTGGGTGAATCTCCATAGGATTAGGCAAATCAGCAGAGAATTCCATGGCTACATCCTTCACTAGCTCTTTTTTAGGCATGGTTATTTAGATTCATCCTCAACCTCTGAAGGCATGAACCCCCATCCAAGTTGTTGTGAATAAGGGGGAAGGCATCTTTCACATTTGAAAAAGGAGCAAGGAAGTAAGGACCATGATGAAAGGGGTGTTTTAACTTATCATCCTTGAACTTTCCGAAATGGATGGTTAGGGAACTGGAAAAAAAGATATTGCTTATGACTTGGCTTGTTGACAAATAGATTCCCACATTAACAAATGATGGGTGTATTTCTGACGACAATCTCGTAACCTTCAAGAGTCAAACACACTTTCATGACCATACTTATTGCAAGACTTTTGAACCATATAATTTCAGACCTCATACATTTACAAGTATGCCATCATGGATTTAGACCTTGGAAAGTATCTCCAAGAATCAAATTTCTTGATCTAGCATCATTCTTTTGATTTACATTTGAACTAGGAATGTCAGCTTGAACATGATAGATCAATTCTTATCCATCTCAGTCATCTCCTTATGGTTTCAACAATGAACTGCTAACCAAGATGTTCTATCATTTGAATCCTTCTAACTTATCAAAAGGTCATCTAGGGTTAGTGATCCTCAAATCTAGAAGAATAGAGGGAAATTTCAGATACGTTGCCAATGATCTACTCTTGTGAAACCTCATTACAAGTTTCATCCTTGTGCAATGGTAGCATTTTGCTTAATCCTTTAAACTTTTTATGAATTCCTTGATCTAGGCTCCTTCTTCAATCAATCTTGGTGAAACCCTATGTCATTTTCTACTGGCTTAACAATTGATTGGTCATGCCCAAATCATATAGTTATTTGATGCAAAGGGCAATTTTATTCACGTCACTTTCAACAAGTTTAAGATATTTCTAACAAATAGGCTCCCCAAAACTCTGCATTTTCTCACGTGATCTCTTGAAGCCCATCATGACTTAAAATTTTCATGATTGATCAATATTCCTTGAATGGCCCCATGGAATTTCCTTATCATGCACCCCATGCTTCATACCATATCATTAACCTATATCATTTCTAATCATCCACCTTTTATCATGCTCTCTAAAGACGTGGCATAATTACATCACCAAAGCTACTCATCAAGCTTTGACCTTCACAAATCATGTCTTTGACAATTCCAGTAATCTTTACATTTCCCTTCAATATCTTGTAATGATTAGTAAGTCTTGCTATTTACCTTCCTTGAATGGCTTTCTTAGAAATTTCCCTTCATTTAGTCTCCTTGAAGATAAGTTGTACCTTGTGAGTTTAGGGTAATTGATTGAGGCCTCAAGGCTTATTACAAAAGATCATATGGAATAATCAGTAGGGTTTTCATAAAATGGAAATATTAGATCCACCATGTTTTATGCACTTGCAATGTTTTGATATATTTTCTGAACTGTTTTGTTTTTTTCCAGTTTTATACTATTTGTCAAAACATTGTTTGAATGTTTTTTATTTTTGAAACATATTTGAATGTTTATAGATTTTTAACATATTTGAATGTTTTAAGATTATTTACCATATTTGAATGTTTTTGGATTTTGAAACATATTTAAATGTTTTTGATTTTTGACTCGGTAAAGGGGTGCATTGTCTGAACTCATGTTCAAACAATTGGAAGCATTTCATTGCATTGGAAGAATGTAGATGACATAGTGATATGATGTCTCACTCTACTCGTGTCTCCACACAACTAGGAATATGTGAGGGCTCATCACCAAGAGCTAGAAGGACGTAAGAATAATGAGATAATGATATGGAAATGGAGATGATGGATGCTAAGATATAAGGTGTGACAATGGTCCATTCTGGAAAATGTGAGTCATCTCCAGGTAAGATTACTTAACCGATTTGGGGCAAGATGATTTCAATGTATAAATTTTGACTAGACTTAGACCCATTGGTGTCCTACTAATTGACACAATATGGTGTAAGGAATTTTTGTTTCTCTTAACATGAGTCAATTTCAATTGGGATGTATATGATTAAAAACTTTTGATTTAGATTTTTTGAAGGATTTATTTTGTTTATTTTTTTTGAAATGACCCCCTACATTCTACCCCATACCACCAGTAAGAGGTAAGTGTTCAACAATGAAGACAAAACATAGGTGAGTAAGGATACCTTCCTTACTTTCCCAGTCTTTGATACTACTAGTAAAAAGTATGGGCTCATCACTGAAGATTGTGAAGGATGAAAGGTGTAATGATTGATATAATTTTTTGTATTTTAGATTTATTTTTCCTTGTATAGCTTGATATTATGCTTTTTTGGAAGGAAAAATTCCCCCCCAAATCTCAGCCTCATGCAACTAGTAGGAAGCAAGGTTTCAACACTGTATACTAAGATTGACGATAAAAAAGGTTCCGGGTAAATAAGTTACTCCTTTCTATTAAAGAGAGATCTTGTTTGAAAGGAGGATTTTTTCATCAGTAAGATTCTAGACAAAACCATAGGTAAAAAGATCTTAGAATGGTAGAAACCATGACAGGGATGAGACACACAATGCCTAAGATGGATAATATTAACCTGTGTTGTATCAGGAGAATTGTTGATGAAGATTTCATGATTAAGATATCTGCCAATTGATGACAACAATTAAAATTATTTTGTTAAATGAGTTAACTGTGTAAGTGGCATCCCCTAGCGTGGAGAATATTCGTGGAAGAATATTTTTTTTCTTCTACTTTCTTTTTATTATCATATAGTATATAGATGATGGTTTGATATGGATTTTTATTATCTTATTATGCTTTTTAATTTTTTTGAACAAAAATTTGGTGGATGAGGGTTTGTAATGGAATACATTGGGTGAGAGCTCCATGATTAGGAAAGTTGAATTGGTCTTGAGTTACGAGACCTAGGGGATGAGGTCCAAGTCAATGGAGGGGATAAAAATATTTTCAATGAATAATTTATTAAAGTAGTCATGATTTATGAGAATTCGGAAGGTGATATCTAAGTCAATGGAGTGAGTTAAAATATTCGAGGAGTCCAAATTTATGATTCTTGGGTAGATGAGGTCCAAGTCAATGGAGGGAATCCAAAGATTCAATGAGTCTATATTTATGAGACCTGGGAAGATGAGGTCCAAGTCAAAGGAGCGATTTGATAAGTTTTCGATTGAATTCCTAAAAAGCCAACCTATGTGATGTTAGAGGTATTTTTTCGATGGAGTTCCCTAATATAGTTGAAATTCATATTCACCTGTGAGTGGAATGATGCGAGGTCAAAGAAGGATTGATCGCTAGATAGGAATCCAAGGAACCTTATAGGCCATGTAACAGAGTAAATATTTAATGTTGCTCCTTTTAGACTAATGGATTATTTTGTTTGATGATAGAATTGTTGAATTAAATATTGAAAATGGTTGTGTGAGAAGTGATGGTGTCCTAGGAATATGTAACCTCATGGAGCACACGTATAATTCATTTGTCTTGACAATCATGGGTATCATAGTTGCATTATTTAATAATGTTATGTAAAGCAAAACCTAAGACTCTACATCAGATGACCTTTTTAGAAATATTATTAAATTTAAGATTGATTAGTTGAGGTAATATGGACATGGAATGTTGTCCATTGTTACAAGTGTCCAAACTTGTTGTTGGTGTGTCTCGACAATAAAAACTAGGGAATTTAGGTATAAAATTTAGCATTAAAAGGATAGACTCAGGCTTAATGGTGCTTGATAATGGACCATATTCTTTAGTCTTCATTTTTATCAATGGTTGGAAATGGATTATTGAAAGTAAGATCAAGTTCTTATTTAACATTTGAAGGTTATTGTCCGAAAGAAACTCAATTTCTAATTAATCCTTGTTGTTTTGATCTTATTGAATTTTATCGTGTAAAGAATATTGAACAATATTCAACTCTTCGCTAGAGGTTTTAGTATATGATGTGTCTTTAGTGTTGATGGATTCATCATCGATCTCTATAAAAATGACTCCATCATCAATTCAGTCTTGGACATAATGACAAATAATTGCATAATGATCAATAGAATGACCTTAAATGCAATGGTATTCACAATATTATGATTCATTATACCAATTAGGATTAGGTTCTCTATTATAGAAGGGTCTTGTTATTAGATATTTTATCATCTTAGCCTTTGCTAATTGTTGAAAGGCACTAGAAAGAATTTATTTGAGGGGTGTAAATTGATATTCAACTTTATGTGGAGTAGTGTCTACAATAAATGATATGATGGAGTTAAAATCGACGTCATTCGAGGATTCACCATGTTATGGAGCTTTTTCCTTTACATTCACCCCCTTAGTGTGAACATTATTAATTTCTAATCTTCACCCCCTTAATGTGAACACAACGAAGAACCATATTTGAAGAAGATGAACCACCTCCTGAAAGAACTTGCTTAGACTAGGTACAAACTCCGTAGATTATCTCTTTACCCTCGTAAAGGCATAGTGTCGAGCCGAATTATGCAGGAATGTTCCCTTCCTCTTTGGGTTCCTGTGGGACTTTCAGTTCCTCCCTAGGTGCCCGAATTATAGATCTCCAAGATCCACAAGCTTTCACACTAGCTGGATAACCATCCCTTGAGTCTACCTCGAAATCTTCTCCTACTCCCCAAAAGTGAGTATTTCTGAAAAACATGAATCTTCCCCAAAATTCTGGAAAGGGGTTTATTCAACACAACAACACATTGAAAATAGAAACATGGTGAAATCTTGAAAACACACACTGAAACATTTTTCACCAAATCATCTCATGTGGCCTCATCGTTGGTGACTGACAGAGAGGTCACGTTGACTCAGACCTCCAACCTCTGTTTGCCTCCATCCTCCAGTATGACGCTACTGTTAATTCAACAGAAGTACGTGAATTTTAAGTTCAATTACATGCCACTAAATCGAACGTCGGGTTCAACCAAAAATGTTTTCATGAGGAAGTATATTTTTTAATTTTTACACCTTTTACAATGAAACTTTACATAAATGACTCAATTATAAGACTAGACACAAAAATTTCGACAATAAAAAAATCCTAAAATCACCTATATGAAATTTGAATTTACAATCATGAAACATTTAATTTTCATCTACGAGTAACTTGACTTAGAATAGAGCTCATGATCATATTAATGAAACACATCTTAACATGAAAAAATGATAATTGACATTTTTAACACTTTAAAACAAATTTTTCACTATTCTAAATAGACTCAAAAAGTGACTCAACAGACTATTAACCTAAAATACATTTGACTAGACATTGTAATAAATCACAATTTTGACAAAGGTATATGCAAAATACCTATAATGGACATACAACCAAACTATGACAATCTATAAACATGATAATGAAATATGGACTATCAAAAATATAAAATCTTATTCTACTAGTGGCACAGGATAGATGATTTTGAATCGATTCCTTTGTGTTACCATTTGATCAGGTTAGATTTGGAATAATGGTGTCGTTTCTAGGTTACGATCACAGAGAGGATGATTCATTGCATAATACCAATATACTCTGAAGAAATTTATATTCCACGTGATCAGGAGTCATTGCTTTTGCGATGAGTGCACAGATCCATTTAAATGTAGTTGACAAAGTGTAAATTCAACCCAATATCACGGTCGACTCGTAATAACTATTTTCCTTCTAATGATAACTAAATACAACTCAAGAACTCAAACACTTGATCTGCAGAGATATATAAAATTATCTACGGATGTATCAACACATGTATAGAATATGAGCCTCTTTATCACCAGAAGATTTGAACCCAACTTGGAGAATACACCTTAAAGTCATTTTTGAGGGAATTCTTGACTACTAGGTTTGTACTATAGAATTTTCCTCTTCACCAGAGATCACACTGTCTATCATATTTGAGAATGATGAGACTTGATTCCTTGACCATGACGTTTGGTTATGCTAACCGAGCCAAAGGTCACTACGAATAGAGATGCTGAGCATGATCCTGCTTGTAGTTTGAGATGCATAGTAAATCAATTTCACCATTTTGTGTTGACACAAGGGACCATTGAGGCGGAATCAGATGTAAAGTTTGTTTAGAGATGCCACATGTACCATTGACCACGGTACTACTTAAAATAATGGAACATGTTAGTAGATCATTTGGTTGCCGGATTGAGGTGCCACAAATTTTATCCTCTGACCCAAGGCAAGTGCCAAGCCAAATGTGAAAAGTGAATTTACAGGTCTTCTAAAATGACAGAATGATACTTGAAACTTCAATACAATCTCCAAGGGATGCACAAGCGATAGAAATAAGATACACCAATGATATTAGACAACATATTGTTAATAATAATGCATATTGTAGACAACCAATAATGGTAAACACATAAATATTGCATAATTTCAGAGGCACAACTAATGTTGCAAGTTACACACATTGCTTCTTATTAACATCTGCGATAAACTATCAATAGATACTATACACAGCCAAAATAAAAATTTCATACACAGGGGCCACCATGAATAGCAACAGATTTTCCCCGTAGAATATCTCAAGCACTCCATTAATCGCTCTGATACCAAATCATAGATTTGGATTAGGTTAGATCTAACACAGACTTAATGAACACAATAAGATTATTCACTCTGTATTATTTCTGCTAATACAATGGCTAATATATATCCACAGAGGTAGGCACAACAACCTCCTACAAAATAGGGAACAAATGACCCATTTATATCAATACGGGTGTAACAAATTATATAGTGTATATATGTTTGGTTATAACAATATATACAACTAGCCATTTAATGAATAACTACTAACATAATTATTCATTGTATAACAATTACATTAATAATGTGAACACTATAATATTTTCCTAACAATACCATGTTTAGGAAACGGATTGGAAAACACCTTTAGATTATCATTTGGTGTTAGGTCTTCAATCACTATGTTTCCATTATAAATGAGGTCTTGGATGTAGTTACAAAGTCACACACATATATTTATTTTATGGCCATCAATGCGATGAAAATCACAATAGGTATTAGGTTTATACCAAGAAGGGTTGTGTTCCCCTTCATCAAAAGGTTTCACGATGGGGTACATGACCATATTGGAACTTTCCAGTTGGCATAAAACACTCATCTCTCCCAATGGTGTAATTTTTTGTTGTTTTTGGTCACGAGGAGGGGGATCCTCTCTACTTGGAATAATGATAGGTTGTTTTAATTTGTTTTTCTTTGGCTTACTATTTTATACTTTATGCACATTTTGGTTATTAGTGACACCATCATTAATAAAATTTTAGTTTTTATTGACATGTTTAGGTTTATCCTGAGTGGATATTGTTATTATTGTTACTGGTATTGAGCATGAGTTATCTTTGGAACTGAGGCTTGATCAATATTTTGACAATGAGGGCCTTTTCAATTTGGGTCACTTTTTAGATAACTTCCTCAAATTTATTGAGGCAATGCATCTTCATTTGGAAATATAACTCGTTATTAGAGGTTCAGGACACAAAGATACTAATTAATTGTTTCTTTATAATGGAACATGGGAATTGACTTGCAATTCCTCTCCATTGTTGTAATAATTGTGTAAAGTTTTGTTCATTTGATCGTTGTTTTGCGTTGCACAAATCCGTCATGGTGATTTTAGATTCTAGGTTAAAGGAAAATAAATTTGACAAACTTCTCCGAGAGATTCATGAAACTGGTTATTGATCCCTTTGGAAGGTGTAAGAACCAATCCAAATCTTATATCCTCGTAGACTTCATAGGCAAAGAGACACAATAGAAAGATATCATTGTATGTCACTTCTTGGCATGCCATGAAGAATTCCTTAATATGCTCTCATGGGTCATTTTTTCCCTTATATTTGTCAAATTTTGGTGCATCTCAAAATATTTTGGGAAGGGTATGTGTAAGATGTCCTTATTGAAGGGGTAAGGACACAATTCATCAAAGTTGAATTATTTACGTTACTTTTGTATACCTGAAACTGTGTCTTTCACCATTTATCATTCTCGAGAAAATGGTGAATTATTTTATGGGATAAAGGAAGTATTATCATTCTTTAGATTATTGTTTTCTTTTTATTTTTCACAGTATGATTTTAAGAGGGATCATCATTGTTCTTCTTTGATTATTTTTCATTTGTATTGTTAGTGACTTTGGAAGATATGAGAGCCAATTATTTTTCCATTGCATTTGATTTGATCGATCAAGGCTTGATTTGTCTTGGGGGCCGAAGCACTAGATTTACCTTTATCCTAAATGGCATTTGTGTTAATTGGCCTGACATCATTATAGTTATTATTTTTAGGTTGTGTATTATTTTTGGATTTAGGTTGACCTCGTAAGGTTTTCAAAATTTCCTCGTCAAAGTCTGGGAGGTAGTTTCGATCCTATCTTGAGGATATAAAGTAAAAATTGGTCTTTATTTTTTCATAAAATATTTTTGATTTGGGCTTGTTCCTTGAAAGAAACGTTATTTTTGTGATCCTCAAGATGATCGCCATCTTCATCTTCTAGAATTAATATGGAAAATATTTTTGTCATCTCTTCTAAAGAGACTATAGTCTCATGTTATCTTGTTCCCACCATTTTTAAAAGAGGGGAGTAATAAAGAAAGGTGTGATATATCACTCAAATTTTAGAAAAGTGAATGCTAATATGGAAGAGGGGTTTCATTTATTTGAATAATGTGACCCTCAACAACATAAATGCTAAGATGGAACCAAGTGCTAATGAAGATCAAGATAAAATTAAACCTTAACAACATGAAAGCTAATATGGAAGAGGGTTTTAATAGATTTAAATAACGCGAGCCTTAAAAACGTGAATTCTAATATAGAAGAAGGGTTTAATAGATTTAAATAATGATACCCTTAACAACGTGAATTCTAATCAAGATAGACTCAACCTTTAGCAACATTGAATGCTAAGATGAAAGAGGGGTTTGATTTGATTGACCATACTCGACCTCTAGCAAAGTGAATTCTAGAATGGAGGAGGGGATGAAAAGATTGATCACACTCAACCTATAGAAACATGAATGCTAGAATTGAGGAGGGTATGAAAATATCGATCGTACTCAACCTCTAGCAAAGTGAATGCTATAATGAAGGACAATATGAAAATATAGACCATACTCGACCTCTAGAAAAGTGAATTCTATAATGGAGGAGATTAAAAATACATTTGATGTGTTTGACCCTTAACAAAGTGAAAGTTAAGATGGATGAGGCTTAGTGATGAAAAGTTAAGAATTAAGTATAAACAACGTGAATGTTGAAAAAAAGGTGTAGAAATGATGATGCCTAAAATTTAACAAAGTGAATGTTAAATTTATAGACATAAGATGGGCTAGTGCTTAAAGTTTGAACAATGTCTATGTTAAACTAAAATATGTGAGGAAAAGATAAAAATCTAAAATCTTGATGAATGATAAGATATTGATGATGCTTGATTGTGATAAAGTAGATATTACGATGTGAAGACTTAGGTTATGAATGAAGGTGCTCAAGTAAGGATGTGGGTATCCACCACTTAAGGCTTAAATTTTATGGGGAAAAAATTTCCTTAAAATTTGGGAAAGTGATCCAAAGATTTAAGACTAAGGTAAGATAGATCAAACTGAAGATGAGAAAAATCCAAAGGGGGAAATTGGAAATTTTGAAAAGGGGTGATGAAAAATCCAAATAGAACGTATTTTGGAAAATTCGAAAATATATGATGAAAAGTCCAAATAAAGGATATTTGGAAGGTTTGAAAATAAATGAATATGGATCCAAATAAGGGGTATTTGGATGATTTGAAAAGAGAGAGTGAAATATTCAAATAAAGGATATTTGGAAGGTTTGGAAAGAGATGGCGAAAGATCCAAATAAAAGAGATTTGGAAGTTTCGAAAAAGAGAAAGTTGAAGATTCCAAATGAAGGAGATTTAGAAGATTTGAAAAGAGAAAAAAATGGAATGTGAACAAAAGAGTGTGGAACACAAACTTACTAACATGTAAAAAGAAAAATAAATACGAAAAAATATGTTATGGAAGGTATGCCTCAAACATAGATTGACTTGGACAAGGCATGGCTTCATAGAATAAATTTCTCTCCATAAATGTCAATAGTCTATCCGAGCGAGCACGGTACTATTGCTAGTTTACGGATTTAATTTACCCCCTTGATACAATAAAATAGATTTTACACAACTCAAAGGATCAATCTGGGGTCACCAATGGGGATATCTGTGACTCTAATCTCTCAATAAATGCATACTAGTCAATTGGGTGGGGGTACCTGTTTTTTTAACTAGTTTACTCAAGGTGCCGACTACTTTGGGGTTCTTGTGGTACTCCTCACAATGAGTTTATGGCCCCTATTTATGAACTTACCATAGTTAAGTGATATCATGGAATAATCCCGTCACTAAAAAATTAATTAAACTAAGTTTTATAACTTTTAATAAAAAGGTGATAAAGTGGGTTGCTTGAATCAACGACCAAAGGCAACCTGCATTTATTAGTTTTAAAAATGATCTTCGTAAGATAGTCCTAAAGACAAAGGGTTATAAGTTTTCCTATGGTGAAACGACAAGAGAAAACAAAAAAGGGAATAAACTCATGTTTCTGATCTTCAAGATCACTTATAAAAGGGAAAGAAAAGAGCATACATGTGGAGTTTATTACAATTAGTTTCACAAAAATATGATTTCCCGAAATGAAAAAAGTCCTCAAAAAGCATTAATGATGTTTATGATATCATTCCAAAATTAGATAACAACAAAGTAAACATTAAATAACCCCTAATTTAAAGTTGTACAGTTAGCCTATTAGTCTAATGTGATAAAAATGTAATCTAGGACCTATTGTGTTTAAAACTATGCCCTAAGTGTTTAAATACACAATAATGAAATAAAAGGCTGATTAATTAATGATAAAATTAGGCTAAATTAATTAAATAAAATCAAGAGAAATAGTGTGGGTGGGTCCCACCGGGCGTGCCAGAATGTGAGCACGAAAAACTATACATAAATGGAAAGACAAACAAATAAAGCAACAAACCTCTCCTCTGTGTTTTTCTTGCACACCTCATATAAGGTTATGGAAGTGTTTAAGCTTTGTATAACCTTGTAAGAATTTGGATTGTGGGTGCTCTTGAATTTAATCTATAAAATGAGAGATTGTAATTCTACGAACACAAAAATGACATCAGGAAAGATTCCAATATATAGATATTGGATGAAAAATAACAAAAGTTGCTTAAGAGAATGCAATCCAAGAGAAATCCAAGAGGAATCCAAGAGTGATTGAACATAGATCCAAAATGGTTTGAAAATGATAAGGCCTGCTAATTTATAGCCAAGGGAGAGGCCATGAAAAGAAGATCTACATTTGAATGAGTTCTAGGACCATGAATGCATTTATTGAAATAACAAGTCGATTTTTTCTATGTGGTTTCAACTTTAAACAGACAATGATTATTTGGTTAATAGTAAAATTTCATTTGAGAAAGTGGTTGTACGTGTAATGTTATTTCCCCTACCCTTATAAAGTTATAGAAGAAGAGTGGAGTGGAGTTGACTAGGATGAGGAAGTGGAGTCCAACTGGGGTCCAAGTGGATATGAAGTGGAGATAATTAATCATATATTTTAAAAATGTTAATTAGACTAAGGGGTAGGAATTAACTTAATTAATTACAAAAGGGTAATAGAATTAAATTAGTTAATTCTAAGGTTTATGATGCAAATCATGAATTACTTAATTTAATTAATCAATTCTAAAGGTTATGAAGGATACCTAAGGATAAGATGGAAATAGGTATGTAGTATTGGGGGTGTCCACAAATGTGAATTTATTGAAAATTTTCATTAGATATCGACATGTTGATGAAATAATTTTTCATGTTGAAAATTATGTGTTTCCACCAATGCTCACGGGGTTACGCCCCTCCTTCTTGTGTATGGGGAGGCTCTCATCATTGAAAGTAAAACTATCCTAATTCTATATAAATGTTGTGGGGTGGCCAAATATGTTAGGGATCACACAAGAAAACTTCACTGAACCTATGAAAAAGTGCTTGTATAGGGTACAAGGAATGAATTTACAGCGGTGAGGGGTAAAGGAGAGAAATTAGGAGATAGAAGGTATTATCGTTGTGAGAAGGCACTAACAAAGTTGACACATACATAACTAGAGTAGGTCAACATTTAGTTAGAGGAAAGAAAAAATGTAGGAAATTAACAAGACTAACAAACTAGAGACACATAGTTATTCAGATTCATCAATCAAGGACAAAAAGTTCATTATTGGTTATTCAAGAATCACTATAATTTCAAAGTTGCAGAATATTTAGAATAAGAGGAAAAAATGAGCAAAGGAAATGGAATAAATAATAGATTTTATTTCTTGTGTAGTGGTGAATACAAAGCTCAATTACAATCTACAACAATCCACAATTGCTACCAAGAAACTAAACTTTCAATATCCTTTGGAATAGAATAAGTCATCCCAATTTATAGCCTTGTAGAATTATCACTCTCATTTACCCCGCACATGATTCTTCAAATTCTCATTCAACTTGTGACTTTACATCTTCCTAGGAAGTGAGGAAAATAAGTCCCCTTTTTACAAATCAAAAGAAACTTTTATAATTCAACATTAGAGATTCACTTAAGAGAATGAGATAGAATTACCATGATTGTGTACAATGAAGAATTAGAAGAGGGAAAGAAGACAGATGAGGATAGAGAGGAGAAGGAAGGATTGGCTTGATCTACTGTTGATGAAGAGATTGGCTGGCATTTGAGGCATGATGATATCAATTTCCTCCTTCTGTAAGATGCACTGAACACCTTCAGACTGCCGAATGAGTGTTTAGAAACATTGTTGCAGAGACCTCCTGATATGAGACTTGAGATGACTATGGGAATCAATTATGATGATTCCTCCTTGATCTCATAGTGAGAGTGAGGATCACTCTATTACTCCTTAGGTACTTTCACAATATACATTTATGATCACAAACTAGCTCCATGATGCTTGAACCCATTGATGAATGACCACACTTCTAGGTGCTTGATTGAGTAGTTAAAGAACACTGTTATGTCAATAATTTCAAATGAATCCAGTATGGGTTCTCATTCTCAATTTTCATGTGTATCCCATTATGGAAAAAGGATGAGATATCGAACTAGCTCACTTTACTTAGATAGCTCTGAATCAGCTCACCTAGCTCAAACTAGCTCACCTAGCTCAATCTCACCTCACACTGGCATTCCTAGCTCATTCTAGACTCACATAAACTAGATCATCTTAGAGAGATGATGATGGATTAAATGCCCATATGATTACTTAGCTTGGATTTAAATGGAGTTCTTGGATCCTTCCAAATCCTCTTAGATTACCACAATATCTCTTGACTTTCACCTATTGCACCTCTGTTATGTTCTATTCCTTGCTCCCGAGACATAATTGTGACTAGAACGATAGCTTTAGGATCCTAATGAAGGGTTAAATTATATTAGTTTGAGATATGAGGACAACCTTAAAATCATGCTGAGGATGGAAAAAATTAGTAGAGATGAGTGCAAATCATATCCAACTGCAAATTTATGCATCGAAAACCAATTGAGACTTACTATTTTTAACAAGTATGTGACTAGGAGCTTGCTATTTTGGGAAATTTTATCTATTTTTTTTTCTAAAAATTTGATATTTTGAAGTCTCTTGGAACATTCAATTCACCTTCATTGATAATGTTTTACCATTTTTCTAAAGTTTATATTTTTAGCAGGTTGTTTTTTTTGGACTTACTATTTTCAGGAAAATTGCCAATTTTTCCATGCTTAGTGTTTTGCATTGTTTCTAGATGAGCTGAGTGATAATAGCTTGAAATTTGAGGGAATTAATATTTTTATTCATGTGAATTGGAATTTGACATATGCTATTTTTAGTAATTGGTAAAAATTGCATGTTAGTTTACATTGTAAACATTGTTTTTGGATTTAGCTCCTTCGCTGCAATCTTGTGCTCCAATTTTTTATTGTGTTCCTGCCTACTGAAACTCTTGGAAATGGAAAAAAATCCAAATTTTCAGAGGTGGGGTGTTGTAGGTCTAAATCTGATGATGGACAACCATTAAAGGATGCTTTGGAATTTATAGTGATCACAGAGGAGCTTTAGGATAAGAAAAATCAGTTGAAAACTTAGTGCAATCAGGTTTCAGGATGACAGAACTATGAGAAAAAACTTTAATATTTTACAAACATGGATGGATATGGAGTGTGACGAAAAATGCATATCTAGTGTTTTCTTATGAATAATTTTCAGGTTTCATGGCTTCATAAAATGGTAACATAGCTCAAACTAGGTGAGGAAACAGGCTTGACAGTTAGTTATTTCAAGTTTGCAAGCTCACCCAATAGTCAAATTTATTCATGGAGAGTGGGAAAATTATCCAGCGAAAAAATAGGGTTTTGATGGTTTGGTGATGGGAAATTTTTTGTATCCCCTGTATCCCCTTTGGAATGGGGATGAAGAGTGGGGCACAAAAAAATGTGCTTCATCCTGCTGATGTCCCCTGGTATGCTCCCGATGATGAGGATGGAGATATGAGGAAAAGTGTGCCCTAGCTCATGGGAGTCAAAATCAGGTAAAATGAATGAACCTTGAGAAGGGGTTTTAATTTTTGTTTCCCTTGTGTACCACATATGTACCCTCTATCCCAATAAAAGAGGGACACATACAGACATAGAATTACACCCTCACCATGAGGAGACACAAGTCCCACCCTAAAATTGACTAAGTATGAGAAGCACACTTGGAAGATAAACAACTTGGAAAAGTGATTCCTAGAGCTCTAGATGGTATTTTATTGATGAATTTTTATATGATTTTGTACTCCCAATACCATTTAAAGAAAAATGGGATGGGTTTTAGGACCTGAATTATACCTGCATTCTCCTGAAACATGGCCCCTTTTAATTTGGGACAACATGGGTGTGTCTGTGAAAATCAAGATTCCTTGTGAAGTCATTAGGTATTCGTGAAATATTTTATGGTTCCATCATGCAAAGGATTAATCTAAGATTTTTTATTCCTAATTTATTTACTCATCAACTCCCTATGGATCTCCCAAAATCATCCAGTAGAAGTATCAGGTCCTAGATTTAGACTGCTACACTCATTACACCTGAAAAAACCACTGTTACACAAGTTACTCCCTAAATCTCCAAAACTTCCCTAAAATTTCCTAAAATCATTTTCAAAACCTTAATAAATATCTTCAATACCACCTATAGTATGATTATGGTATTTTAATTTATCTTACCTAGGAGGATGTAAACCATTTCCCCAAACTACTGGCCAAGATTGGCCTTTCTAAGCTTGTTGGAGAGACTAGTCGTTCAAAAGTCACTTTAATTGGATAAAAGAGTTGATCTTGTCAAACCATTCCAAAAAATTACACTTTATTTTTCATCACTATTGGAAGTACCTGAAATTTCAATATGAGACATGACATAGGAGAAAAAATGGCCATGGAGAGATGTTTGAGGAATACTCAGGAGCAAAATTTTCAAATTTGGGCTTAGTAGTCATGTTTGAAAGTTTGAATTTTTCATGTGATACATTTGCATGACAACATTACAGATCAAGTCAAAAACCTCTAAGTGGAGGAGGGTCAGTGGAGAAATTGTCAATAAATAATTCATCTCGGAGGAGTGCATGATATCTTGTTCTTTAATAGTTCTTTTTCAGCAGGACAACTGTCCTATTTTGGTAAATTCTAGACTTATATGCAAGGAGTTAATAGGGATGGTTGTGACTACAAATTGATATGTCATAAATCATATGAAGGATTCCTACTAGTTTTGAAGTCGGTGGTTTATATCAAGCTTTTTAATATTACTTAGTTTCCGGTGCTACTCGCCTTATCACACTAGATTTGTGACTGCCCGTCATGTAAGGCTAGGACAACTAGGATCCTTTTATGATAAATTAACTTCCAACATTGAATTATACAAAATCATAATAACAAAGTATATATATATAAATATATGACTAAAACATTACCCTACATTGTTAAAATAACCATGGGAACCATACCTTTCTTGAATTTGTTAAGCATGAATATTACCATTTACATATTAGTTTATGAATAATTGCCTCATCTAGGAATAAATACTAGATAATTGTGGAAGTGTAGATCTTGAATAATCAATCTTCATTACTTGTAAACCTGTGACTTCAGAGGTACCTCATGGTGATAAGACTCAAATTCTGATTACGAGATAATTCCCCAGTCCCTCCGTCCCCTTATGTATGGTCATTGGATTGAAACACTTCATAATATGGATAGATACAGAGTTGTGGATCAAGCTAATCAAGAATGGTAAAATTTACTTCATGAAACCCTAATTAGAGCTTGCGGACATTCTTATATCATCTTTTTAATCAACTCTAATGACTGTATGGTCCTTGACGTGGAATTGGTATGGAAGAACATTTGCTAATCTAAAGGTTAATTTTTATGGTGCTTCATTTGTTTGGAAATTATATTAGACATTTATTTCTCTCTTAACCACATGTAGATTCTCCACCCTAACATAGAATATGTATATGTGACGGGTTTCCAGTTTGGAAACTTGAACCCCTTTGATAATGATTGAATGTGATCATTTCTAATCTAAAAGGATAAACCATAATGTACTTGGTGGTTGGATGTGGGAAGCTAGACTCTTGCTCCTAGTTGAGTGATTCAAAACTATACTAAACCATTACTTAATGTTGTGCACTACATTTAAGGACATTTTAGGGAATCCTTTAATAGTTGTCATAGTTAGTGCAAGTATTTGCAATAACTGCCAATCATAAGAGTATCCAAGTGTTAAATGTCCCTAGACACCAAGATATATAGGATTCTAAGTATAAAATGTTACCTAAGGATGACCTAGTGATATGGGATAAAATACCCCAAAAAAAAACTTTATTGAAAATAGAAACCCTTGTGAAATTATGTGGATGTAAGGACTTTACAAGTTATAAAAATTGGTATTATATGATCACTTCAAATGCTTATAAATTGGAAGATAGACTTTTGGACCAACCCAAGTAGCTTCAAATTGTGAAAGGGACTTTCATATGATGGTAAGAGTAGTTTGATTTGATGTCCAGATTTAGATATTCAAAATTTTGAACACATTTTAGAATTATGTTCACAATAATCTAGGAAAGAGATGGAAATATACTAGGCTGAGTTATAAATATGATGATGACTTGTGTTTGTCTTATCCAAGAAGCAGCAATTGTAGGTGAGATATTCAAAAGGGTAAATGACTACAGGAATTTGAGTGTATGCATTTCCCCATTTAAGTATGAAATTTTAAATTACATGCTTAAATGTGAAAAATGGGACCTGTGTGTGTAGATAGGACTTTGTATTTGACTTAGATTTTTACCCTTGTCCATAATGTGTTGGTGTTGGAATGATCCACCAGAGAGATGAAAACCTACAACATAAAGTTGTGTTGTGAATAACATAGTAGGTTTTATACTATTTATAACTCAAATAATATAACATATAGAATTTAAAAAATTAGTATAAAGTGAAAAGAAGATATGTAAAACATGGATAGAGAGATGAGCTATTTGATTTATAATGGGAAAGAGTGTCCCATTTATTTTCAAGGGAAGTTATGATAAAACTGGAGATTTTGCATAAGGAAAAGTTACCAAATTTTTCTACAAAGATTGGGGAACCACTTACATGAACCTAAGGTAATCTTTTGGAGAAACTAGAGTATTGGGAATGATATGCATATACCCAACACAAATTAAATATGAAAAAAAATCCTATAATATTGAAAATACTCAATGCACCTTGGGGTGAGATAGAATACCTATGTATTAAATTATTTGTAACTGTTGATATCACAAAGTTTACAGAAGAGGAAAGACTACCTAAAAAGAACTTAGCCAGTTTGTTTGGGTTCATGATAAGATTTACCAATACATTATTATTATAGTGTAAGAATGTTACTGTAAAGAAATAAATGTCATATTTGGTAATGAGTAACCTTATGACACTAGCAGTCTATGACATATCTGTTGAATCAGAATAAATGCATTTTAAATATGCATATGGTATAGGATAGGTCTCTTGTATGATTTCCTTAGTCAACCTACTCATCTATGGATTTTAGAATGAGAATTGAGTATTCATGAAATCCATTTATAAAAGCTAGTCAATTTTCAACCCCATACTATTCAACTGATTCATATTTCACCTCTAGGATCTGAGTTTGATAGTGATTTATGGGCATAAACACCATATATTTATGTTGACCCTAAATGTAAAAATTAGAACTATGGTCACTTTGATCCCAAAATTTCGTTTCACATGGTATGGGGTCATTTATTCCTTCTAATTTGAACAACTATTTTGAAACTTCTCTTGTAACCACCTTGAAAAGCATATTTTCTAAAAAGTGATGTTTAGATTTTTTTTTGAACCTTTTCATAGCTGGGAAACCTATTTTAACATGAAACTATAACATTTTACCAGGCACAAAAGCTGTAGAGTATGGATCTCTACATGATGCCAATTTTACATTCATTGGAGGTGGATGAACCATATAAATCATTTGAATGACATCAAAATAGGTATGGGTGACTACTTCTAACATGTTGTCTGTGACTCAAATTCACTAAAGATAGTGCTGGAGTGGTATAGATGAACTACACTTGTCAGAATCTACCTTGAGGATGTGGAAATGACATGGTACAACTAAAGATTGCATGTAACAATGGATAACAACAAGAGTTTGAGGCATATTTGAAACAATCCAATGTAATAAGTAGTGCTTGACAAGGATAAGATATAACCCAATTAATAGCATATTTTATTCCATCTCAAAACCATAGTTGAAGTTTGAAATACTGAGTAATTCGAGCATGTAAAGTAGAGTCACATCAAGGAAGATCGGTAAACGAGGATGCCCAAATATCACAAGATAATTTAGTTTGGGTTATGGCCATATTACTTAAGAATCCCCCTAGTTCAATTAGAAGTCATAGAGTTATAAAATGGGATACCTCATTTGATTATATGCTACAAGGTTCATACTGTAGACACAATCATGCACTTGTGTAGAGCATTTCTACTCATAAACATAATAAATATTCATATAATGATTCCTAAGTGAGAAAAATGATGAAAAGTCTCAATCTAATAAAACTTTTTTCTATCTTTCTTGATCCTCTTTGGTCAATTAACACCCCACAACTCAATATGATCTTGTGTTATCATTTATTGACTCTGGAACCAAAACACAGCTAGGAAGCTAGCATTGATCCCCTACTGAGGTTGCCGGACCTCTTTGAAGCAATAATATTCACCTGTTAATGGAATAGGGGCCTCTTTGAGTATAATATTGGGCATCTTGGTATCTTACGGTATTGGCATTTAGTTTTCAATGTGAAAATCTCATCAAGCAGAAATCATACCTAAATGCGAAACTATGTGACCAAACATTGTAATGGACCAAGCTCTAAGCATGTAATTTTTTTGACTAATAACATATGTAATATAAAGTACTTCTAAGAGCAATCGAAACATCTGTGTCTAGCACTCACTCAGAGGACAAGGGATCTTGCATATTATAATGCACACATAGATTAGGGGAAGTTAGTTTTCCATCCAGAGGTGAGGGGTTTACATTAGCTACATATAACTATGTACTCGATATCAAGGTATATTGCACATGAGACAATCCTAATGCACAATTTTACACACAAAATTCACCTTCCAAAGAACTGATGGATTCTGAGATGTACTAAGCACTCAGTAGTAAGTTCATGCCATAGAAGTCATGGAGGAGATCTAGGTTGAGGTCAGATACTATAAGAGGCAATGATTTTTCTTGGATAATTTGATGTGTTTTACGGGGGTGTATGCACAAAGATGGGGGGCCAAAAAGTGGACACAAATCCATTTTTTTGGCCATTTTGGCCATAACATGCTCGCTTTATGGCTCGGTCGCGCTATAACATGAAAAGGGAAAATCTAGGTCACGTTATAAAGTGATCATGTAATGGCTTGAATTTACCAAGCCGAAACGCGCTCGCGTTATGGTTTTCTATGTGTTTTTCCACATTATCCCTCCCAAATGGACATATTCCACATTAGAAACAGGAACGTGAATGTGTTATAACGTGAGCGCTTATAATGCATTTTTCATCTTGTTGGGGTTTGGAATACCCAATCCAAAGGCTTGGATTTCCAAACCAGAGGTTTGGACTGTGTATTGCGTGATTAAAACCGTGTTTGATAGAAAAACATCAAAATTTCACGTGTGCACCCCAATATCTCATGCATTAAAACATAATATTCAAAAATAAATTATACTACGATGTCAAGCTCATTTTTACCTTGATGATGATATAATTCTTTCTAAAATCTGATTAGTTTAAGGCTTTCATCCATAATTTCTTTTACTAGTGCCTTGTTTTCTTGCAAAAACCTATGCATACGTTTTGGTGCACAATTTATGATTTTTTCATCCAAATTAAAAAAAAAGTGGTTTTTTCTAAACTCCATTCTACACACACTAAAAAAAAACTAAAAAATGACTTTTTTTCTCAAAGTTATGGGGGTGCACACACAAATATTTCATTTTCGGGATATGTGCACTTTGAAAATTAATAAAAAATTATATATTCATCCAAAAATTATGAAAATTTAGTGGGACCTCGTACATGGTCTTAGCTAACTTTCTACCAAAGGGATTTGAAAAATATATATACAACTCAAAAAATGGGGGGGCGCACACACACAATAGGTTCTTATCTTTTTTACACAAAAATAGACATACTTTGTGTGCGCACAACATTTGAAAATCTTAATCTCAACCATTTTCAAAAAAAAAAAGTAGTTTAGAAACTAGATTCTGAGCTCTATGGTACTTATTCTTATCACTTTGTCAAATTTTGAGCATAGGCATGCCAAATTATTTGATGAAGTTCAGGTTTCATTGATTTCAGGAAAAAGGTGTCCCTTTTTTACCCCCTTTTGGCCCCCCATCTTTGTGCACTTACCCATCATATTTATCTACATCCAAACCTAAGATAAAAGGCCACTTCCCTATGGAGTCAACTCCACTATAATCCTAGAAATGTGGGGGCAATATAATTTACACGTGCAACCACCTTCCCCTATTTTATCTGCCAAAAAAATGTCCATTGTTTACCATACTTTAGGAATCTACAATTGCATAGACCAAGTCTACTTGTTACTCCAGGAAATTATAATTATTAACCTGAAGCTCACTCAAACTTTGATCCACTGTTCATGGAACCTCACCCTATTCATAAACATGAGTGTCCATTCCTTTGCAAATCTATCCTTAGAAGTAATTTGAATGCATTCTATCCAATCTTCTGCCAATTTGACATCTACGTCTTTATGTTTGAGGCTCGTAATATTTGCATTCATCCTTTGGAGAATGTGACCAAGAGAACCCACCGTCATTGCCACAAATATTAATATTAGGCAGTACACAGTCCAAGTGGAAATCTTCTTGAGGTTTGCAAGAAAGTTCAATAAACAATTGAGGTAATGCTTTGTGTTTAACACTTGCTTACTTTTGCTGAGTCTGTAGTTTTCAAATTCTGGGACACCATTTTCCATCCACACTATTTCCACTATGCAGATTAAGCAGAGTATGCAGTAATGTATGTCAATTAGTTTTCCATTACCATTAGTGATAGATCAGGGGATGAGTCTTCATAACCATCATTAGATGACCAACAAATTGTTAAGGGATTTTTCATATGTGTTCCCTATTTATTTACCAGGTATGCCTCTGTAAAGAGATTGATCATCCACATAGACTTAAGTACCTAGGAAGGATCCAATTTCATGAGCACCTTATAGGATGCCCAACCTAATATTTGTGAGCTCAATAATGTAGTTACGAGGGTCTTATTGAGATACCATCAGGTATATATGACATAGGTTCCTAGTATGGCCCCTTGGGGAACATGGTCATATTTGTCAAGAATGGATTGAAATCTTACGAGGATTTGCATTGACTATAATACATTGAAAAAAATGACGATGAAGATTCGTTTCTTATACCGCGAATCTCAGATGATAATAGCACACCACATTAGATTTGCAAAATAGAAGAGCTAAAATATCATATATGGAAATCCATCATAATCCATAATGCTCAATACATTAGAATAGAATGACTTTAATTATTCAATAAGAAAGATGTACATATAGGAGGAGGGAAGTGCAACTACTACCTAAATCAGTGGTGAAGAACTCCCACTAACTGATACTGGTAGTTAAGTTAACTCCACAAGACTAGTAAGCTAACTCCACATAACTGAGAAGCTAACTCAACACAACTAGTAAGCTAACTCCACACAACTAGTACACCTAAGCAAGCTAACCCAACAAGTGTAGGGATAACACAAGTGTAAGAATTATCCTAATAAATAAATAAAAGGATAAATAATAACCTACACTAACACCCCCCACAAGCATAGTTTAGGTGGGCGAAAACTTTGAAGGGTGGGTCCCGACTACAAGGCCTGATGAGGTACCCACGTACAATAACTGGGAAAAATGGACACCGCAAGGTACCTAAAACCAGTAATAACAAAGTAGAGAGAGAAAAATCACTACTGCAAGATATCCTCGATAAGATCGGCTCTAAAAATTTACAATGCTGAAGAAAGTGTGGTGCACATATATGGTCTGAATCCACTAAGCTCGATCATAGAACTCAAAAACAACTGACACTGGGCTTCACCAGAATAGCTCCATGCATTGTCAATGGAGTGACTTCAAAATGCACATTTCATGTATGATTCTGTTACAAATAGTGAATTTAAAATAACACTTGGACATTCCACATAATTTCATGATCCCCATAATCTATCAACTGCTACAAATAGGTGTGTCACAGATCCAAGAATAACCAAGGCAACAAGGAGAGATAAAATACATGACACAATTCATAAAATTACCAAGAGATAAATAAATCAATTTAGGAGTTTTTACGATCCAAGAAAATAGCCAAGGAACAAGGCAAGGAACGAAACCCAAAATAAGTAGCCATCTAACATGGTAGTTACCAAGGACAGATACCCAAATTTCTCAAGTATCAACATACCCTCCAAAAATGGGTAGAATGACACCATAAATCTATGTATGAGTTTCAAAATCAACTACTCGAACACTGACAAACTAACATTGGGCTTCACCAGAATAGCTCCCCCATAAGTTGCCAGACTGTCAACATGCCAAAAAAAGTGTTCTAAATACCGGCAGGATGCAAAATATCTCAACAAATAAGAGAGATATAAATGTAAACACCTCATTAGATATTATAAGAATTGATACCCAAAATTTATCACATTGACGTAGGGCTCAATGAAAATGCATCCACAAGTGATTACAACACCCTCCCAATTTAGCACTTTATAATTGAGTGCATGTAAATATTATTAATGAGTAACAATACCTTTTATATTTGAAATATGTGTATAAAAATTTCACCAATGCGTAGATAAATTGAAATACACAATTTCAAAAAAAAGATCACCTTATCTCGAGCTACATATCAAAAGTTATGAGCTCTAGAAGGTTTGGCTATTAAAATAATATTTTAATGCTGATTTTTTTTTAAAGGTACATGTGACACCCAAATTTCCAAAGGGTAAAATAGTGCATCCACACGATACAGGCTTACGAATAAAGGATAAAATCTGTACCCAAAACCTAAAAATCCAAGGGTAAATCATTGCATTCAGAGGGTACACGTCAATATCCAATGGATAAAAGCTAGCACCCAGAGGGTACAGATCTGCATCTAGTGGATAAAAGACTACATCCAAAACTGAAATACCTAGAGGGTTAAAAGAATGCATCCCCGGAAGGTACTCACTTATATCCAATGGATAAAATAATGAACCCATAGGGTACATATCTGTACCCATTGGATAAAAGACTACATCCAAAACTAAAATATCCATAGGGTAAAATAATGCATCTATAAGGTACACACTTATATCCAATGGATAAAAGAATGCACCCAAATTTACAAGTATCTGCAAAACATGTGGCTTAAAAATTACATCCAAAATAGAAATTCTAGAGGTTAAAAGAATGCATCTGAAGGTCCACACTTATAGCCAGTGTTTAAAAGAATGCATGGTGGGAAAAAACAATCTAAAGTTAATACAAACTCCATAACCCGTACTGCCTTTCCAATAATCTTTGTCCACTTGCATCAGGGTTTTGGCACAAATATGGATGTCTACATCATCTATCGCTCTGATACCATGAAAGGCATGATAAGAAGATTGTTCCAAGCCATGAAAAATCTCAGATGATAATAGCACACCACATTAGATTTGTAAAAATAAAAGAGCTAAAATACCATATATGGAAATCCATCATAATCCATAATGCTCAATACATTACAATACAATGACATTGAATTATTTGGAACTCAATAAGAAATATGTACATATAGGAGGAGGGAAGTGCAACTACTACCTAAATTAGTGGTGAAGAACTCCCACTAACTGATATTGGTAGTTAAGTTAACTCCAAAGACTAGTAAGCTAACTCCACATAACTGAGAAGCTAACTCAACACAACTAGTAAGCTAACTCCACACAACTAGTACACCTAAGCAAGCTAACCCAACAAGTGTAGGGCTAACACAAGTGTAAGAATTATCCTAATAAATAAATAAAAGGATAAATAATAACCTACACTAACAGATTTTCTTCAACGCCTTTGCTGAATATATTCATCCTTGATTTGATTCGGCCTTTTCCTTGGCTAAAATTAGGTTTGAACCTTTAGGATCCTTGTCACTACAAGTTCCATCATCGACTTCCATATTTCTAATTCATTGTCTTGGTGAAGGAAGATAGCTTTCATTGAATCCTTATTTTATCACCTCCATGTGATTGGTCAAAGGTCAACTTTGAGGATTTTCAGATCCATAATTTGTTTTTTTTGAGTAAAAGGTTACATCATTGGTTTTCTTTAGCAAATGTGATCAATATAGGCTTGGTAACCTTGAATTATAGTGAGACATCCACACTGATGTAAATCTAGAAGGAAAATTTTCACATTGTTTTGAAAGATGGATTAATCAGTCCATATGCCTAATTGTTATCTTACAATCAGGAATTATGATGTTTTCTACCTTCCCATTAGCATCAAAGATGGAGGGTAAGGCACTGGTTTGGTAGGTGGCCAAACCCCCCTTTCATTACTAATCATTTCCTCCTTTATTTTCACATGGAGGTATTTTAGGTTGAGCCCAAAATTCCCATTGTACATAGAATAGTGGCAATTCAAAAATCATTCTCATCCATTTTGGTTCAAATAAAAATTGACCTATATAGGCATGTATTTTCCCGTCATTTCTAACAACTTTTTAACTTTTTTATCAAAATTCAGGCTTGAATTAAATATATTCATTATTTTAACATTGTTTTTTGCTATGAACTTGTTGATCGGTAGCTCACGTTTTGACACTGTTTCATATGATGACATGTCATTATCTCATGTATCTTGATAGAAATTTTTCAATTTATTTTAGAGATCCTTTCACTTAAAACTGTTCTTATGGATCCCTTTGTTTACAAATAGTCCCCCACCATTTTCTCTTAACATGTATACTGCAGTGGAATTACCATTGTTTTTTGTGCACACATTTTTCAGTCTTATGCCACCTTTTAGTTACATAACCAATTAGAGATAAAAGTACTACATTATATCAATTCCTTTGTGGAGTGGGCTGACTTTACAGTGCTCATTTTGTGTCCTAAAGGGCAGGAACCTAAATCTAAACTTATTATACACCTCGAATGTAGACAAATTCCTTCTCCAGTCTTTACGAGAGGACCACATCATCAATGATCTATCTTATGGGGATTTAGATCCTCACTTCTTTCTCTCTCATACTCTGTAGGATAATCATTGTACTTGGGTACCCTTTACATGAGTTACCCACTATGTTCTTTTCTCCAACTTTTTCTTGAGTGAGTTTTTCTCCCACCAGGTTTTCCTAAAGTACCTTTTGTCCACTTTATGAGATCATTTGAATTTTACGTGTAGTACCTCATCATATCCTTGATGTTTCCATGGAAGGCAAGAAATTCCTTTTCACTTCCCACCTAAAGCTTATGCTTAATTGAGCGGTGTTGGTGTAGGATATTTTTTTCTCTTGTATTTGTTTATTTACTATTGATAAGAATCTACACTCATTAGGATAAAATACTTGCTTAACTGTAGTTTGTTGAGTTCAGTTACCATTAAATGTTCACTCAGCTCACTAGTTGTGTGGAGTCAACTCTACTTCTAGTATCAATTAGTGAGAGTTATATCCTATGAAATAATCTAGGAGGATGGGTACACATTCACCACCTATATTTTGACTTGCATCATTATATTACATCGTGAATATGGAGCATGGAACAGGTTGATGATGATTTGGAGCCATTCTTGCCTTTGTAACATCATATTGGATATTGTTAGAATTTTGATTTCTGTAATTTACTTACATGCACAATTTTCATCAGAGATGAGTAGAAAACTCTAATATGGATCAGGAAGCAATTCTGGTATCAAGATATGTAAAACTAATGGGTTATGTAGTTTTTCAAATAATATCATTTTTGAAACAAACAATTCAAAATCTGCAAATAGACTAACTGTTAGGTTTCAATAAAAATTGAGGTGTTATCAAAAATTTCAGGGGTCATACAAAATATTCCAAATAAACCAGTTTTGGGGACCAAATATTTCTTCCTATAATTCAGTACTTACATGTGGCTTGGTTTTTGAAGTAAAATGGGAACAATATTCTTATCATTCCTTTCAATATCATCACTTACAACATCATTAGAATTGATATTTGATCCTTTCCATATTTTCATTTTCATTCTCTTTAACATCACATATAAATGAAGTGAAAAACTAAAAAATTCACTTTTATGCAACATTACAATGAAATTTGGACGTTTCAAAGGATTGAAGTGTTCATTTTTAATAGGCATATATGATATCCTTTTCATATGGGATTGATTTTGTGAACTTGTAGAAATGATATAGTTTATTCCTTGGAATGGTATGATAAAAACAATGAAAAAAAACTTTGGAATTCAACATTGAAATTCAATGTTGCATATGTAGCACCTCTAGAATTCCTTCAGTATTATTCTGCATTAAGAGGTTAACAAATGGATTTTGTACTTCAAATTATATTTGATATTTAAAAAATGGATAAATGTCCCTCCAAAGGAATTCAAGGAATGACACAAATGTTTCATCTCTTTATTTAACCATGTGGCATTTAACTTCTATGTATCTTGAGAATTACATAATATCTACTTAATAGACGATGAAAAACAAGATACCATTAGGATAAGACAAAATGATTTTTAGACAAAAAAAAATCCATCTTCAATTTAAATTGACCATCGTATGCAAATTTTCCCAATTTAATGAAAAATTTTTTATTTTAGAATATGATTCAATGGAAAAAATGTAGACCTAATCAAGGAATTTTACAAAAGTGTATATTTTCTGATTATGCCTTAATTACTAAATCAATTTTGCATTTACAAAACATGTGCTAAGAATTATGGCAAACACTAAAGAGGTTTTTTGTTAAATATAAAAATTTAATAATAACCTCAACAAATTTCAAAATAGGTCTCATTATTCTTGAGATATTTAACGAAAGGTGATTCAACAATGAGGAATGAAGTTTCTAGAAAGATACCCATAGGGTAGGACTAACCTTGAAACCCTAGGAAAATTTGTGCAAACTTTTAGGACAAACAATACATGAAAATAAGGTTTGTATATGAAAATACAATGTATACAAATAAACCCTAGGGAAAATAGACTTTGAAAGAAGGTTGCAATTTGATTGCGAGTTAGGTTCACCAAATGTTTACACCCTTTTGAATATCTAAGGTGTTAAAGAACACAACAATTAAGAATTATGTAAGGTTAGGAAACTAGGAACTACTTTGATAAGTTAACTTCCAACATTAATTATACAAAATCATAATAATTATTGGTCTTTACACACACAAGCACTCACTACAGATCATTCTTACATTTTCCAATACATGAGAAGAGACTTAACTTTACAAATTGTACAAGAGCAGAATTTGGGGAGATGAAAGTGGTATAATCACAAAGTACAGGTTATGGAAAGATATTCACTACTAAAGATTGTGACTTGAAACCTCTTGGTGAAGGATTTAATTTAGGTCTAGTTAGGATGTAGATTGAAACTAGTCCTCCCATTTTTGTACGGTCTTGGACACCTTTAGAATGAATTTATGTAACTTTATTGACGTCTTGTGGTGGCTTGCGAAATTACTTTCTATCAAACCCTAATTATTAGTGTCAAAATCATATAAAGTTGAATGAATCCAAAATTTTAACCATTTTAATAAGTATCTGTAAGAAGGTTAGTATTTGGGTTGTCAAGACCTTGTGAACCAATCTACCTACATCGTATACTACTCTGAAGAGTCCTCAAATCACACCAAACATGTAATATCTATATCAATGTAGCTAGTTTATAATTACTCCCAATTATCTAGTTTGTGCAATCAAATCTTGATTGGATTGTGTTCTTACTAAGAATTCTCCTAATTGAACCTTTGCTTGTATATGATGTGATTTCACTTTTTATGGGAAGTGAATATTTCATTCCTTTTTAAGTTTTAAAATGTTTCTAATTAACATACATAAAAATATGAATAATGCTACAGGTGGATAATCTGATTTAATTAACTTCCAACATTAATTTCACAAATAAGAATAACACTTTTCAAAGTGACGATTGATTTAACGAATATTCCAAAAAGAAGGAAATATTACACTTAGATAATCATGTGTAGATTTAGAAGAGTTTGGATGGTATGAGTGCTGGAACATGAAGATTTAGAATTGAATATGCTCCATTGATGGAACCGAAACTTGGAATTAACCCTGATAAAATCCGTACAAATCTGTCTATAGAATTCACACGGTCCCTACCCTTATGTACAGTCTTAGATTTTCTTGGAGTCTAGGTCTGTAACTTTCTAAGTGCTTCGCTTGCCTAGAAATGTATGTTGCTTTTTGTCAGTATTCTTCACTCACCTTCAGAATGGCTCTGTAAAATTTTCTCAAACCCCAGAACCCTTGTAGTGCAAGAAAGAGTTCATGTAAAACAAAATTAGGTGGGTTATGGGCACCCACTATAAGAATTTTAGCTAATATAATACTAAAAAACACTAAAATTCAGGCATATAAAACCAATTTGTGATTCAATAACATTGGTGATAGTTTTGTGGTAGTTGTTGGATAACACCAAAATACAAGAGCATCAAAATTGGTTATGACATATAGCACTGAAATATAACACTATAAATATAAGACTGAATTTGGTCTTACATTTATAGGTGCTATATTGTTGGAACGGTAAAATCTCCAATGATGATAAAAACTTCTTCCAAGGTAAAAATGAGGTCCAGATCCTTCCCCCTATTCTTTGCATCCCTCCTTTGACTCAAATCAACCCTTTTGTTTTGTCTGTAAACTTTAATTTTTCTTGTAAGACCACTTTTTAGCTTTTCTTTGTCATTTTGCATCTGTAAGTGGTGGTTGCACAACCACCCCAACACGTTGTGTAACCAGTTTGCATAATTGTGAGGTTACACAACCACCCCGTTGGTTGTGTAACCACCCCTCTGTCATTCATGGTCCTGTCACTTAAAATTAGAGACTTAAAACACACATTTTTTGACGCACATTTGGATTTCAGGAGTGATTTTCTCACTCGTTTCTCAACCGTTTTTCCTATTTTTGGACTCGTTGGAATCGTATTGATTTTCTCTTCCTCTTTGGCTATGTTTAGAATGTTGAATACCTCTCCTTTTTTTGATTTGTCACTTCTTCATCGACACATGTAATTGACTTCTTCTTTCCCAGATTTTATAAAAAGCCAAACTTTTACCCATATGATGGGTTGGATTTTTCATATTCTTGAGGTTAAGTTATGCTGCTAAAATTTTGAGAGGAACCACACAGACAACCAACTCTTTTCTCTGTTCTTTCCTACCATTTACTTTCAGTCATTTCTTGCACCAAGCCAACCACAACCAGTATTTTGTTTTCTTTGCTACCAGCCAACATCTGTGCATTCCTAGATCAATTGGACTTCATCTTTGGAAGAAGATACAAAGCTGAGGAGATAAAAGCACATCTCATCTTTGGGAAGCTACCACAATACAATAGTAACCAAGGTTGGGGTTGTACTTAAATTATTTGAAGCTTTAATTAATTTGTATTTGTTAGAATAGAAATAATGCATTTGTTTTGAGTTGGTAGAATTGTAGAAGTGGAAGATTTCATCACTTCCCGAATGTATTTATCTTATTTCTAGTATTCCTTTTCAAAATATTTCTTATATCTTCCCTTGATAACTTCTTCTCATCTTATCCCTATGGATCTGCTTGGGAAATTAGTTGGAGGAAGAAGTGAAGAAATCCTTGCACATATTTTATTTCTTTTAATTAGTTTAGATTTACTTCTGTCGGGGAAAGTTCATACGGAAAAGAGGAAATTGCTTCTGAGAAGATTTTCCCTTTCCAGAAAACTTGAGGCCGTATATTTTCCAGAAGAATTTTAATTTATTTTATTTAGATTAACAATTTTCGAATACATTCTTTTAGAATAGAATTATCAGACAACCCTGCAACAAAGGAATAGCCACATCCGACTATTCTCTATTTTAGTTTATTTTATTAGAAGTAGTAGTATTTTATTTTAATTAGTTTCTTGTGTCTATAGAATAGTTTATTTATTTATTTTATTTAAATTTTGAAAAATACAAAAAGATGTTAGTTGTTTAATTAGTTTTCTTTTAATTCATTTCTTGTTCAAACAAATAGAATAGATGGTATTTCATTTCATTTTATTTAATTAATTGGGAATGAATTTGGTTAATTAAAAGATTAAACACACTTGTCTTTTATTTATGCTGAATTTACTTTCTTTATTTATTTAAAATAAAATTTCAACGTAGTTTAGCAAACAAATCAAATCAAACAATTAAACAATAGGGAACTTACGCTACCCGTACATAGCCTCTAATTCCCCTTTGGCCAATTCAACTACTAGGAACTCACACTACCCGATCTTAGTCCCTGATTCTCCTATAGTTTCCCATCAACATTCCCACAATCTTGCACATTCCGGATGTCCCAACATGACCTCGGGAGGTCACGTGCATCTAGGAATCACGTGTTGATTCTCAGGCGTACAAAATTGGTGAACCCAACGTGAAGGACTAGTTCCTTCTTATTTCCTTTTCTTTCATTGCTATTACCTCACCTTTCCATTTCTTCCCCTATTTTGGTGGGTATTTTATACCTTCCCAAAATATGTCTGGTAGAGAGTTTGGTGGGCCATTTGGCTTTGATAGATACTACACCAACGTTCAACCACAACAATCCCCTTCCCTTTCTGATGGGCTGAAAATTACACAAACAACATGCAAGCCTCCCCTAGCTATGTCTCAAACCCCACTAGTCATGTGAGAATAGAGGAGGTTGATCAACCTTTAAACATGCAATACAGTCAACCCAATTCAAACAACATGGTTTTTATGAGTGGAACAAATCCTTACCCTAGAGTCTTGTCAAGACCTCACATTACCATGCAATCAACAAAAGATGACATTTTTGCATGTGAATTGCTAATCCTCTTCGCCAAATAGATGAGTCCTTAGATAGGATGAAGATCCATACCTCTGAGATGTTGAATAACAATGTATCAACAACCTATCCCAAGACTCCTATTTTTAAAGAAAACAAGAATGATAACATTAAACAATTCATAAGAGGATATCATGTGCCCTCTCAACCAAACCCTACACAGCAAGCACCCAAACAAGAGACTCAATCCTCACCTCATGATGTTATTTCCACTTTAGTAGGGAGGATTAGAGAACTAGAGAGTGCCCAACCTTCACAACCAACCTATGCAGTAGGGAAGAACATGGGGTATCCCATCGACAACAAAGGGTACACCCCTATCAACACACAACCAATGCAACATCCTATGCAACAAGGTTATCATGTCCAATCAAATCTGGGTGATCTTCTCATGGGAGTTGATACCCTAGGGATGGGCCCTCACCCTTCTCATTCTTATCCCACACAAGGGCTGGCCGGAAGTGCATTCTCAAATGTCATTCCATCAGGAAATGTGACGTTCCCTTGGTTTCACACCCAATAGCCCATTTCATAGTCTTGTTCCACCTTACCTGCATATGTATCAAAGTCCCCCCAGATGGACCCATATACCTTCCCTACTCCTTATACGCAATATCAAGGAGCTCCATACATTCCAGCTAATGCCTACACTGTAGCCTATCCAATTCCTCCTCCACCACCTCCTCATCAAGGAGCTTCAATGGTGGAATCTTACACAATGGGTACTTATGCTGAGTATTTGAAAGAACCCCTTGATTTTACCATACAGGGTGTCATGCTTCCATGCCCATTTCCTGATCTTCCTAAATTTAAGGGAGAAGGAGATCCAAATGCTCATATCAAGGCCTATGCTACTGCCATTAGGGAATTGCTTCCTTGGGATGTTGTAGTGGCTAAGATATTTCCAAAGACCCTTGAGGGAATCACTTTAGATTGGTACTATCAGATTCTTGAAGCTTCTATACATTCCTTTAAACAACTTGTTTTGGAATTCATCAGAGCATTTGACATGAACAAGTTACTTCGAACATGGATTAGGGAGTTTCTGCATATTAGGTAGGAGAAAAATGAATCTGCTTCCCATTTCATTCAAAGATGGTGTCAAGTTATTTACTCCTCTGCAAGTGCACCTAACATGGACCAAATGGAACTTTGTGATCTTTTCCTTCACTCACTCAATCGAGAGACCAAGGAGGAAGTCCAGAAGTTTCCTTTCCACAGTTACGAAGAAGTGTTGGAAGGTGCACTTCGAATCGACCAAGCCGCTATCGATAGTGGGCATAAGACTTACGGTCTTAATGGGAAATTGGTGTCCCCTAATCAAAACAATGCAAACCATCAAAAAAATGGAGCCAACAACCAAGGACCTAAGGTCTTGAATCATAATCGCGGTGCTACCATGGATGGTGTTACTGATCAAGAAAAGAATGTTGGTTTTACAAACAATGGTAACACTAACAATAATAACAACAACAACATGGGAAATCAAAGAGGCCCTAATTATGTTTCCTCTATCAACACAGTTGATGTCAACCATCCCCCTCCTCGACAAGATCAAACCCAAGGCCCGAACCAGTACCAAAACTCTGGCCAAGGGGCAACAAATTATGGTTATAACAACCAGTTTCAAAACTACAACCAAGGTTATAATCAACAACAAAACTTGAACCAAAGGCCAAGAGACTACGATCCCAATCTTTATTGTGGTTTTCATCATGTTATTGGTCATGATGCTAGAACTTTTAGGGATTGCAACAAGTTCATACAAAGACTCCCTGAGAATCAAAGGAAACTCTTTGTGGACATGTTCTTAGAAAATCCTGAAGGAACCTCACAACCTAGTCATACAGGACCCATCACACCTCAGAATGCAAACCTAGGCATCTATCAGGACCATTCCCTAAATGTCCTGAAGATGTTAAAGTGAATCCTCAAAACATAAACAAGGGTATTCCTATAGGGAATAATGACCATGAGGCCTCAACTTCTGATAACTCTCGAGTTGCTCCTAACCTTGGCTCAAACAACAATACAAAGATTTTGGGATTAGTTGAGCTAGAGGTTGAACCAGAAATTAATGCAACAACTCAGACAAGGGAATACATTTCACAACCCCTCCCCACTCATTCCCTCTCACAGGATGATGTTCCTATAATCTCAAAACCAGTAGGAGCCTATGATTTGATATCAGATTTGAACAAGACCTTTTCTCACATCTCGTTTCTAGATTTGTTGAAGAATTCCCCTATGCATCATTTTGCATTGCTTGATGCATTGGGTCTTGGTCATTTAATCCATGTTACACCTCCTCGAGCTCAAATAAATCATATTGAATTTGACATACATCCTCCAGGGAAGAGTGATAGGGATACTGGGTTTGTTTTTTATATAAACAAGATGCCATCTGATGCTGAAATAGCCCGAAGAGGTGATCCTGCATTATATCTACAAGTCTGGGTTTATAAAAATTACATCAAGAGAGCCATGATCGATGATGGGGCTGTTGTGAATGTGGTTCCCTTCTCTTTCTTGCAGAAGTTGGGATATGGGGAGACTAATTTCTCCTCTACAAGAAACACGTTGAGAGGGTATGACAGTCTTAAGGCTACCTCAATTGGAACTATAGTTCTTCCTGTCTCCCTCTTGGGCCAAAAACCATCTTGACGGAGTTTTACATTATTGACAAGGAGATGAATTATAACATGATCCTTGGTAGACCTTGGATTCACCGAATGAAGGCTATTCCTTCCACTTTGTTCCAAGAAGTTAGATTTCTCCATTTGGGAAAGGTCTTCATTGCTCAAGGGGATCCTAAACCCTTTGACATACATATGGAGAATCTCAAGAAGAAACCAGGGGTCCATTCAGAATATGAGTTCCCTAAATCAGTTAAACAAACCACTTCCATCAAAGAATTGGTCACGACCACCCCAATGTTCCAAAGTTGAAGTTAATGACCCAAAAACATTTGAGGTAGAAAAAATAGATAAGGGTAAAGTAATATTCATGGCAACGATGTCCACCAAAACCACAACAGAGATTATGAAACTCTTAGAGAGTGATGAACCAATCCTTCTCCCCTTTGAACCACAAGGAATGGGTAACCTCCTTGGTATAGCTTCTCTTCCTGCCGATGATCTCGGTCTAGGCATAAACATGATAGAAATAACAAAGGAAGGAGAGGATTTTGAGAACAAAATGATACCCATCAAATCCATCTCTAGGGATTCCTCCATTCCTAGCCTTGGTCTAGACACAAATATGTCAAAAACCAAGCTCATTGTGTCCATGAGACATAATCCCATAGCACGAAAAAATGTCAAATGTAACCACTACTCCCTATGTAGGGAACAAAGTTGAGCAACATAGTCATGCTCACATGAATATGATATGTCAAAAACATGACAAAGAGGTTCACAAAGACCTCTTTCAAATGGATGGATTCACACCAAGGTTAGATGATCAGATATATACAATTGTAGGCAAGGGTTGTAAGTTTAAACCCAAGGTAGTAGGCCCTTGTCAAGAGAACAAAAACTTCAAAGATCATGTGTATCATTTGTGTACCTTGGGAGGTGAGGAGTTTGACATCCGTCAACTGGATTCACCCTAAATGTTTCCATGCATAGTTCATTTGCATTTCCACACTGTACATTATTGCATCCATATTGTTTATCATTTGCATTATCATTTTGTGAAATTGTAAACTGAAACTTACTTTTCAAGAAACTTTTAAAAAAAAACTTTCAAATATTGGAAAAAACATTTAATCATACTCTTCAAGTATCCATCATATCATCACAAAATTATTCTAATCTCTTCATCATTTCAGCAATTAAGATGGAATTTTGACATTGGTCCTACCAAGACTTACACACTTAGTTCTATTCATGGTTTCTTCTAGCTCAGGTGTCTTTTCCCATAGTCTGTACTAGAAGCTTCTTGATGTCACATCTTTCCCTAAAAACTTCTCTCTATGATAAAAATAATCTAAACATTTAACCTAGAGTTCTTGTTCACCTATCTCAACCTTCGGTGGTGAGCCCTCACATCTTACTAGGTTGTGTGGGGTTGAGGCTAGGGGAAAGTGTTCCTTCCCAAAAGCACAAGTGTAAAAACCAATAAACAAAAAAAGATAAATCAACAATAAACGTAAAAATGCTTTCATTTCAAAATAAAACTACACTTCTTTTCCCTACCAACCTTTGGTGATGAGCCCATGCTTCTTACTGGTAGCGTGAGGTTGGGAAAGGAGGGAAGTGCCCTTACTCACCTATGTCTTGTCCTTGGTGATGAGCCCATGCTTCTTACTAGTAGCATGGGGCAAGATGTAGGGGGTCCCATCAAATAAATCAATAAGTTGTAAATAATTCAATGAATAAAAATTGCTTTGAAATCTTTAAAAATCCCAAGAAAATGAATTAGATGTGTATGTTACAAGAGAGTTAATCCTTAAAACCTAATTTTTTCAATCAAAAGGCCATCTATGGATCTAAGTCTAGATAAACTTGCAAGAAAATTGCATTCTGAACTGGTTAGTTGACCTTGTTTAGGGTTGAGTTGTAAGTTCTAATTGGATCTTTGTCAAAATCTTGTCTTCTTGTCACCATCCTCATTCATCAAAATCATACAACTTGCATCCTTCCTAGCTCTCGGTGATGAGCCCTCACATCTTACTAGTTGTGTGGAGTTAGGAATGGAGTGAGTTCATCTTCTTATTATATCACATTCATCACATTTTTCCAATAAAACAGAAGTTCTAAATATTTCTTGAAAATCAAAGTATCTAAATTACAATTTGCTCTCATGTGCATCATATATATATAAAAGAGAAAACATTATGTTTACACATTTTCTTCATCATCATCCATAACATGCATTCATAAAACATATAAAAAGCATCAGAAATTCCAAACCATCTAAGAGTACATAGATGAAGCAAACTACAATGAAGTCAACTCTTACAAGGAATGTCGAACCAAAAAAATGTCTATATGTATATATATAATGTCAAGTTTCTCATGTATAATTCCATGTAAAACCATAGAGTAAGTGTGGTCAAAATGCTCACCATGAGCCAAAAATACAAAAAAAAATCAATAAAATACACAAAAATGAGACTAAGCAATAAAGGTACTCTGCCTATCCACCTCTTTGAGGCCCCTTACGACCGCTTCAGTTACGAATTTCCTAGAATTTCTTCTCAAGTGCATTCAAAGAGAAAAATCCAAAGCCTAATGCAAAAAGACCAAGGCTCTCATATCTAACCCCTTTCTGAGCCCCATCCACTTTTGTTGGGTCTGACACCATCATTTCTAAATCCTTTCCAATTTAACCATACTCACGAATGAAACAATTGCAAGAAACCAGGAGCTCTAAATTCAACAAACTTGCAAAACATAAATGATTTCTAAAAATAGTGAAAATGACATATATAACATATATTTGGATTTTCTAACATTGCATGTGTAGGGCTTGCATGCACTGGAGTAGGTATATTTCTCACCCTCATAGATACGGTACGTAATCTTGTCATTTTATTTCAAAGTATTTTGCTAATCATGTTTTATATCTACACTTGATTCTCGTCTTTCTTTTGCAGGTGGTGGGAAGGATGGATTGGCATGGTTTCAACACACTGGTGAATAAGGTATAATTTCTAACTTTCCCATTTGGGAGCGCCATACTCAGACTTCACATTTTACGCCTCTTCATGGCTAAAATGATTCTCTGAGGGGGCAATATGTACGCACCCAAAATTGCATGGTGCTATATTGTTGGAATGGTAAAATATCCAATGATGATAAAAAATTCTTCCAAGGTAAAAATGAGGTCCAGATCCTTCCCCCTATTCTTTTCATCCCTCCTTTGACTCAAATCAACCCTTCTGTTTTGTCTGCAAACTTTAATTTTTCTTGTAAGACCGCTTTTTAGATTTTTCTTTGTCCTGAGTGGCAGTTGTGTAATTGTCAACGGTTGTGCAACCACCCCGAGTGGTTGTGTAACCACATAATTGTCAGCGGTGATATGTAACCGCCTGATGGTTTAATTGTAACCGCCCCTCTGTTATTAACCATTTGTCATGTCACTTAAACTCAGAGACTTAAAACACACATTTTTTGACGCACGTTTGGATTTCGGGAGTGATTTTCTCACTCGTTTCTCAACCGTTTTGCCTATTTTTGGACTCATTGGAATCATATTGATTTTCTCTTCCTCTTTGGATATGTTTAGAATGTTGACTACCTCTCCTTTTTCTGATTTTTCACTTCTTCATCGACACATGTAATTGACTTCTTATTTCCCAAATTTTTTATAAAAGCCAAAATTTTACCTGTATGATGGGTTGGATTTTTCATATTCTTGAGGTTAAGTTATAGGCTATTGGTGAGTTACAAGTAGTTTGTAATCATCGACCTAAGTTCCATTCCCATTGAGTTCATAGGATGATTTCAATAAGTGACCATGGGGACACCTTGAGGTAGGGGTCTAACATTCTCCATATGGACCAAGTGGAACATAGCGGGGTGATCCAAATGCAAATCGCTCGGCAGACATTAAGGACCCAAGCCCATCCCTATGTCCCACTTAGAGAAAGTGATCCTCCACCACTATATTTCATAGCTCTGGCATAATAAAAGTGTTTACCATCCAAAGTTTGAACTCATAGTCTTGGGCTATTGGTGAGTTACAAGTAGTTTGTAATCATCAACCCAAGTTTCATTCCCATTGAGTTCATTGGATGCTTTCAATAAGTGACCATAGGGACACCTTGAGGTAAGGATCAAAATTCTCCATATGGACCAAGAAGAACATAATGGGGCAATCCGAATGTAGATCGCTCGATGCACATTAAAGACCCAAGCCCATCCCCATGTCCCACTTAGATAAAGTGCTCCTCCGCCACTCTAGTTCATAGCTCTTGTCTAATAAAAGCGTTTACCATCCAAAGTTAGAACTCAAGGTCTTGGGCTATTGGTGAGTTATAAGTATTTTATAACCATCAACCTAAGTTTCATTCCCATTGAGTTCATTGGATGCTTTCAATAAGTGGTCATGGGGACACCATGAGGTAGGGGTCGAACTGCTCCATATGGACCAAGTGAAACATAGTGGGGCACTTAGAATGTGGATTGCTCGGTGGACATTAAGGACCCAAGCCCAACCCCATGTCCCACTTAGAGAAATTTATCCTCCACCACTCCATTTTATAGCTCTGGTATAATAAAAGTGTTTACCATCCAAATTTTTTGAATGGGGTTTAGGTGGATCAATTAAGACAAACAGTTGGGTCCAAATCAACCAAGGTTCAAACCTAGCTAAGCGCGACCCCCTTCGGGGGTGGTTATCGATGATGGATGGTTAACACACCACTGGTGGTTGTGACTAGTGCTTTTCTCTGGCAATGATGGACCTGACTAGTGGCTGTTGGGCTAGGATGGTGGCTCGGTGGCTGGTCGTGGTTGTGTTTGCATTAGTGAGATGGTTTGGACAGTTCTTCATGATAGTGGTGATATTAGCATCGTTGGCAGTGGATTTTGGTTTCTCTTATCTTGAAGGTGGTAGTCTTAGCTTGGCATGGCTAGTGGCTAGGATGGTGGTTCAGCGGCTTGTCTTGGTTTGGCTTGTATCGTTGAGATTGTGTTGAATTGTTACATCTGGTCATTGGACATTGTTAAGGGACGAGACCCAAAACCCCCTCGGTTCTAAGCTTCAGTCAAAAGCATTAAACAATCCAAAAACAACAACTTCATGTGTACAATGTATTTTCATACTTCATCAATAAATGATATGAGTACTGGGAGAAGAAATAACCTTATGGTTTGGATTTTTTCCAATCATGAAATTATGCTTAGCTATTTTTGGTTGATTGTTGTTCACCTTTCCAATCATTCCTATTACAAGTGATATTAGGATTTACAGGATTTGTATTGCATATCTTTGTAGGTTTACTTTGTGACATATATTAGAAATCCATAAATGGTGAATACTTTTTTCTTCCATTTGTTTCTTGTTCTCTCCACAGGTGTTACCTGTGTTCTTATCTTGATGTGAGAGGGAGGGTTTCTCTTATTTTGTGATTATCCTTGAGTTGTAATAACATCCCTTTATGTTTAGCATGTTTTGGAATTATCCCTTCCATCTTATGACCTCTCTATTTTCTCTAATCTTCTCTTTTCCCACCCTTTCAAGTGATTTCTAGTTAAAAGTATCTAAAAACCTAAAAATATTGATTTGGTGGACATTTTGGGTGGTCATATGTTCTCTAACTATCCTCAAACCATTACAGTCATGACGATATCATGGGGAGTTATTCTAAACTCAAAAAAACAACAAATAGGGTGTGTCCTAAGCCACGTGATAAGTGGAGACCTCCCACTAATTTAAGTGCAAGTAGAGATTTCAATGCGAAGAATGTGGTATTATTCCCCACTTAATACAAATGGATGCATCTATGAGGGGATTTAAACCCCTACACTCATGTTTGCTAAAATATTATCTTTCCAATGTGTCATACCACATTATCGTTTCTATTTATAGGTTAACTTGGTTTTGATTCAAACTTGGTCCATGATTGTGTGAAGTCCCATAAGGGACAATGTTTGCATTTGGTCATTTTTGAGCCATTAAGAGGCATTTTTCAGCATTTCTGCATAATTGTAGAAATGTCTATAATTCTCGTATGATAGCCCGAGCCTTAAATTTTTATAATTTGTGTTCATTTGACATTACTTTGAAGCATTTTCCCTCCTATTTTTATGTATAATATGGGGAAATGGATTTTACAAATGCTACAGGAAGGTGGAGAACATTGTTATTCAAGTTCAGAGTTCTGCGAAGGTCTAATAAGCATATTTTTATAGATTTTAATTCGTTATTCATTTGTAAGATTTTATTTGTACTTATAAATTTGATTTTTAATGGATCAAATGGCATCCTAAGCTATCACGGAGACATAGCCCAAGCAGCGGGTGAATTTCATTATAAATTTTCATGTTGTGTGTTCAATATGCATCTTTTATTTTTGATTATTTACATATTTAAATCATATATTAATTAATTGGATGTAATTATAATTTTTTTACAACGTTTTCAAAAATTGTATTTTGATCGAGTAAACTAGAAATGAATAATCATTTTGAAATCAAATTTTCGATTCATTTTTTGGACAATTTTGAATCAGTTTTTGATCAAATTTAATCAATTCCTATTTGATAATTTGGTAAAATGATTAATTTTTTTAAGTATCTATTTTTATAAACTATGAATACATTGGGTCGGTGTTAATTTACAAATCATGTTTTGGAATCAGATATGGTAGAATGTTAGATTAGCTTCTGATTGCATTTGTTGATATCATATTTAACTTTGTTTATTAAGTTTTATAGACATTTGGGCTTTTTGATCTTCCATTTGGAGTGTGAATTTTTTTAGGATTATAGGTTGTTGGCAGAAAATAAAGAACCATGTGATGAGAGGGAAATATGGATCTCTATTTATGTCGCTTATAGGGCATTAAATATATGGTTGATGTTGATGTTGATGTTGATGTGTCCCACTTTTTTTAACTTTTTTTAACTGTAGAAAAATATGTCTGACAACCAAAACATGACCAAACACATATAAAATGACCAAACACATATAAAATGACCAAACATACTTTTAAGAGATTAAATATACCAAGGTGCAAGGCATCCATAATTTACCTGATTTTTTAATGTTTTTATAGTATTTTTAAATATTAATTTACTAGTCATATTTTAAAATATTTTTGGCCACCAAGTGGGACACACTTATATTTTTTTTATAGTGTTTTGGTGAGTGAAAACCATATTGTGAAGCTTTCTTTTCTATTATAATTTGTATATGTTTTTATTCCTATGTCCTTTGATTAGGAGCAAGTGAAAAGATAATTCTATTTTAATATATGGAGATGGCATTTGGACATTGTTTAAGGAATTGGACATTGTTTCAACACTTGTTTACATTCGGGTGTTGATTGGTTATCAGCTAGTTTTAGATTCACAAATGTTCTTAAGCATTACAGGATGCACATACAAAATTTTGTTAATATTCTCTTAATAGGGTGTACAGTTCTCAGTTTCTAAGCAAAGGTAAAATTATTCTAATGTTTCTTGTCTATGATAAATGGTTATTTTTACATAGTTTTTGTTTTGATATCCATGTTCAGATTACCTTTTTGTGGCATGTTGCAAAGGATATGCGTTTCTTTGAAACTATTCAAAACTATTTGAAAACATAGGGTTACATCATTACCTCATTATATAGGAGGTTTGATATTGTGTAGCCTTCTATTCAAGTTGTTGAACCGGGAAGAGGGATCAACCCTTGATTTGGTAAAACTAATTTCCTGGATAGTTTTTACTTGTATATATAACATTGTTGACTAGCATGCATATTTTTCAAAGCATATTTTTTTTGGATTCTTATTGTACATGTTGAAAGGATATTTTCCCATATGATTTTAGCTTTGAATCTGGATTTTGAAGTCACCTATAGGGAAGAGCTGAGTGACAAGTTTAACATGCTTAGATTTATCTTCTCTTGTTTATGGTTGATATATTCCATTGTGATTTAGATAGAATAATATACAAATTTAGTGGGCATGTTTAATATGTCTAATTTTGGATTTGCATTTTTTTTTCATTTTTTAGTGTGAAAAATATGGATGCTTATAAGACCCATTTGGGCACCGTTTGTATTGTAATTAATTTACAGAAATTTTGTTTCCACACATAATAATTTCACATATTTTTAAGACCCTCATAATCGGTAATTTATTTGTAACTATCACATGTGGTTACAATTAGGGTGTACATTTATTACACTAACAAAATGGTTTGCAGTTGCACTTGGTGATATTTTGCAGTATTGGAAATTTCACCAATTTGAAATGTGACATTTGGCAAGAAGTTTGGTTTCTATCCCCAATTTCACATGGGATAGATATTTTTATCTTCACTACCAGTGAATTGTATTTATCTTATGTAGTTTCAGGGATTCAATTAACTCTCACCTCTTTATAGGCATTTTACATTTTAATGTATGAATCATTTACATGATATTTTGTATGATATTTTACAGTCATATTTTGTCATGAATGAAAATTTCACAGGGTTAATGAACACCACCTATTGTTGGCATTTTGTGGTATATTTCATACTGATCATTTACAATACTTTCCAGTTTCACGGGATAAATGGACACTCGTCCATGTTGGGAATTTAGTTGTATATTTCAGATTGATTGATTTTAGTGATATTTTACATATTTTCTAGTTTTGTAGGGTTAGTGGACACTCACCTATTTTTGGAATTTGGTTTTCATTTCATATTGATACAATTTTTCCAAGTGTAGTATTGGTAGAATCATAGGGATTGAGTTAGACACTTGTTGAGAAAGCATTTAATTGTCATTTAATAATAATCCATTTCTATGATAATCATTTCAATATTCTGTAATATTTTTAACCACTATGTTATATTCTGGTTTGTGTATGTTTGTGGAATACAAAGAACCATTTAGAAAATGCAGTGAGTGATTTGGTTTTTGGGGACCAAAAGGTTCTTATTAGGGAGGTGTAATCTGGTCAATATTTTGGGTAGTCAGATGTTCTCTAATTCTCCCCAAACCATTACAGTCATGACGCCCTCACGAGGAATTAATCCTAACTCAAAAAAATAATGGATATTGTGTGGCCTAAGCCACATGATAAGAGGATATCCACCCAATAATTTAAGTTGAAATGGAGCTTTCAATGTGAGATATGTGGGATTATTCCCCACTTAAGACAAACGAATGTAACTATGAGGGGATTCAAACCCCTACACTCATGTTTGCTAAAATAGTACCTTTCCAATTTTGCATACCATGTTAGTATTTATATGTATAGGTTAACTTGGTTTTTATTAAATTTTGTTTAATGATTGTGTAAATTCCCATAAGGGACAATTTTTACATTTGGTCATTTTTGAGCCACTTAGAGACATTTTTAGGATTTCCATATAACTAGAGAAATGTGTAGAATTTCTATATGATCAGCCTGAGACTTAAATTTTTCTAATTGGTGTTCATTTTATGTTGATTTGAATCATGTTTGTGCCATTTTTATATAGAACATGGGGAAATTGATTTTGTAAATTCTAGAGGAAGGTGGAGAACATTGCTAATCAAGTCCAGAGTTCTTCCAAGGTCTTATAACCATATTTTTGTAGATTTTAATCCATTTTTCATTTGTAAGATTTCATTTTTACTTGTAAATTTGATTGTTAATGGATCAGATGGCATTCTAAGCTATCCCAAAGACATAGAACAATCAACGGGTGAACTCCGTTATCAATTTTTTTGTTTTGTGTGTTTAGTTTGCATGTGTTATTTTTTATTATTTGCATATATTTAAATCAGATATTGATTAATTGGATGTAATTAAAACATTTTCACAACATTTTCCAAAATCATATTTTGATCGTGTAAACTAGAAAGAAATAATCGTTTTGAAATCAGATTTTTGATTTAGTTTATTGGATACTTTGAATCAAAGTTGGATTATATTTTAATCAATTCCTATTTGATAATTCAAGTAAATGTTTGTTTTGTTTAAGTACCTATTTCCATAAATAATTTATACACTGGATAGAAATTTCTAAAACTTGAGGAAAACACAATATATTCTAGGGATTATAGTACAACCTTATAATGAAATAACAATGTTGATTTTTAACCACCTAGATAATAAAAATATTGAAAGTAAATAACCTTAATAATTGGAATAGCTCTAATAGCATATACAATTTTTATTTTGTGTGTCTGTAATATAAACTTTTTTGTTGAACAATGAGTTCTCTAACGATTAATTGAATTCCTCTATGATGCAAACTATAACTACTTCATTCATAATCTTGTGAAAAAATCAATGAAATATCTTATTTTATTAAGTGTAAATTCATGTGTATTTATAGAAAATTGAATTGAAAATTTAACCAAATAACTAATAAAAGATAACATTTTGGGAAAAACAATGGGTGTACAAGGGGTCCACAAAAAGCCCCATGTGTGGGGATTTGAAATGTTCCTTAAAACTCCCTAAAAACACTTTTAAAAGAGAGAAGGGGAAAGGGGTTGATTAGATCATAATGATAAGACATAACAATGATCCTTAATCACACCAATAATGCCTCATTTTTGGAATAATAATCAATTGGCGAATGCATAATAGTGTATCCCAGTAGGGTCCCACATAAATTTTTCTATATGTAGCAATATGTTTCTAAATGGTTCGAATAAAAGGGTTTTGATGGAAAATACTATGCTACAAAAAATTTTCAATGCTTTTTTCACACTTGATGTGAAGACCAGCTTAGGAAATTTTGATATGTCCTATGAGATTTATTTAGTGAGTACTATTGTTAATATGCATAATTACTTTGGTAGGTATCCTTGAATACGTGTGTGAGAAGAGTTAAGTGAAGTTAGGTATACCTAATTAATGCATCTATCTTTTATTCCACTAATAATTAATCTTCCACTCACCCTTACACTTCTTATATAAGGAACCTTTGTGTTCTTCATGAAATAATCTCTCCAACTTGGTATATATGCAATCATTAAAGTGAACTAAGGATCATTCCTTGATCCATAGCGTTATTATACAATAATTTAATGGTTACATATCTATACATTTTAAGTTTTAAATTTCTTTGTTATATTTTCTACATTAATGTTATTGGTGTTCAATCTCTCTTATGATTACTAATTTTTGGATGATGTGTGTTCATTTTGGAGTTTCCTTGGGTCATCCTTATTTCTCGAGCATAATTTTAGATTTTATTTCTCATGTGACTTTAGAGCTAGTATCCCTATATAGAAGTGAATTTTTGTAAGCTTTTAGCATGCTCAAGCTTCTCACACAAATTTTTAAGTCTAGAACATTTTTTATCAAATCTGTAATGTCCCTTTTTTGGAAAATTCGGGAAATGGCAAAAATCTCCCAAAAATTAGATTCAAGGTATTTTTGTTATGATCTTGCAAAATAAACTTCAGACCCTTCCTAGGGATGTGAATTTCATAGATGATAAGAGCCCTTCAAAATGGGGTTAAACCTTGCAACAAACCTTCCAAAATTGTGCTAAAATAAATAGAAAACCATAATCAATTAATTCCATATGTTAGAAATCAGATTTTCATGTGAAATTAATTAATTATGGAATCCTAACCAGCGAACCTTACCGAGCTTTCTAAAAATAGAAGAACATCATAAAATTTTTCCAAACTTGGAATCAATGGCTTTATAAAATATAGAGAACAAGAGGATAATTTTAGATTCTCCAATAAGTCACCACCCTTTATAAATCATAGGGAGTCCAACCATGCAAAGAGATCACATAAAAACCAGCAATATCCTTGAAAACACACCTCCAAGCAAGTCGCTTAGGGCAGAAATCTGTTATAACCAGCAATAGAGAGAAATCCACCAAAGGGTAGTGTGGGGTTTCGTCCACACCACTTCTCCACAAGGGTTTTTGTCCTTGGGAGTGCCTCAATCAAGGGTTTTCGTCCTTGAGAGAGAAGGAAAAAGATGCTTAACAAGCAATCCTTTACCAAAAATGAGAAATCCACATAACATAATCCTCTAATGGCCAAGCGACCTCCCTTTTATAACCATAAGGGGGCTTATAATGTAAATGATGGCCGACCTCTTAAGAAAAGTACTTTCTAATTTCTAATTGGTATTTTGGAGCCTACATGCTCACCAATAGCTTTTTATTTCTAATTTATTGTTGGGCGCTAGGCTCACCAACAATTACAATGCCAATTAAGAAATGAACATGAAATGAAGCACATGATGACATTGCTAGCTTCCTCTAGCTTGTTCACTTGGACCCATGAGGAAGGAAAATGGGCCAAGGTCTTCAATTGGAATTGGCTCGAAAAAAGGGACATGACAGTCCTCCCCTCTCGAAATTGCTTGTCCCCAAGCAATTGCAAGTTCCCGGATCCCAAATAAATCTCAGCTGCTCCTCCTTTGATGTACCTGCACATGAAGCAAACTCATTAAAGAAAAAGTGTGTCCCCTTCTTCATCCCTTCTTGCTTTGTGGCTATGATGACCAGCTCTTCTTCTTTGCTTGCCAAGGCCTCATAATTACCATCCAAACATTGGGTGTTCCCAATTTCCCTCCTGTTGTCCCAAACACAGCTGTAATCATGTATTTTGTTCCCTAAAATCAGAAGGATAGGGGCTGGGATCTTTCTTATAACAGCTGGAAACACATCATCAATGATAATAGACTGCAAACCCTTCATCCTCATGGCTGGGTACTCCTCCTTCATTGTCAAAAGAATGGGTAGAGAGCTGGAATTAATGCGGACAACATATAAAACAAAGATATAACAGCTGTCATGATGATTACCTTGGCCTCCAAAAGATGCTTCCAAGCTGCCCCAAACCAATCTTTTCAAAATTTGACTCAAATCATAACTCGTGAGAGCCGGTATGTAAATATAACAGCCATACCATGCCCGAGATTTTGTCCCAAATAACACCAAATATGAATGAACCCTCTTACCCATCATTTTGCATAAAAAGAATGTCTTCAAATCTGCCCCTCTATTGCTTCCCAAAGAAGATATCCACAACCCAACAAACAAAATTGGGAGAAACACCTCATCTTGGTTGTAGCATTGCAAGTTCAAAAGTGAAGTGGCCAAAAAACATCTTATGAGAGTTACCCTTACCTTGTCCATGTTGCTAGAAGAAGAACACCACTTCGGTGTGATCAAAATCCACTTGGTGGCAAGTGTGAGTAACCTTTGATGTGGAAGATTTCCTGATTGCAAGTGCCTTACTTGCTGTCCCAAAACATCTATCCTATGTTGTTCCTTCATGCAAACTTCTTCCATGATGTTACTAGCAAGCTGATTTTTGACATACTCAGTTGTAACAATATTTTCCCAATCAGCTGTTATGATAGAAAGCAAACCACAATGTGAATTCCAAGCATTTTCCAATGTACTCCCTTCATCCTTAATACCTTGAATTCTGATTTCTTTGTCTTTGTCATAGAATTTCAGTTCTCTATCATGACAATTGAGGGTGAATTCCCTCAAAGATTGCAGCCATTGAATTCCAAGAACTACTTCATCATCAACTAACTTAATCACAAAGAATTCATCACATACCTCATCTTTTCCTAGGAGAAGTGATAGCTGTCCCAATTTCTTTGTGCAAGGTATGGTAGTGCCACTCTCAACAAGCCTAGTGACCCCTTGGTTATAAAGAAAACCTTTCACCCTGAATGGATGAGAAGTAGGTGTGCCACACATTGAAGAAAGGGTGTTGCTCTTCCACCACATTTTTTCTAGTTCTTCCATATTCATGGAACCATGGGTTAACCACATATGAAACAGAAAATCAGAACTATCATCATGCCTTTGATGCCCCACACATGTCATGATAAAATTTCCCTCCATACTGATTTTGAAATCAGACATTCTTCTTTTTGTAGAACTCATCATAGCACCTATATTTCTTATGCGGAAACAATTTTGAATTTGAGGCCAAGAATCCATACAACAAGAGACACTTCTTACCTCATTATTTCGTGGAGTATGAGGTGCATAAGGATGCCCAATCAGCGGTGATATAAGAGGACATAACAAGCATAAAATCTGATCACCTTCTCCAACCAGCTGTGTGTGAGGGTAACATATCAGCAGTGTCAAATCAGCAAGCAATAAGATGGAGATTTCTTCATACCATGGGCTGCCTTTGATGCTTTCTTGACTCAGAATTTCTGAGTTAGGAACAACACTCAGAAAATAACCCAATGGAGCCCTTATCTCATGCATAGCATCATCCTCATAGGCCCTTATTAAATCTGATTTGATTCCATCGTGTGACTGCCCTGTGTAACCATTAGAATCCAATAAATTAGCATAGAATAACAAGGGATTTTTACCTTTCTTTGGATGATGACAAAATGGGGATTGTTCCTTGTTGATATCTTCATTGATTGGCTCCTTGGTGGTGGCTGTTTGTGACTGACCAGCAAGCTGAAAATCATTAATTTCACCTTGAAATTTGACTTCAACTCCAAATTTCTTCTTTCCATCAAACCCTTCTTTTTCCCTTGCCTCATGCTTCATGGTTGCTTCCTTTTTCCTTGTCAATAATGAAGAGCTCTTTGCCCTATACTCTTGTAAGTGTTGTTTCCCTTGAGCGGCTATCAATCTAGCAGCCCTAGCTCTTCTTTGCCACTCCTCACACTTTCTTTGAGTTTCCATTACATCCTCCTTGCTTGCATATATGAATTTCTTCTCCTGTCTAATATCAACATTTGGTTCCTTCAAAAGTATATCTTTTTCTATCAAGGGTTCTTCATTGACAATTGTTAGTTCATTGCAACTGCTAGGTGTCATCAATTCATCATTAAGCACAAAAGGGTTTTTACCTTGGATGGCATGCTCCTTAACTTCCTTCATCCCGATGGAAGGACCTCTCCTCCCTAGGGCTGAAACATTCATCTTCTCAACATATTGTACTTCTTCTTTTGGCACTAGGGTTCTTTGCCAATAATGTCCTTCTTTCATCCTCAATCTGATGAAATCCGTGAGAGACATTGCCTCCCGAAACTCCTCCGACATTTCTCGGTATTCTTCAAGCAATGTGATGTAGCCATGAGCTTGTCTAGGGCTCCCATGTGGAGCGACTTCCTCCTTGTCCACGAATTGGGGTTTGTAGGGCCTTGCAAAAGGAATTTTCACCTTCTTTGATTCACGGGAACTGTGTGAATCTTCTTCCCCCTTGGCCGAACCACCTCCTTGCATGTTTTGGATAGCTAGGGAGAGCCTATCCAATACATCCATTATTCCTTCTTGGTTCTTCATGATCCTCTCCAATTTTTCCATGCTTCACAGGCTAGGAGGAAAGAGCTTTGATACCACTGTAATGTCCCTTTTTGGGGGACCTCAGGAAATGGCCAAAAGCTCTCAAATCAGATTTACTGAGCTGTTGTTATAACCCTACAAATTTGCAAATTAAACCCTTGTTCTAGGGCAGCGACCTGATTTGGGGTTTCAACCCCACTTTTGAGCCTTCAAAACCCTTCGAATTAGCTTCACTTGAATTTCTAAAATTATGATATAACCTCAACAATCATGTAGTGCAAGAAATCTGATTTTTAATGCCCTAGATATGAATTTCATGAAACCCTTGTCTACAGTGTTATTTTAAAAAATTCATAACTCAACTTAGAAAGCTCCAAAAATCATGAAACTTCCCCAAACTAGATATTGGCCTTATGAAATATAGAGAATAAGATGATAATTTCAGATTTTCCAAAATGTCACCACATACCAAAACAACACCTCAATATAGGTCGTCCCACTTGAAATTAAATATAATTTGCACCAAACAATTGATAAAATGGAAGATTTCACCTTTATAAATCATAGGGAGTCCAACCATGCAAAGAGATCACATAAAAACCAGCAATATCCTTGAAAACACACCTCCAAGCAAGTCGCTTAGGGCAATAAATCTGTTATAACCAGCAATAGAGAGAAATCCACCAAAGGGTAGTGTGGGGTTTCGTCCACACCACTTCTCCACAAGGGTTTTCGTCCTTGGGAGTGCCTCAATCAAGGGTTTTTTATCCTTGAGAGAGAGGAAAAAGATGCTTAACAAGCAATCCTTTACCAAAAATGAGAAATCCACATAACATAATCCTCTAATGGCCAAGCGACCTCCCTTTTATAACCATAAGGGGGCTTATAATGTAAATGATGGCCAACCTCTTAAGAAAAGTACTTTCTAATTTCTAATTGGTATTTTTGGAGCCTACATGCTCACCAATAGCTTTTTATTTCTAATTTATTGTTGGGCACTAGGCTCACCAACAATTACAATGCCAATTAAGAAATGAACATGAAATGAAGCACATGATGACATTGCTAGCTTCCTCTAGCTTGTTCGCTTGGACCCATGAGGAAGGAAAATGGGCCAAGGTCTTCAATTGGAATTGAACCTAGTCACATTAATATTATTGCTCACCACACACACATGTGAGAATTAACACAAGATATTCCTAACATTCCCCCTAGTGGGTACATGGAGTGAATAATGTCATTACAAACAATCATGAACATCAAACATTGGTGATCAATCTCTATATTTTACATGAGGTCCATCTGCTAATATTTTGTTTGCATCAAAAATATTGGGGTTGCATCAAGATTGTTATAATCTACTAGTGTTGACAAATTGAATTTTGTTATGATCATCACATATCAGTCAGGTAGCAGCATCATCAATGGATTTAAATTTTTATGCATCTAGTCATAACTCCCATATTGTTTATGTCTCCCCCTACTATTTTACCTTCCACCAGAAAATACATCCTTGATTTTTATTACATCGTAATACTTTACAAAAAATTCCCAATAATAAACAGAACTATGACTTGATTCTTATGAAAAAATATTACACAAAAAATATATTAACAAATTAATAAGTTGGTATAAGTTGAACTTCGATAGTGACTCCAAAGGCAATCCTGGTCCAACTAGCAGTGTTGGTCTAATAGGAAAACCACAAGGGTCATCTAATTGCAGCGTATGCTGGTCCCATGGGTAAGCAAACTAATCATTACTCTGAGGCCCTAGCTACTCTCTCGGGAATTAGACTAGCTAGGAACCTCAACATGGGTAATCTCATTGTCAAAGGTGACTAAATGAAAATTGTCAATAATCTTTCTAAGTCCCTAACACCTAGTTTGACCATTAGAGACTTCATCAATGAAGCCCATACTTTATGCAACTATATAAACATCATTTTTCAACATGTTTATAAATAAGGGAACAAATCAGTGGATTCACTAGAAAATATTAAGGTTTTATTTATGATTACAAGGAATGGTATGATTTCAATGACACTCCTGTAGAAGTTAAACTCATCATTACAAATGAAGTGAATACTCTCATTAGTCTTTCTTAGTTGGTGGATCTTGCACGTGTGTAATCCTCTTTCTAGATATCTAAGGTAGATTAGGCATGCCTGAATTTACTCCCCCCAAAATTTTAAATTTGAATTCTTTTTTCATAATAAACAAGTGTGGGAGAAGGAAAATGGGTTTATCTCTACAACTCATAGGAATACGGGTTGTCGGAAGACTATTGGAAGGTCTATAAGTTGTTGATTAGATCAACCCTTCGCATTCACAAGTGGTTTTCATAATGGGAGGTGCTCCATGTAGAGTAGAACCCATATTTGATCTGCAATGACAGGAACATATCAAGCTATGGGAAACAATCAACATTAGGGGTTTCATTGATTTCATCCAACGAATTAAAGGGCATGACCAATATATCTCTTTACAATTCATGGAGAATTGGAAAGATAGTACCATCTCTATTAGAGGCAGATATTTTCTTATCACTGAAGAGTTCATTTCATTTATCATTGGATTAATTATGGATGGAAACAAATTCTTCAGGAATAAATTCGATAAGGAAGTAGAGGAAAATATCTTTCTAGACGAGGGAGAAAAGCTTGATATCAAGAAGGAAGGCATTCTTGTTTCCTCTATCTCGCAGCCATTTGACAAGGTCGCCCAAATGATGGTTCATTATGTCACTCTAGAGGGAAGATTCTACACCATTCCATTGCATCACTTGGTCCTACTTAATCATTTCAAATGTGAGGTGAAGGTGAGTCTTTCCCATTATATTCTACAATCTATGGAAAAATCTATTTTGGAAGTTCAGAGTCACAAGAGGACTGTTCCTCTTCACCAAGGTGTCATTTACCTCATTAATCTTTACATTTCTAATGTTATGGCCCTCGACCCCTATCCCAATATGGTCTCTCCTCTTCCCAAACAGCCCCACATTTGCTCCAAAAACCCCATGTATCGTGACTCTATCTCTAAACCACCCTTAAAAGGATCCTTCGTAGTAGTAGGAAAGATAAGGAAATTCTTGGCATTGGCCAGAAGAATAATGAAATTTTTGTGGAGGATAGCCCCCCCACTGTTCTTCATGCCATGGAAAAAGCCTCTATGTTTGGAAAAGAAATTCAACATGCAAGCTGATGATTGTGAAAACCCTAAAGGACAATGTGTACTTTCTTCTTAAGTCTGCAGTTAAGGAATAAGCATCCTGGATCCTATCACCGGCCTCAAAGAGGAAATTGTCACTCTGGAATCTAAATATTAAATCCCTTGAGGAAAAACATAGCAACTATATGGCCATGCACAGTGCAATTATGGATCTCATGCAAGTCTACATCCACCAGATTTATGACTCCAGCGGCATACTGACCTTTGTATGGAAGAATAGAAATATTACCAAAATTTTAAAGCTTCAAACTGGGACCCCACTATTGTCCATTTCCCTGAAACTCCATCAGGCCCTCAGGGTTTCTTTAAAAAAAATTAACAAATTTTTTGTGTAGTGTTGTTGTCTCTTTGTTCTCGGTGTAGTTTTTTTGGTGTTGTTGTTTACCTGCATTTTTGTTGTTGTTGGTTCATTATTGGGATCTCTGTTGACAGATGGCACCTGCCTTTGTTTTTTCATGTTTCTTTCATTTTGGTTAGTGTGTGGCCCCCACGGATCAAAAAACCACATTGTTATACTTTGTTTATCTTGGATTCTAAGCCTTTGGTTGTACTTCAAGGTAAGGTCCCTCCAAAACCTTTTACCTTTAATTAAAATGAATTAATTAATAAAATACAAAATATAGAGAGAGAGACATACATTAAAATGTATATACCTAAAAAACTAAAACACTAAACAATTTAACTCAAATAAATTACAACACATAAACACAAAAAACAAAAAAACAAAAAACAAAAAGACAAAATAAACACACCGTAAAAAACCATGAACTAAAAACTAAAATGATGGATTTAAAAGAAAATCACAAATAAAAACTAAAAACAAAAAGGAATTTAAAAAAAAAAACCTAAAAACTAAAAACAAACATTTACAAAACCCTAAAATTATGGACTAAGCACAATATTATGTGATGTTTGGTGGTTTGGCGATGAAAGTGACATGGAGATAATGTGCTTTGAGTAGGGTGATAGGGTTTGGCCACCTTTTTAAGGCTAAAAAAGGTGTTATGAATGATTTTGGGTGGTGAGTTGTTGTAATGTGGTGGATCAGAGAGGCAACTGTAGAAAACATAAATAATAAAGTATCAACTAGAACATAACCACATTATTATTTAGTCTTGAACACAAGAAGTAATAGATAAATTTTTTTTTGAAAAACATGACCAAAAATTAATTTTTTGACAATCACATTATAGATTAATAAATAAATAACAAACCCATATTTTTTTAAAATATAATTGTAGAACTAGAACAAATCTCGGGAAAATTTTGTTATCGTACTCCAAAGATAATTTTTCTTCGTTGGTTCTTCTTCTATGTACAACTCTACTCGAATTAGATGCGTAAAACTAAAAAACAAACTAATCTAAAACTATATATGTATTCTGATTTTTGAACTGTAAATTGTGAACAACATGAAATGAATAACTACAAAGAGAATAAACATGATGTAGATAGTAGAAAGATTAGGTAAGTGATTAATGTCACTAAAAATGCACATGGTATGCATTACAAATTGTTGACAACATGAAACTAAGAGTTGGACGAATATAGCAATGGTTGTTTCACATGGTCCGCACCACAATACTATTGTGTGATTGTTTTGAAAAAAGAACAAAACAAACAGAAGGAAAAAAAAGAGGTCTAGAGAAATTTCTCTAATACCAAATGAAATTGATACCTCATATTAGGATAGATACAAAGTTTCATACATACAAATCATTCATTCACTCAACATATTATTCAAGTGAATGAGAGTAAATTGTATAGAAAGATGATCTCCTAAAATCAGGGAGACAAATCTCATCTCTATCCTCCCACATGTTTCTTTCTTAACCATATTCCTATATCTCTATCTATACTTATCTCCTAAAATAAGATCCTAAATCTCTACATGATTTGTTAACTCACTTACATTATTCTCATATAATTATTATTTTCTCATGCATTAATCTAATAAACTAGTTTATTTGGAGTACTAGCCTAGTCACACTAACAATATTGCTCACCACACACATGTGAGTACTAACACAAGATTTTCCCAACACTTTCTAAGTTTTAAAAAATACCTAGTTGGTATTTTTCATTTGAGCCAAAATTATAATTTTATAGGATTTTTGTGGTTTTTTAAATATTTAGAAAAAACCTTTTTGGGGAACAGATTTAGTATCTTTCTCAAAAAGTTTAGAAAAAATACAAATTAAAAAGAATTTAAATTTTTGGGTCATTAATTTTTGGAATTTTTTCTTGAAAAAACCTTTTTTGGGGGCAAATTAGTATCTTTCTCAAAAAGTTGAGGAAAAATAGAAATTAAAAGGAATTCAGATTTTTGGGCCAATGATTTTTTATTTTATTTTTTGAAGTTGGAAGCTTCAAGGAAGATTTATGACATTGTTGTTCTTTAACAAAAAAATTGCATGTTTTGTGTAGGTTATAGACTCGTATATTATATTTCTTGATTTTATGTTCTAATATATTTTTAAAAATATTAAATTTATGAAAATTAGATTATTATTATAACTCTCATAGATTCCATTTAAAGTTGTAATTATGTAATGGAAGAATTTTTATACCAAACCATAACCCTAACCACATAGGTTAGTGTTAACTGCCTATGAAAAACTAACACATGTAACTAGCACTAACCATGCTAGTGGTAGAACTGCAAATGATTATTCTCTACCTATAATTCTTAGACTTCCAATGTCAGTGGAAGGTCATTGGTTTTAGCCTAAGGGATAACCTTATATCATTAGGCCCGTTTTTTGAATATATTATTTCTAGGGATCATAAAAAATTTTCCAATAAACCTGAGAAAGTGATTGTTTTTTCATCTTGCCTTTTTTCTATCACGATCCATGTAGTGGTGGGATCACTTCAACATTTGATAAACCAATTTTCTCTATATATATATATATTATGGGTATAGTTCTCTATTTTTGAAAATTTAACTAGTTATAATTTTTTATCCATACCTAAGATTGAATCGTAATATTTTTACAGTGTGTGATTTTTCACTCTATTATTGTTGATTAATTTTTATTCTATTATTTTTTGTGGATTAGGGGTAACTAAGGGTTAAGGAGACCCTACCTCATACAAAACAAACCATTCAAAAACACCGAGAAATATGGCCAAGGGTATACCCATTGAAGCCAACTAAGACATAAACATAGATAAACTAACATTAAGCCATAACCATAATAAAAACAATAGAAGTAACAACAACCATACTAACAATATTACATTAAAAGGCATAAAAATACAAAAGGACCAAAGAACACTAACACAAAATCATTCCTTGATCGTTTCTCCCATAGAGTGCATGCACTCATTCCATTCCTTGACCAGTCCATCTATGGTGATCCTCCATTTCTCGTAGTCTAGCTTGATCATCTCCCTTCTAGGCATGACTCCATATTTCTCTAGTTGTTTGGCTCTCTGCATGACCTGAACCAGTTCTTCAAACATCCTAAGGTGATGGATAGTACTTTTCATATTTAGTAGGTGTAATTATTTAATGTGCATAAGGATTTATTTAATTTTTAATGTATCCTTCTCCATGGCCATACATATTTCATTCGCATTTTTCAAATTATCATTCACCACTATGGATGTGAGCTTTTCCATATTTCTATTGGAGCTCTCTGAGTTCAATGGCCACCATACTAATTTTATGTATGTTAATGTCAGTGTCAAATCTATAATTTTCAAAATCCTTCAAAAATCCACTTGCCTTAACCACCAAGTCCTGAGTAGAGAACAAGTATTTTTGAGCAACCTTAAGGGCCTGGAGACTCGAAATGACTTCTTCCATGTTGTGGGTGTGAGTCTCTGATATCTCTTTCTTTTTAACCATTTTGGGGGGATTTTCGATCTACCTCTCCTCCTCTTTAACATCAGTCTCCCTAATCTCCATTTGAACCTCTCTTCCATTGTCAACCTAGTCAAAATCATCAACATCTTTTCCCTAGATCTAGAGCTTACATAGATATTCTCCATTTTACCTTGTTTTCCCCTCCCCTCTCATTTTATTCCTGAGGTTTTTCCTTGGCCATGCAAGACCTTGTCCTTTTGGCCACCATATTTTCCCCTCATCCTCCAACCTAGGGTTCTCAGTATTTTCTCCAAATTTAACACTTTTGCCAATTCTGGGTGTACCTATTTTGACCAAGGCCTTAAGAAGGCCTTGGTGGAGAGGAACATTGAAGGTTCCTTTCCTAACCATCTCTATGGATTTTACCAGTGATTTATATAGAAAATTAGGAAAATTATACTGCCTCCCATTTCTAATGTGATTGAGCATTGGAAAATGGTAACCATACACCACTCTATAACATCCTTCAAGAGTAATATAAGACATTAGCAGCAGGGCTATTTCATCATAAGGAGGAGGTAATTCTTCTCTATCATATCCATTGAAGTGTTGTTTTAGAGAACCCTTACCTTGCATGAAGTTATCCACCTCCATGTTGCAGTCAGTTTTAGGTTTAAAAACACATATGCCCTCTAAAGGTAAACTAGTCACTTTTGTAATCAGCTTAGGAAATATGGTGAAAGAGGCATTCTGCAAGAAAACCAGGCCTTCATTCTAAGTATTGGTCAATCTGGATGCTCAATTCTTCATCATGGCCATTGAAAATTTTAAAGAAATTAAGGATCCTACATTCTCTAACAACTCTGAGGCTTCCTCAGTTATATCCGGCAAGGTGGCAAGCTCCGTTCTCACTAAGTCTCCCCCCATCTTGTTGCCTCTACAAAGCTTCCTTATTTCTGTGTAGAGAATTTTGTGCCCCAAACTCAGACTCCAAAATAGAGGTTTCTCAAAAACCAGGCTCGTTTTTTTCAAGAAATAAATGCACCCAATAATTAAAAGCACAACCCTTCTCTTCGATTCCTTGAAATAATGTGAGGCAATATTTTCCATGAGTCTAGAATTTCTTTCCATAATAATACCTCTCGCCATCTTTTAAACATCATAAGTAATTAAAACATTAGGTTCCTTTATTCTCTTTCTATCCATAGTATAATTACACCAGTACTTATTCCACCTATGAAGGCATGGGTTAGGGACGTGAGTACCCCTTAATAAGTGTAATGGTTTGTACATCCATACTATATAAGTTCTCCACCACATTAAAGTCTCTTGCTAACACTCCCATGTAAGAAAATTTATCATCTGATCCATTTCCTTCATGAAAGACATGTTGGAAAGTTATAGAGGTGAAGGAAATAAGTCTACTCTTTGTAATCTTAATAAAATCTTCAATTGTGATCGATATAGTGTTCCTACCCATCATGTTGGAGATTATATTTAAAGAATCACCTTTGACAATCAAGGATTTGAATCCTTTCTCCTCAGCTAACTTCACCCCCCAGAACATAGCAACAACCTCTGCCACATGATTAGTTTGGGTTCCCAAATTGAAGAAGTAAGCAAAAAAAAATTACCTTTGAAGTCACAAAATATGCCTCCACCTCCCACTTTCCCAGATTCCCTTTCGACAGCTCTGTCAAATTTTAGCTTGACAAAACCTTCCAAATAGGTATTCTCCATCTGACTCCTTCACTTGGATTTCTTTTTCTTGTCGTTTTAGCATTTATGAGGTTCCAATTTTTGAAAATATGTTTTTCTCCCTCCAAAATTTCCACTTCCTTGTTTTTTATGATAGAGAAATTGTTTTTAATATCCCGTATGCATATTTTAGTAATAAGATGACCAGGTAATATTTTCCCCTTAAATTTCCATCTATTATGTTCTTTCCATACTTCCAACCATAAGTGCCCAAGACTCAAGATCCATATATTTTTAAGGCCTTGGTTGTGGAAGGGGAAATTCCATTGAACCCAAGATGTTTTGACCTCTTATAGGCTAACCCAATTTACCAAAAATAAATCAAGGATAAAGGATATGACCTGAAAAGAAAAAGTGTAATCCACAAAAAGGTGATTGACTGATCAATTGCATTTTCACATAAGACATATCTATTTACCATATGGAAACCTCTTTTTGAAAGGTTGTCAACTGTCAAGATCTTGTTGATCACAGTTAGCTAGCTAAACATATTAACTTTAGGGATAACATTTTTATTTCATATTTTTCCAAATAATAAATCTTTAGCATTCACTTCTTCTTTAAAAAATTGAGCATAAGCAGATTTGACAAGAAAAAATTCTAGTTTCTTCTTTTATCCCATACAAGTCTGTCTTGTTCATTTTTGTTATAAGTTAGCTGGTTTTGAAGAAAATCATTAAGGCTTTCCACTTGCATTTTTAAATCCTGTCTATCCATCTCCAAGTGTTTCCAAATCTGAAAACTCCCCTCCTCCCTCATGTAGTTGCTTACCAAGACCCTGTATTTGTCTTCCAGGAACTGTGATATTTCTGGGAATTTATCCTCCAACTTGAAGTTACTCGACCACTTATCTTTCCAAAACAAAGTTTTTGTGCCACTTCTAATTTTCCATCTACACCCTTGTCCCAAAATTTCATTAGCCCAATTTATAGCCTTCCATATACTTGAGCCATTGAAAGTATAGAGGTTTGAAAATCCATCTTTCATCATTATATTCCTCCCAATATTTCTATTTTAGGATTTTAGTCCAAACAATTTCTTCCTTAATTAGTCTCCACCCATTTTTGGCTAATAGAAATTTTTTCATTTTCATCCAATCCCTAAGACCTAACCCTCCAATTTATTAGTTTTATACACCCTTTCCCAAGAGCTACCAAGGGAATACATGATCTTTTATTTCCATCCCACTCCATAAAAAACATTTTTGAATACTTTCTAGTTTATCTGCCACTTTTAAAGGGAGCTGAAAGAGAGACAACATAAACAAGAAGGCTTTGAAGATAACTTTGCAAGAGGGTGGCTTTACTTGCTTGTGAGAGGAGGTTTGCTTTCCATCCAACCAATTTCCTTTCAAACCTTTCAATTAAGAAATTCCATTCACATCTTTGGGGATGTTTTTTGTCCTACGGGCATACCCATGTAGAAAGAAGGGAAAGATTTGATATCACATTCCAACACTTTTTCTATTTTCCTTTCTCGACACTCTAGAGTATTAAGGAAAAAGTTAGAGATATTTCTATAGTTGAACAACTATCTTGAAATTTCCATATAATCATCTAACAATTTCTTAAAAGAGTAATCTTCCTGCACCAAGGCTTCAAACGCAATTATCATATCATCCACAAAATGTTGACGGGAAAAATTTTCCAACCCCAATGCTGGAGATAATCCTTTTATAGCTCCATTCACAGAGGCTTCATTTAATTTCCTACTCAAAGCTTCTGCCATTAAAATGAAGAGAAATAAGGACAATGGGTCTCCTTGCCTCAAACCCTGAGAACTCAGAAAGAAACCACAAAAGGACCCTGTTTAGAATAACTGAGAATCAGGCACTAGAAATACAAGTAGTATAGTAATGTTTACATTTTAAAAAATGTAAATCATATTTTTTATGCACTAAGCATAGGTATTTCCTCATTTTTCAGAGGGGATAATTTCTTAATGATTCATATAAATTTTGGGTAGGTTGGTTAAGATGTATATATTGAGTTCCATGAGATTTTATTAATCTAACCTTGTTTACCTTCATGTGTGTACACCATGAAGGGCTTGTTGTTCCAGTATTTTCTACCTTTAGGTGTAAGTGTGTGGGGTATGTCACATATATTTTTTTCATGAAAATAGATGGGTACATCATGTGGAATATTTGACACTCTCACTTAAATATTTTTGATGTGCTTTTTCATGGCCTTAGTTTTCCTTCAAAGACCTTGTTTATGTGTTTTTCACATACCTACCACATTAACACATTTTTTCAATTTTTGATTGAATCAGTGATGTTACAATGTTTGTACTCATAAGAAAATATTACGGGGGATATTATATATTTTACTATAGATTATGAGGGTAATGATTCCTTGGCTATTATTTATATCTAGTGTTTTTTCCTACATACTAGGAAGATGCAAAAAAATTGAAACTCATTTTTTGGTGAGGTGGAACAAGTACCATATTAACACTCTTGTTTGAGTATATATTCATATAAGATTCTTCTTTCGATCATTCTTTGGTTCAATCAATGGGAGATTGTCATTTTGGACCATCCTTCTATCATATCGAATATTTAATATTTTTCTATTTCATGTGAGAAGTGTTAAATTGGCCATGTATAAGTTTGACTATATTGAATTGAGTAATAGTGATTGTTCTAACTTATACAGATATTATCTTATGAAAATTATGGATAGTCTTATTAATATGTTGTGATAGTTTACATTGGCTATAATTACTTGAATTTTCAATATTTTATTCATTCTTTATGCTTTGATTCATTTTATTAGTTTATTCATTATATTTTCCAATTATATTTAGCATAAAAACCATCTACAACAATAAAATATTTGTTATTTTTTGTCTTTCATTGTACTGGGTACTTCATCAGACACAGTTTCCCATACCCACGTTTATGAGATTAAGAATTTCTTCCCTTTTATGAAACCACGTGAGTTGATCTTGAGTGGGTGTTGTGTTTCATGTTCACACTTTATGTGAATTTTTCCTTAAGTAATCGAGTTATCTAAGTGAGATGTATTAAGTGCACAATTTTGTTGATATGCACAATAACAGTGGTAGTTATTCCTACATGTGTAAGAAGAGTTGCGTAAATTTAAGTGTATATTAATAATTCTTCCACCATCCTTTCCACCAATAATAAATCTCCCACTCACCCTTGCACTTAATATAAAAGGAACATGTGTTTCCTTTATGAAAAATCTAACTAATTTAGAAGAGATGTAGTCATTCAAGAGATTTAATTATCACTCCTTGATTCTCGATGTTATTGTGAAATGGTTTTTTGGTTGCACATTTATGTGTTGTACATTTTTATTAGTTTTAATGAATTTATGTTATTGGTGAAATATTGTCTTAGAAGCCCTAAGGGATTGGCCACATGGTCTAGTACACATTATTAAGGCATGTTGATATAAATGTATTCATGGATCAAATCCACCTGAATTAACTATTTTGTAGGAAGAGATGATATTTCACATTGCCATGTTATAGTGGCATCCTTAATCAGTCCCAAACCCTTCACTTCACATTTTTAGGATGGATTCAATTACTACTTCCTCATCACAATTTTTTTTTTATTTTGAGTGCATGTTGGTGGATAGAGCGTTTTAATTGTGAAGTTTCCTTGTATCTACCTTATCTCTCACATGCTTTCAAACCTATTTTCTCACATATTTCTTAGGTTTTTTTGTTTGAATCCATTTATTGAAAAGGTTTTGTTCCAAACCATTTTTATATATTTTTGGTTATTTCTAACCAACCACTTCACACCACACCTATTTTAGTATAAGATCATACAAACCACTTTCTAACCAATGTATTATCCTAACTTTTTGCATGCCTTCATCAAGTTTTTTTTAATTTATTCAAAATTGAGGCAATTAGTTTGTTATTTTTTCATTTTAAAATGGGAAAATGGGATTGGGTAATATTTTCCTTAAATTTATGAAAATTTAAAAAATATGGATAGGATTCCTTTCATGTTTTAATTTTAAATGAATTTATGTTTATTTTTTATTTATATACAATTACCACAATTAATCTCTATACCATAGCTGAAATATTATGAAGAACTTCCACAATGGTGATTTTCCTCTGCCCTAACCCTAACAATGGTGGCGTATTGGATGGATTGGTCATCCTATCTATATTCAATGGCATGGTCTCAGGATTGGGTAGTCGTGGTGAAGTGGTGTTTCGTGGCTCCCCTACTATTTAACCTATTCAATCCATAAGGAAGGAACTCACGGTGGATCATCTCCCCTTTCCAAATAATGTTGACTTCACCAATGGTGTTGCTCAGTAGCTTGATGGCCATTCTAGGAAAATGCAAGTGTTGGTCCAAAAATCTCTCTGGTAATACCCTATGCCTTCAAATTCATCGACTTGTTATTGGACTAGATTTGAAATATTTTCTCACCCATAAACTGGGTTCTAAGTTGGGCTCTTTTGAAGTCAATAAGATTTTGGACGAATCCCCTCTTATCTCCTATGTGATAACCCAAGACTCCACGATTTCCATGACAAGTTTCTTAAAGTGAGGTATCAGAGCTCTCAACACTACTACCTTTAAGGAGGCTCTATTTAAGAATGTTACATCCACCTCTGTTGTCACTAATCCTCCCCCCAACTTATCTTGTTGAGCAAGTAGTTGACTCCCCTTCAATGGAAATCACAAATGCAGAATCTCTGGCTCTTAAAAATAATCTGGAAAAAAGGCCCTTATCTATAGATTTAATGGTGTTTGACCTTCGACCAATGCAATGATCTAATGGTTTCACTCCAATTAGACTAAAAATTGTGACCATTTCTTCTATGTTAGAGGCTTCTTCATCATCTTGTTCTTTACTCAGGAGGATTATCAAAGAGCCTTAAATGAGGGCGTGGTTTTGGGGTTCGACGGGTTTGTTTACTACCCCTTGGTTCCCTCTTTTTGACCTATGCTCTTATTCCATTTCATGAGTACCTATTTGGGTGAGGTTACCCAATATTCCTCTCAACTTTTACCTTGCTACGGAGGATATCGAAAATTGTTTGGGGAATTTTATAAAGTGGTATGTCACGAGATTTCATAGTGGGCTACTCACTTTTGTCAGAATATGTGTTTAATTTGACCTTAGCAAAGGAATTCTGAATAAGATAACCCTTAAGATGGGTGATGTCTCCCATGTTCAGTCTCATGACTATGAAAATATAGCTTTCAGATGCAAAAACTACAGAGCATCAGGAAATCTTCGTTCTTTATGCCCTCATAAGAAAGCTTTTCTTGCCAAGAAAAATCCTTCCAAGCATTAGAGCCCCCTTACCTTGAGGAGCAATTAGATTCTGATGTAGAGGTTCAAGAAGCTAAGACTGCACATCCATTGGTGGAGGCTCAATCCACGGCAGCACCTGTGAGTGTTGTGGTGAGTCAGCTACTAGTGCTTGCCCACTCAATAGAGAGATCCAGCTCAGGAATCAAGAGATCTCACGAATCTGATCATTCCAATTTGGATAAAGAAGTCCCCTCCTCTCTAAATCAGGAATCATATACTGACACTCCTATGATTTTTTCCATAACTAATGTGTTGGGCTTGGAGTAAAAATTACAAGAAAATTGGCAATTGGTGCTCTCGAAGAAAGGAAGAAGGGTAAGCTTTTATTTCATATCATATTTCCCTCATTTTTCTTCTTCTACTACTCTTGTGGTTACCATGTGGTGGTCTCCAATTCATCTCTTGACAACTTCACTTGGGTTGCATCATCTCTTCTCCTATTTGTTATCCCTTCTTGTTGTCTTCAATCATAGCTAAGGGTATTATTTCTTCTTTTATTCTCATTTTGTTTTGATGTTTCCTCTCTTCTTGTTAGTGGGTTCTTCTTCTTTTTCCTTGTGTTGTGTGGAAATTCTCTTCTTCCTTTACTCTTCTTCCTTCTTCTTTGTACAAGGTTGTGGGCCCTTTCAAAACCCTCACTTTACCCTAATCCAAAAAATATATCTCTAGACCATATGTTTGTTGGGGTTAAACACACCAGTAGTATAGATATATTATTCATATCTAAGCATACAAGCAATAAATATAGAAATAAACTAGAAGAAATAATACACAAGATATAACATGGTTCACCCAGTGTGGGCTACGTCCACCAAGAATAACAAATATATTATTCAAAGCTTCATAGAGGATATACAATTGAAGATTTTCAATCTTCCACACCTCTTTGGATGTATAGTAATTTCTTCCTCACAAGATTCTCTTTTTCTGTCTCTAATAATTCCTTCTTACAATTCTCCCAAATATATGTTCTAACCCTAGATTTCTAGCTTATAAATGCATATAAAAACATAGGGAACTTTAGCTATGCAATTACAACCATTATATCAACTTTATAACAAAGGTTATATCTAATTCTTGTGAGTTAAATAAAAAAATCACACACATGCAACCGATGTCGGTTACCCTAACAGATACCGGTTCCTACTTGCTTTTACCGATATAAGTTGCCAGGTGACCAACGTCAGTCTATCGACTGACGTCAGTTACTATGTATTCTAGTAAGTTAATAAAGCATGCTAATGTGAAGCAATTAAGATCCATAACTAAAAAATCTCCCACTTGGAGATAAATTATTGCACTATTCCGCACAACTCCATTCTTGGGTCCTTTCCTTGGACTTTTTCTTCCTCTTCAAGTCTCAAACTCAAATACTAATAGAATCAGAGTGTAGATCCAAATTCTCCTCTGCCAATGGCTTTGTTAGCACATCTGTAGGGTTCTTATTTTTATGAATTTTATCTAGTTTCAATTTCTCATCCTTCAAGACCTGTTGTATGAAGTGATATCTCAACCGAATGTGTTTCATTCTTTTCCAGATGAATTTCACTTTAAATATCATTTTACAATCTGCAATCCTCTTACTCATTTCCCAACTCTTCCATGAACCTTATCATTGATATCATCTCTTTTCTATCCTTTGTAGCTGTAACATATTTGGCTGCTATAGTATCACAAGGCCACAACCTTTTTACAATCTATAAATCCAGCTAACTTCTCATCCCAACTACTATGAATACCTATCCAAATGGTGCTTCTCCTATCATCCAAATCACAAGCCATATATGAATCAACATAGATGCATATAGAAGTAAACATTTGACACCTCCATAGCATAACTACATGTTGGATGTCCCTCTCAAATACCTGAGAATCCATTGGACTAATTTCCAATGTTCTTTACCTAGGATTTTCCATAAATCTACTCACAACTCCCACTTCCTGTGTAATGTATGGTCTGGTAAAAACCATAAGCATATATAAGAATTCCAACTGTTGAAGCATATGGAACTTGTGCCATGTACTCGACCTCCTCGTGTGATGTATGACACTGATTGATCTTTGCTTGATTTAAATTTTCTAAGCCATATGTGGTTTACTTATAGATTTTGAATTATGCATATTAAACCTTTCCGAACACCTTATTGATATAATGTCCTCCTAAGACAAATACAACTTCCTATTCTTCCTATCTCTAAGAATTTTCATGCTAAATATTTTCTTTATAGCTCCAAAATCCTTCATTGCAAAATTTATGAGCTAACGTTTCTTTAAGCTCACTAATGTCCTGCACACTAGATCCTATAATAAGCATATCATCCACATACAGTAACAAAATAATATAGCTTCCATTTTCAAGCTTCTTGAAATAAACAAAATGGTTAGATTCACATCTCATATAACCATGCTCATGCATGAAAACTATTAAACCTCATATACCATTTCATTGGGGCTTTCTTGAGCCCATATAAGCTCTTTTTCAATCTGCACACAAGTTTCTCTTTACCCTTGACTTCATAACTAAGCGGTGACTGCTGCATATATATATCTTCCTCTGAATCACTATGAATGAAAGTTGTCTTGACATCAAGTTTCTCTAAATGTAAATATTCTACTGCAACTAAACTCAATACAAGTACGAATAGAAGTCATTTGTTACTATAGGAGAAAATATCTCACCAAATTCAATACCTTGCTTTCTCTGTAAATATCCTTTTACCATCACGTCTTGCCTTGTATCTTTTTCTGTCCACACTCTTCTTCTTTAATCATGTAAACCCATTTTTTCTGCAATGTTCTTTTACCTTTTGGCAACTTAACTAAATCCCATGTCTAGTTTTTTTCCAAGGATTCCATCTCCTCATGCATGACATGCTCCCACTGATTTTGGGTTTCATCCTGCATTGCTTCTTTTAAAACTCTTCTAGTTCACCACTACCATTCAATAATAAATATGATATGAAAGGTGTAAGATATTTCTGGAGGTCTACTTACCCTTTGTGACCTTCTCATATAGATTTGGGGTGCTAGCGGCTCAATCTACTAATTTTGTAGGTTTGTATCTATCTTTGATAGTGACCGACACCAATCACCTATAGCTGACACTAGTTCGGCTAACCGACATCGGTCTGGCTCTTCTATAACTGATGCCGATTTAGGTGACTAACGTCGTTCTAGTGTCAACTGACACCAGTTACTATGTAAACCTATAGGTGTCACTTTTAAATATGAGAATGCATTTTCATCAACAAACTTTCCAACTGGTTCATATTTGGGTACCAAAACTTGATCCCTGTACATTCTCTTTTCATTCCAATCAATGTCACAACTCCTAAAAATCTTAACATCTTCTAAATCCCAAAACTGGAATCCGAAATCACCAGATCCATAACGAATAAAAGCGCATCTCTGGGATTTAATATCCAATTTATTTCTATTTTCTTTATTAATATGCAAAAAAGCTAATGACCCAAATAATCTAAGAAAAGAAATATCTACCTCTTTTCTAGTCCAAGCTTCTTCTGGTATTCCACATCCAGTACACTTGAAGGGCCACTGTGAATTAAATACGCCGCCTTGCATATTGCTTTTGCTCAAAACCACAAAGGTAATCCAACATGTATCCTCATGCTTTTTACACATTCCATGATTGTCTTGTTCATTCTTTCTGCAACACCATTCTCATGTGGTGTTCTAGGAACCATTCTTTCTCTGCGTATTCCATTCACTGAATAATAATCATTGAAAGGCTTTCTGCAGTACTCACATGGGGAGTTCATTAGCTAGGAAATATCCTAGCACGTGGGTTCTTATTGAGGTAGTTAAAATTAATAAAATTAAAGTCAATATATCGATAGACATGAGGGGGTGAAAGGGTTTGATTTATTAATGTTTTGAATCAGGTATTAGGGGTAGGTTAGAGAGGTGGGAAAAAGGAAAATATTGTTTAATTTTAATATAAAACTAAAACATTTGAACCCTAGTTTTTGAAAGTAAATACCTTAAAATTGCAAAAGGAGTTTGGTCATAAATTAAATTATAATCTCTTTTTTAATAAAGAAATCTAGATTCTTAACTAAGAAATAATAAGATGGTAGAAAACTAGGATTGAGTATGCTTTTCAACACAAGTGATATTATTTCACCATCTTAATTATTTGAATAACTATTGATAAATGATTAAATTTTAACATATATAAGGTTATTTGGAATAGGTCTTCAATGGATTCAAACTATCTTTTGAGAGGAAATGCATATTAAAAAATTTTTAGTGAGAAATATAATATATATTTTTTGTCTAATATATTAGGGTAGAAATAAAAAGGGGTAAATAAAATTGTTATTGAAAATTAGGTACACAAGGTATATGGAAAAATAGGGGGTATTTTCATTCTAATAATATAACAGGAGGGGGTATTATCAATTGAATAATTAGAGGTAGAAACTATAATTAAGGGTATTCTTTAATACCCTTCGAATGCACGTGCTATACCATAATTTTATTAAGTGAACCCCCATGAGTCGTCACCACGATTTTCATATCTAAGGCATTTTAACTTTGAATTTGATTCATTTTACACAAGGGCTTTTCATATTTTAAAAGTCTCAAAAACATCATATTCATGCTTAATACAATAAAACCATACCTTTCTTGTGGCATCATCAATGAAAGTCACATAATATTGGGATCCTCCATGAGAAGCTAATTGGGTTGGTCCCCACACATCTGAGTGCACAAGCTCCAATTTTTACTCCTTCTTTGTTGCCCCAAATTTGAGAAATATCACTCTTTTGCTTGCTAAATATACAATGCTCACAGAAATCAAGATCTAAATCTTTTAAATCTGATAACTTACCCTTAGCCTTTAAGATCTGCATTCCTTTTTGACTCATGGCCTAGCTAATTATGCCACATGCTTTCATCTGAATCTGAAGTAGATAACACAAAAAAGGAATCAATAATACAGGTAGAAAAATACAATGTTCCTACCTTTTTGCCTTTTTCTACAACAAGAGATCCCTTGGAAACTTTCTGAGAGTCGGTTGTGAATGTAACCATACAACCAGATTCACACCTAGT